>JAWLRI010000401.1:2671509-2786058 GCA_034781795.1 Crypturellus tataupa
CCCGCCGAGGCCCCCACGCACCTCCGCGCCGCGGAGCGCCCGGCCCCGCCAGCGGCAGCGGCAGCGCCTCCCCGCCCGTTAACCGGCGCCTTCTGCTTCCGGGTGAGCGCCCGCGCGCCCCGATTGGGCGGCTGCGGAGGGTTTAAATTTAAACCGCCAGGGAGGGCTGTTGGGGGTTCCAACGGTGCTGGCTCTTTCTTAGTCGCGCAGGTAGCTGCCGTTAGCGGAGTACGGGGATCCCGCCGGCTGGGGAGGGAGAGGGGCTGCCAAGCCCCGGGGTTCACGGGGGCCGCCGCTTTGCTCCCGGCAAAGAGCTGGCGCCCCGCGTCACGGTGAGGGGCGCCCAAGGGGCCCTCAAGCTGCGGGGAGTGGTGATGGGAATGGCGATAGGATAGTACAGGGGTTTTGTGCATTTATTTATGGCTTGTTCGAGATGCTTGCTTGGAGTGACTCTGCTTGTTCCCCGGACATCTCTCAGTTTGGGTAATGGTGGGCAAGGAGAGGCTGGAGAAACACCTCGGGAGAGATTGCCTACCCCATGCCAGCTTGGTGCCTGTTTGCCTGTGGGGTCTCCTACTTCCCGCCTAGCTAGTTCACATCCCCAGAAATAAGATAAAGCATATCGTTCTCACCCACTTCTGCCAAACACCCTGAAAACAAATGATTGCAGCTCATGTTGCTATATTGTTTGTTCTGAGAAGTTTTCTGTTTTCCTCCCTTGTCTCCTTGGCTGCTTATTCTTCATGTTTATATTAATTAAAAAAAAGCCATGTGTTGTGTATCAACAAGGTAGAATACAATAAGAGGAAGGGTTTGTTTTGTGATATATAAGTGTATAAGTAAATAGCCCTCCCTGCTAGGTATTGCACACAACAGTGGGTGCTGCCTTTCAAAGAAGAGCCAGTTTCAAGGCAGCAGGAATCACAGGTTGCTTTTTTTATTTTAAGCAAAGGCAGTCTGGGCAAGACCAGAACACCCTATAGACAAATATAAAGTTGTTACTGTACTCATCTCTAAAGGAAATAAGAAAGATCAAAACTTATTTTGGAGATTAAAAAAACAAAAGGGTTTTTTTTTTTTTTTTTTTTTTTTTTTTAATATAGCAACAGAAGTATTTGGTAGTGTCTTTCACAGTAATTTTTAGAAATACTACTAAATCTTCACTAATGTTTCTTGACTTAAAGCATATTGATAGAGGCTGTTCTGACAGGATAGTGCATGCAGATAGGGCAGAAAGCAGATTGTTTCCAGTGAAGTTTGTATCTTTCCCTGGGGCACTTAGACTGTCTGCTCTCAGAGTTGTGTGTGACAATTCTTTTAAGTTAGTGCAATGTGTAAGGGGTCATTGGGTGTTCATGAAGACATCTCATATATGAGCACAGATTGCTCATATATAAGCAGATATTGTAAGCCTTACTTGCAAAGTTATGTTCATTTTCATTTATCTTAATTCTCTGTGTTCTACCCTAGAAAAATGATTGTTTTCCAGCAGAAGATTTTGAACTTGATTAGGTGTTTTAGAAGACAGTGGCCCTTATTTTCAAACTCAGAAAGGACTACAGTGTGTGGAGCAGATTGTATGCTGATGGTATTACAACTGTCCATGGCTGAAGTCAATAAGCAGGTTAGTGTTCTCAGTATGGTGTTGGCAATCAGTGTGACTTGAAGTTGGTTCATTTACTACCCTTGTTTACTGCAAGAATCAGTTATGTTGGACACTTTAATTTTATTTTAACTGAGGGTTAGCAAGATGCTAAAATTAATATAATTAGGCACTTTATTTAATCAGAGTTTGGAAGAGGAGAAAAGTAAGATTGGAGAAGGGGAAGTATTTGCAAGCATATGCTTGATTTCTAATCTTGAATATTAAACACTACTGTATTTTGCTTGGTCATATAACTTCAGTTCATCTACATCAAATATATCTTCTATATGGTAGAGAAGAAGGGTGTGAGAACTATGGCAATTTTGGGTGCATTTGTCTCATCAGGAAATTTCATTTGGCCCTTTGCCCATTTCAAGGCTCTCCTTTTTATCTTTTTACTAAAAATCTATGGGCTTATCATGAGAAGAAGGAATGTAAGACTAGTCGGGTGTAATTCCAGGAGCAGTATTTGTGGCAGTGTGTTCTTGGCTGCATTCTTTGCTGAACGTTCCTCAGATGCAGACTAAGACCTCTGTGTGTAGGCTGCAAACATAATCACTGCTTCTAGGAATTTTCACCTTCTCTATATGAGCACAAGACATAACAGAGAGGAGATGTGACACTTGAGTGAGTTCATCATAGAAAAACTTCCCTAGTCTAAATTGCAGGGAATAGATGCATCCTTGTCTAAACAATAAATATAAAACCAGCCAATCCCTTCACCCTGTCGTAAAACACCAGCTACTGCATAAACATTATAAATCCAGGATTCTATGTTTGTGTTTCCTGGAATGTTTTAGCCGGGATCCCCATGCCCTTATAATACTTATAGCAGCTAAAACTAAAAAAAAAAAAGATTGTGCATCAAAATAAACTTGCTCAGAGAACAGATAAATTGGAAGACATGATTACCCGTGGAGGTAATTGCTGTATTTGATGTCTTTGATTCTAAAGGGGAAACTACTAAACATTTTCCAAAGACCAATCTGGTACATAAAAAGTGTTATTCTATTGAATGCCAAAAATAACAAATTTGATAGAAGATCTCTTGTGATGCATTCTTTCTTTCCTTAGCAGGCTATAAATTAACACTTTCCTTCCTCAGGGAGCTACCTTAATCCACTTTCCTCCTCCTTTCTTTTCCAACCTGAATATGTACATAAACTTTACTTTCTAGACTTGTTAAATGTTTTGTGATTCTTCTTTTTGGGGGTTAGGGCTGTTAGACCGGAGAAAAAGATTTTAGTATTCTCATAAACATATTCTCCCTTTAGCAACTGGTGTTTCTGTCTTACTGATTCTGTGTGAAATCAGTTTTGGTGTGTGGCCCCGTGCTTCCGTGAGTGTGTTTGGTACATTGTGTGAAGAATACTTAGTTTTGCTCAAAATCCAGCATTTTTTTGAAATGTTTTCCCAAACCTTCTTGATTCCATATGGCGAATAAATAACTCAAAGTTGTTTTACAGGATTAGTCCTTTAAACTATTGTATCTTCTGTGTTTTTGTAATATGCTACCAACTGTTGATGCATTCTTTGCAACATCTTGTAGTAATGCTAAAGAGATGCTGTTCCGATGATTCAAAGACTGAAGCAATGAATGTTTCTTGAAACTGTTCTACTGTCTTTGCCATGCAATGTGAGACTAAATCATAAATAGCTGAGATAATGTTTCTCATATTCCTGTGCTGTGAATATTTAACAGTGTTTAAACTCTCACTGCTTCCTCTACTTAAATCTTAAAACACACTGCTGCCTGGCCTGTCAATAGAATTTCAACTCCCTCTGTAGTATTTTAGATTTGTCTTTTATGGGTTGGAACAGGAAACAAGATTGTTTTGCTACTAAGCAGAGGATCCTAAAATTCCTATCTTGTGTTTATTATCAGAAAAGTTGATAGTGTTGATTTCGACACAAATTAACAACACTGTTGGGAATAGTAGAGTTTATTGCTTAGCTGGACACAATTTTTACTTTCTAACCGCCTGTTTCAGGATCATATTCTTGCAAGTATTTACTGTTTTACTGTTCCATACTCAGTTTAGCTTCCAGTTCTCCTTGGACAGGACAGTATAACTCCATACCTCTCCTCTATTTGGCCTGGATGCTTTTTGCTTTTCCCGCTTGCCCTTTCTCTACATAAAAACGCTTTTCGAACTCTGGGTTCTTGGCCCAGAATTTCACTGGTTCTGGCAGATAACAATGTAGCAAGTGTCAGATGTCTATGTACTTGTATCTGTAAGCCAGCCTCTAAACCTGTCTGCAGCACTATCAACTCTCACTGGAATTGGAAACTTATTCCAAAAAATGTTTTATCCTACTTGAGTGTTCTTAATATACCATAGTTTGGGAACCCTCCTGTTACTAATCAGAGAGCATATGCATGCAAGCAGGGCTCAGAAGCATGCCTGAAAAAATAGAGCTAGAGGCAACTCCTGGATGTTGGTTAAAAACTGAAGTCTTGAAAGTCTATAATGACCTCTTGTTTGTTAGGAGAGAACATGGTATTCTAAAAGAGATAGTACTGTTTTGGAACAACTTTTTAGCAAAGTATAAGTTGCCTTGTTACAGAGTTAGCTCAAGAAAGTTGACAATACCTGCAAAAATAGAGTAGTCAAGACTTTCTAATACTCTACTAACTCTATGCCTATGAAACTCAATCCTCCTGCTGTCTATCATGGAATAAAAGCATTGAAGATTTGACTAATGCCTATTGCAAAATGCTGCATCTCTATCTCCTCTCCTTAAACCACAGTCTCTTGACAATTGACTGCATAAGTAGTAGAATACACTGTCAGAGTGAGCACTCAGTCATCTGATCATGAAAGTTGATATCTGGAGTGCAATTTTATTTGGATTTAAAATATTTTTTCAACGGTAATCCAAATCTTTCCTCGTATGACCAAGGATCTACAGAGATTAGATATTGTATTAAAACAATATTTTAACTTGGTACTCCTGGAAGGATTTGTTTCAAAACAAGGTCTTAAAAACTACTTTTTTTTTTTTTTTTCCCTCCTCCTTCCTCCTTGTAGCCGACTGCTGTATATAGCTTAGTGATTGAAATGGGTTTTCTGACTTCCCCAGTGTGACAACCTTTAATTTTTGACATCGCACCTATTTCTTCTACTGGCAGCAACAAGGGATAGGCTCAGATTTATTTCAGTTTCTAGTAGACACTGCCTATTCCAGAATTGGAAAACTTTAAGTGTCTGATGTTTTGTGAGGTGATTTATTTTTTCCCGTTCTTTTCTCTGCTCTCAATTGTAATTTAAAAAATATTACGTGACTAAAAGAAGAAAAGAGAATTTCAGGAGTGAAATAGGGCTATATAGTATATTTAATTACATTCTCAAAGTATAACAATAAATAAAGTCCTCTCTTGCTCCTTGATGAGATAACTGCTTGTACCTCACTTGCTTCCCACTTTTTTAGTAAAACATCACTCAGATTGCGGCTCAAACCATATGGCTCAGTTGCTTATTTTGATTTAAACTTCTGTGAATCGTATTCTGTTATATGTTCCTGCCTACTATAGTTACTTCACCTTACTTTATCATTCTGCCCTGAGGTCACTCTTCTAGCCCCCTTGCCAATCAATTTCTAGCAACTTCAGTTCTTTACATATTTCATCTTCCTAAGCAAGAATACATACAGCATTATAGATTATGTAAAATCCCTCTTATTCTTGATGTCTCAGTGGAATAATAGAAGTCTTAAACTTCTTACCATTCTGTGCAATAAAACTGCAAACTACTGCTTACAATCAAGTGTTCGCTACCTTAGTAATGTTTAGGCATAATTTCTTGACACACTTTTACGTGTTAAATAGTAGAGGTATTTCTTATAACTCTATTTTGAGATAAGTGTTTATAAAATAAAATGATGATGGCAAATTCAACATGATTTTTAGGTCTTTTTGTTGATGTCTTTTTTTTTTTTTTTTTTTTTTTTTTTCTGCCTACCAAATATCTATAGAACTTTCCTCTCTCAAGCCTGTCAGATGTTTTTGTTCCTGTTGTTTTAAAATCCAAATTTACTGCCAAGCCGTAATTCTTTTTCCTTTCTGAAATGGGTGTGGTAGGAGTTATAAAGAATATAAATGTAATCATTTTGTCAGGGAAAGTGAAGCAGAAACTAAATATAAGTTTGCAGCATATGCTGTATATGTGGCTATGGTATACTAATAAGGTATGTAATTAGATGTATGTTGATAGAAATTTTTATAGTTCATTTTATTGCTCTACAGTATTTGTTAGATATATACAGCAGCACTAGTTACTTCATACTAAAAGTTTTCCTAGGTGAATATACTTATATTTTAGTATATAAACTATATACTTATAGTTTATATATTTTAGTACATAAATTATATACTATATAAACACTTTTTTTTTTTAAGGGACATATGTTTTGCTAGATACACTGTTTGAAGAAGATTAATAGAGATATATTTGCTGTCTTTGGGTTACCAAATGCCATCCATACTGAAAAATATTTCAACAAATACTTAACTTCATGTATGCATTAGTAAATACTAAAGTAAATATGTATTTTCTTGTGAGTGAAGTTCAATATATGTACCTGTTATTTAAAGATCAGGGTCAAAGACTACGTATTCCAAAAGACAATTGTAAAGGAAGACAGTGGAAAAGCTTCAAGTACAGGTAAATTACAAGTAAGATTACAAGTAAATTACACTGGATTGTGTATTTAGTTTATAGCAAAATTTAAAATATGTTAAAGAAAACACATACTTACTTTTAAACTATGCTGAATACAAAACAATGCTTCTACTTTTTTTCCTCTTATATTAGCACCATGGAGATTTCACCGTATCACTTAGTGATTTGCTGGAAACTTGGAAATACTTGTTACATAGCAAACTTGGATTATCATGTAACATAGAAGAACCTGAAAATTATACTGACCAAAAGAAAGCCTACGATAACTTTTTAGCAAGTAGCAATATGTTAGATCTAATAGACATTTATCAGAAGTGTTACAAACTTGCATTTGTGTCTGAAGATGAAAGCATAACCCCTGTAAGTATTTTGTTTGTTCTCCAATGTTGTTTTAATATATGTCTATATGAATTTATAATATGTTAAAAATACAAATAAAACCGCTGAATTATTCACATTTGTTTTCTGCGTAGAGATGAGTGGAACATGAGTTTAGATTAAGAACTCTCTAAAAGATTTAACAAATTCATTCTTTTTTTTTTTTTTCTGTCTCAGGGTGAAGGATGAATCTCATAGCTACTCTTTAAGAATATCCCTGTCTTTCAGGAACAGAATTGAGAAATGGACTGTAGAGATTTGCTAAAAGTAGAACAACGCTTAGTGATTAAAATATGTGTTGGCAATTGGATTATATATTGATATTCAGTCAAAATGTGTGTAATGCTCGTTACTTAAACAAAAATGTCCATGCTACATGTAGTTCCACTGTAGATTTTTCCAGTCACCAAAAGAGGTTGTTCTTCAACCTCTCAGTCAACCGTCTTCATAGTTTGTTACTTAAATATTCTGCGAGATCATGCTCTAAGCTAGATAAATGGTTGTATAATTTCAATCCTTTGGCTCTGGCAGCATGATGAATTCTTTTAATTTGATCTATCAGATCAAAATGCAATATGTTTAAGAGAAACACAGTTATACCACATTATTTGATTCTGTGTTTTTAGTGTCCACTCCACATATGTGAACATAACCAAATTACTTTTCTTTCGTCTTTTACATTTGTATCATGTTCAATTAGATGCTTATTTTAATATGAGGGAAGTTATTTAAGTAATTGAACACTGAACATTAGTTGCACTGAAGTATCAATTATGAATATACTATGAATTATTATTTACATCATGATTAAAACACAGAGTTTACTGGAATTCAGCCCTAGTAAGGGTGAAAACTTCTGATTGTGAAAGTGGTCAAATACTGTAAGAGGGTGTCCATACAGCATGTGAAATGTCATCTCTGGAGTCTGAGCTGATGACCTGCAGAGGCTTTTATCCAACTTGCCTACTTTGAAGCTTCAGTGACCATATACTCAAACAATCTTATAATAAATAGACATAAAAAATATGACCAGCAGAAAGGAAGTGGAGCAGGAAAGGTGCTTTTTTTTTTTTTTTTTTTTTTTTTTTTTTATGTGGAAAATAGAGGACTTGATGGTTAGGAAGAGTGTATTAACCTTTATGTATCTAAGTGTTAAAAGTTCTCCCCAAAGATAAGCAGCTGCATTTAGTATGAATGTCTTAAATTCCTATACAAGATTTTTTTGAAGTTGATTTCAGTACTGTACCTCATTGCTCTCCTAAAACAGTTATACTTTCAAAGATGAAAAAAGTAGCTTGTAGAAGTTATTCTAACCCGAAAGCACTAGCAGGCTGGAGGAAGTTGTAGTTTTACTAGCTTTAAATACTAGTTTTACTTTTCACTCATTTTCAGATTTAAGCTTATTCATTTTTTTTTTTTTATTAAAGGTTCAAATGCTGGAATTTATTTCTGGTGTAATGAATGTATCAGAAAGTAATGGTTCAGGTATATCTCCTCTTTCTACAACAGTCAACAGACAAGACCAGGAAAATGTAAAGGTAAAAATTGTTTGTTTTTTTTGTACTCTTCTGTATATATGCAAAAAATAACATAAGTTGAAATAACACAGGTTTTTTTTTTCAATTATTCCTAGTCAAATTGCTGGATTAAAGTAGTACACATATTTTCAAACTCTTATCACTTCTGTGTAATGCAGGTGTGTACATGAGGCTAAGTACACAAACTTGCACAGTAGAAACTAGCCCTGCAATAGTAGCCACTTGATGTAGACTTAATCTATCTTGAAATACCAGGGTGTATATATATATATGTGTGTGTGTGTGTGTGTATATGATTTGCCCAATTCTGCATACAGGTTATACAAAAAATAAATTTCCTGATCTGGAACTTAGTAGCTTATATTCAGTGCAGAAGAAATCTTAATAGCAAGAGTATTGGTAGATATAGCGAAGCAAACAAGATCTCCCTACTCCAGTAGAGGACTAAGAACTTTCTGGGAATACTGGATTCTCTTTTCTGACATTCTCAGTACTCTAAAACAAGAATCTCAGAAAACAGTATTTCAGGCATCTGTTATACAAAAGTGCTTTCCAAACTTGTGATCTTTACCCTCATGATAAGAGGCAGTTTCAGCAGAGTTCTTGAGAACAAATCAGAAAATAGGACTGAATAAGCGAGTGTACATCCTCTGAAGAGTGTGACACCAGGTTGCTCCAAAGCAAAAGCTTCTTTGGTGCCTATGCGCTTGTTACTATGATTCTTCCCTAGATAAGCCTACTACAACCGCCCTATGGTTTCCTTAATAAAACTGTTGTGTAATAAAAATATTTCTTGCTCTCCTTTTCCTCCTCCTTTTTTTTTCCTCAGACCACATGCCAACATATTTTTGACCGTCTACATTTTGTATCCTATATTTCCTGTTGAGTGAGACACAGGTTTTCAAATTATCTTTCCTTTCATAAATGGTCATGTGTGTGTGACAAAATTGAAATTCTTACATTCTGAGACTGTTTCTGGCAGTGTTCTGCCCCCAGTACAGCAAAAATAATTTTAATGTTAAGTTTGGTGTAGCAGAGTTTTTTGTGATTAATTTCCTGTGCTTGTTGGGGTGGAGATGAGGGGGAAGGGGAAGAAGAATGAAGGTGAAGAAATCTGAGGTGTGTCTAAAATCTTATCCTAGTTGAAGTTAATAGCAAATCTTTATGTGGTTCAATTGTTCTAATATTTCTGCCTTTGGATAGAAGTGGACTATCTGAAGATAGTTTGAAATAGAAAATTCAAAATAAAAATTGACAGCCAGTTTTATTAGTTGAAGATCATACAAATATTTTGTGAATATTCAATATGGTATATGTAAATTTTAATGCACATTCATTATGCTTACTTCAATTAGTGTTTCTGAAATCCTCATACATAGAGGATTACAGAGGATTACTTTGAATTTATGTGAGGTGAAATTCTCACTTTTTCAAAAGTTGTATTAGTATGTATTAGCTCTTTAAAAAATAGAATACAATTTAGCATTGTGATGACTAATTAATATGATGCTTTCTTGTACAGGTGGCACACTTGGCAAAGAAGTTTGTTTATTCATATTTAAGCTTGTTGGTGAATTCTAAGAATGATCTGGCATTGGCTCATATTCTAAATGTTCCTGATAGAGGGCTTGGTAGAGAAGCCTTTACTAACCTGAAGCATGTCTCACAAAAGAGAAAAATGTCAATTTTTCTGGTATGTGTCTCAAATGAAACTTGCTAGAAGAATCTAAATGGGTTGGGGCATTCATATTTAGTTATAGTGAGCATAGTGCTATCTCAAAAACAATTAGATTTAAATGAGTGAATTCTCAAAGAACCACTGCTATCTCTGATATTCCAAAGAATCAAATTTTGCGTGCATGGTGAGTTGTATGCAACAGACATCAGCAATCCAACTCTTGATGAAACAACTGCATTCTCAGATTTGAATTCTCAAGTTGAATAAATATAGAAAATTTGAGAAATTTCAATTCTGAGATTAATTATTTAAGTTCCTGTTGCTCTGTTATTGTTCTATTGTTGTGTTTGTTTAAAAAAAAAATGTATTTGGACTAGATTTCTTACCTGTTACTCAGAGTTACCAAAGGGGAAGCTTCTCTATCATGTAAAGAAATGTAAAGAAGCCTTCTTCTCTGGCATTCCTGCCTTGGAGAGTCTTGCAAAGCCAAAATATTTTCCATTGGGAAGACAAGGTCCTATGAACCATACTTTATCCACAGGAAATCCTTAATGCAAAGACAGGAATACTGGCAGGTTTGCTTTCTTTGCTAGAGTAATTCCAGTTGTACTTTTTTCCAGACCTAAGAGCTTTGTAATTTAGCTGTATAGTCTGAAAGTAAAATTTGTTTGTAGAACTGATATTACTATATTTGAATCAAACAAAATGGATTTTATCACCTTTGCTGTCATTTTTCTAGAGAAACTTAAAAAAACAAACAAACAAACAAAAAAAAACTAGAAACTATTCTGATTGCCTTAAAATTTGAAGTGTTATGCCTTGTTGTTCTGATTTGGGGAGATTTCTTGTTTTTGTGGTCATAGTAATGTATGAAATATATGGAATCTCTCTGAAGTGGGTGCCTTAACTGTCTTAATTTTTCAGAAGTTTTGAGTATATATTCATTTTAGTGGCAACTCTTTTTTTTTTTTTTTAAAAAAAAAAAAATAAATAATACACAACCGCACTGCTGAGAACCCTGAAAAAGGTTCTCAGGTCGTGAGCTATAGTATGAATAGAATAGTTTTTGTGAGGTCAGCATGTGCATTTAAACAGCGACATAAAAAATGTACCCTGTGCTAATAAAATTTTCCTAAACTTGACAAAAGTCCAGTGTAAAATATCAAATCAGCCAGTTCATTTTCATTTGCTTTGTGGATTTTGTATACTGCTAAGCATCAGTCTTGCAAGTATTTATGGCGTGATATAAAAATCTTATCATTAAGAGACATTCTATTGGTTTCATATTACTTCTGCTGTCAGCCAGCTCATATATGCAAGTTCATAGAGAGGGGATCACTTTTTCAAAATAAGAATGCCTTAGATAGGGCTACTGTTTCATATTTCAAAACATTTTCTTTTCTGTTAATAGATGGCAACATCTTTTATCCGAACGGTAGAACTTGGAGGAAAAAGCTATGCAACTTCATTATTTGATCCTTTAAAAAGCCATGTAAAGGGACTTACAAATTTTGTTAACTTTATTGACAAGCTGGAAGAAATTGTTGGTGAAGTCTTGGATCCAAGGTAATAGAATTTGTGTCTCATGAGAGCTTTTTTTCCCCCTCATGTCCGTATGTCTGTGTGAAGGGAAGGAGAAAAAAATCTAATTATTTATTTACAGACTATTTCACAGTAAATTTATACATCTTAAGTGTTCTTATTAGAAAATATAAATATTTTGAGGATCAATTAGGATATATTTTAAGATAAAGAATTACCTAAAAACTTTAAAAGTTTAGTAAATAAGTGCCTGTATTTATTTCAATCCCTAATTGCAAATGAATCTCCAAAAGTTTCCTGGTTAGATAAATACATGAATTGATATGTTTGTTACTTATTCACAATTGATACTGTTTTGTAATCTTGTTATACTTATGCAAAGAAGTCTCCATTGCTGCGTTTCTTTCCTTGATATTAAAACTGGTGATTATGATGGTTATCTAGTCTTGTGTAGGAATCTTCTTGGGAGGGCTGTTGTGAAGTTACTGGTTTTGAGTATTGAGTATTTGACTTATTTTTGAGTTCTGAGGTTGTTTTTTAGGATGCCTTATAAATGCTGTGTTAATTAGAGAGAAGTATGAGTACAGCGTAATAATTCTAGTTGGTAAGTGCTAGCATTGGCATTAGGATAGAAAGATAAACATTTTTTAAGCGTAATAGAGAATTTCAGCAAATGAACTATAACAGTCCTGTCCTCAATGCTAAAGATTTTTTTTTTAAGTTTGCATTGAGCCTAGTCCACATGCAGCTCAAGACAAATTGTTATAAGCAAACCATAAGTATTAAGTAAATTACTGATTAGATTTAGGTTGCGTTTTTCCTTATGCTTCTTTTTCCTTAATTTGAACCTCCTGGATGCTAGATATGTGCTCTCTATGTTTGTAATTAAAGGAATTTTTGACACAACAGCTAATGTGTGCTTTCCCTTTGTTTAAAGTGTGTCTGGCATTACACATTTATAAAGACAAGAAATAGAAAAACATTTATGTGCAGCAATTTATCATTTTTGTGCCAGAAAGACCTATTTATTTATTTATTTTTCCTGGTACGTTCATTAAGTTGCACATATATGTTTAGTTGTAATTAACTTTAGTTGAGGTGTGTTGATTCTATCACTGACCCAGAATAGAAGCCAGATGAACTTCAATTCTGTTTCTAGCATCTGTTGCGGGGCTGTGCAGAGGTTTTATAACTGAGATGTGAAGTACTGTCATTAATGTTTTTATTTGATATGTAGCATCTCAGTGGTTAGAGTAAAGCAGCATTCAGTTGACTCTTTTTTGAAAGAATTTTCATTAGTAGGCTGAAGTTTTTCAAAGACTGTAGGACTGTGTTACAACTTAGAAACCTTCACAACACTGATGAACAAAAATAAACTATTATGTTTTTCCCTCTGAAGTCTTTAATAAGAGATGTGAGTGGGAACTGTCTATGTCTTGCAGACAGACAGATTTGACAACTATTAACTCCATAAGAAGCGGTTTTATGCAGTATATCTCTTTAGTGTTATTGTTACTGTAGTCTTAAGAAGTGTGAGGAAAGTGTGAGTGTTTAGTACAACAAAAGTTTTTGTTTACTTAGTTTTTAGAAACCTGTTCAGAAATCTAAGGTCAAACTGTGCAACCTATCTGTGGTATTGCTATGCTTCTGAGATTGAGGTTAGCAGAGGTACAAATCGGGTCTCAGTATTGCAAGAAAAATGTAGTATTTTCAATTGTTTGCTTCCTTGATAATTGAAAGGCTCAGTTGTTGGTATTACAGGAACACATGCTAAAAAGACATTCATTGATCTACTTTCCTTCATCTTTTGCTTTAAAAACTTAGAAATAGAATTTAGAATGTTGGGCAATGATGGAGTATGCTTAAGAACAGTTTGAACATAATAGATACAATACAACCAAGTATGTGCTTGTCTGTTGAGAGTAAAAAGGTTTGTTCCAGTTGCAAGCTGTAGTATAGAGTGGAAGTTTTAACAAAAATAAAAATTTGATTCAAATATGGCACAACATGCACTCCTACTTCAAAGCTAGCTTGCTTAAAAAGGTACAATAAACTTCAGTAGATTCAGGGACTATTCACTGAGCAGAACAAATATACTTAGAACTCTCTGGAATGTTGAGCCTTCTGAAGTTTACTGCTCCTCCTCTGCCAGATGTGTAAGCTCTGAAGAAGAAATAGGTGAAATTTCAAGAGTCAGTAGCATGAGTGCTCCTTAAATTTTAGGGGTAAGGCTTGTAAACCTGAAGCTATTTACATGTTTTAAGTAGACTTTCTTGGCCAAGTTTTATGTAGTAAATGCTTCTAGAATAGCTACTTGTGCCTGTGCTTCTTGACAAGAAACATACTGATATTGCACCGCCGAAGCGGGTGATAATTATACACCTTAGGATTTGGACACTTCTGATGGTATAAATGAAAAAGTGCAACATCTATCCAGAAGTCCTTCTCTTTCAGACCAAATATTAAGGCTTCTTGCATTCAGAAAGAACTTTTTTTGCAATGGCATTTCTGCAAAGTTTGCAAAATCTATATATGATTTAAAACCAAGTAATGGAAAGTCATTGGTCCTGTTGAAGGCTGCCCTTGCTGGTACTTCGGTATTCCCCCCGGCCCGAGTCGGGCTCTGACTTTGTTGTAAGCACTAACCACTAGGTGACACTATTGCACAGCTGACATTAGTAGCAGTCTGCGTGTAAAGGAGCTAGTGGGAAGCTTTGGAGTGGGTCTTCAGGTCATGCCTATGAGCAGTCTTTCACAGATGATTCTAGGAGTCATTCAGTTTGCCTTGAGTATTCATGTGGATTAATGCATTGAGCATTCACCGATAGGGGAAATGACATTTCTCTTGTGCTTTGCCTTTGTGAAGCTGTGATTACATCTGAAGATATAATACTGCTTTGGGAAAGAAAGAATATGAGACTTGATATGGTCTTGGGTTGAATGTTTAGAATTCATTCACAGCCTTAGTCTTGCATCCTGAAGTTTAACACGGGGTATGTGCATGTGCAAAGCAGTGTATGTAGCGCACTCTGAATTTAGGATCATAGAATAGTTCAGACTGGAAGGGGTCTCAGGAATTCTCAAAGCAGTGTTAGTTATGAGGTCAGACTAGATTACCTGGGTCTCAATCTCTGAGTCTTGAAAACCTCCAAGGACGGAGATTCTGCAACCTGTTCCACTTATAGCAAAGTTTTCTTTGTATCCAAGTGGGATCTCTCTTGTTCTCCTATCAAGCACCACTGCAAAGAAAATCTTCTTGATTTTTCTCCTTGTAGGTGTCAGAATCCCACAATAGGTGGGGTTGGAAGGCGCCTCTGTGTTGACTATTTGCAATCTCCTTCTTGTCCTTGTGCCTGGAAGCGATTCCTGGGATGAGCTATGCCATTACCTTTTGAGGGATCAAGCTGAGCCAGACTTGCCTCTAATTCCCTGGATCCTTCACCTTCTTTCATGGATTTCTGCATATCAAGTCAGTTCAAATGTACCCTAACCTGATATTCTCCAAGGTGACTTGCTTTGTGATTTTTCTAGGGACTGAAGTGAAGCTTGACAGATCTCTGGTTTCCCAGACTTGTTTGTTTGTTTTGGTATAATATTTACTTCTCTTCAGTTATTGGTGACCTCCTCTAGTCTAGGTGACCTTTCAAAGATGCTAGAGTATAGACTTCAGCCAGTTTTATTAATGCTCTTGGATGCTGCTTATCTAGTCTCAGTGACTTGTGTGAGTATTCTCAGTAACATCTGACTTGATTTTCGTCCACTGCAGGTAGTTCTTTTCCTTTGTGAAATTTTTCTTTAAGTGGAATGGCCGAGGAGATCTTGCTGGAGAAGACTGAGGCATCAAGTACCTCTGTTTTATCTGTCTGCTGTCATTAAATCACTTGCGTCACTCAACAACAGTCTCTCATTTTCTTTCTGCAGCCTTGTAATGCTCTTGTTGCTATTATCATTCCCTATAAATCTCCAATGTATATGGGGTTTGGCTTTCCTGACACCATCCTTCCATACCTGAGCAATGTTTCTGAATTCTTCCTTCATAGGCTGTCCTTGTTCCCCTGTCCTATATATTAGCTTTTTGCATTGGAACTTTATGATCCATTCTCTGTGTAACCAAGTTGGTGTCCTTGTATGTCTACATCTCTTCTTGAATATTACAACAAACTGTGCTTGTGATATGCAGACCTTAAAGATGTGCCAGCTTTTCTGAGCTCCTCTGCCCTTCAGAGCTGCCTCCCATGGGATCCTACCTACAGTTCCCTGAATAAACTGAGATCTGCCTTCCTGAAGTCCATGGTTCATACTCTGCTGTTGCTTTCCTCACTTCCCTGGGATCTTGAACTCCACTATTTTGTGACCGCTATAGCCAAGGCTACCACTTTTTTTTTTTTTTTTTTTTTTTTTTTTTTTTTTTTTTTTTTTTTTACATACCCAAACACTTCTTTGTTGGTGAATAGCAGACCCAGGTGGTAAACTTGCTCACCATTGACCCAGTAAATTATCTTTCACATTCACTGCAATGAACTGAACTGCTTACATCCCACCATGATGCTCTTCTGTCAAATGTCAGAGAGGCTGAAGTCCCCAGGAGCAATGAGTTTTTGTGATTTAGAGCATTCTGAGAGTGGAATTGCTTTAGGAAGACTATATTTGAGAATAAAATCGGACTGCTCATCTCTTCATAAAAATTGCAAATTAAAGATCTGAGTATCTTTCCAGTCTAGTTCTTACTACCTTCTAAAATAAACTGCTTGCTCTATCCGTAGTGAAGAAGAAAGCTGTGGGTTTTTTTCTGTCGTTGTTTTTTTGCCTGTGACAGATGTAGCTAATGTTATGACTTGATGTTTACAATCTGTTTTAAGAAATTTTTCTCACTGCATATCTTAAGAAACTATATGTAGTATATTTTTTCTTCTCTTGGAGAAATTGGAATGCAAAAATGAAAATGCTGACCCTAGTGTAATAGAATTTTAATATGTTCTTTCTTGTTCTTGGAATGGACTTCAGCAGTCTGTTCTGCTTTTTATCAGGTTTTGAATATTGTCCACATTCTCCACTTTTTTCTATATGCTACTTTAGTATTTTTTTCATAAGATTTATTCCTACAAAATAAGTAAAAATGCTTCTACCTCATAGTTACATTGCACACTTAGGCCCCTGTTCTAAGAGGAATTCTTCATGATCTCAATTCATCTTGATTTTAGGTGGATGGAAGAGTTTTTTTGTGTGATAATCTCAGTACGAGCAAGATCTAGAAGCTGTGCCCTTATGTTAGGGGCAACTCCTTTATCTAAGCAGCAGACTAGACTGATAAGGAAAACTGGATGGAAAATAAACATGAATGGGCCACAAATAGTGTAAGGTAGAAGAGCTCAGACATGAGCTCTGAGTGTGGTTTTTTTTTTTTTCTTTTTTTTTTTTTTATGGAAGCAATTAGTGAGAGAGGATGACTTAGAACCATGATGTTTGTTCTTTTCTTTATTTGGTTGGGTGGTTGAAATGCACTGCAACAGGAAAGGAGTCTTGGTTCTAGTTCTCCTGCTGACAATTTACTGGGCAATCATGGATTAGCTGCTGCTGGCTACTGTTCAGTTTAAAGAATCACACAATCATTAAGATTGGAAGGGACCTTTAGAGATCATCTAGTCTAACCCCTCTGCACGTGCAGGATCACCTAGAGCATGTTACAGGATTGCGTCCAATGGGTTTTGAATATCTCTAGAGAAGGAGATTCCATAACCTCTCTTGACAACGTGTTTCTGTCTCTCTCACTGTCAAGAAATTTTTCCCTAAGTTCTTGTGGAATTTTTTGGTGCTTCAGCTTGTGCCTGTTTCCTCTTGTTCTATCACTGACCACCACTGAAAAGAGGCTACCCCATCCTCCTTGTGCTCTCCCAGTATATTTATATACGCTGATCAGTTCCCCTCTCAGTCTTCTCTTCAGGCTGAACAGGCCCAGCTCTCTCCACCTTTCAGATGTTCCAAGCCCTCCCGGGGCAGGGATCATCCTTGTAGCTATGTGCTGGACTCTCTCCAGTAGTTCCATGTCCCTCTTATACTGGGGAGCCTGGAACTGGACACAGTGCTCCAGATGTGGCCTCACCAGGGCTGAGTAAAGAGGCAGGATCACCTCACTCGACCTGCTGGAGATTTTCTTCTCGATGCACTCCAGGACCCCATTGGCCTTCTTGGCCACGAGGGCACCCTGCTGCCTCATGGTCAGTCCGTCATCCACCATGACACACAGGCCCTTCTCTGCAGAGCTGCTCTCCAGAAGGTCAGTCCCCAGACTGTACTGATGCATGGAGTTATTCCTCCCCAGGTGCAGGACCGTGCACTTGGCCTTGTTGAACTTCATGAGTTTTCTCTCTGCCCAGTTGTCTAGTCTGCCCAGGTCCCTCTGGATGACAGCTACTCCTCCCAGTTTCATCAGCACTCTATCTTTTCATCTAAGTCATTGATGAATAACTTAAACAGGACAGGACTGAGGACTGACACCTGGGAGACACCATTAGATACAGGTCTCCAACCAAACTCTGCCCCACTGATCAAAACCCTCTGAGCTCTTCCATCCAGCTGATTCTCAATCCATCTCACTGTCCACTCATCTAACCCACTCTTCCAGAGCTTGCCCAAGAGGATACTGTGAGGGACTTGGTTGAGTCCAGTCAGTGGAAGATAACTGCTTTGCTCTCAGATGTGGGCTTTGGCTCTGAACAGTCCTTGCCTGTAGGTGGTGATGGTTACTTTAAAGATGCGTATCTATGTGTGGGTTCTGTTGTTAAGCTTTATGACGACTCTAAAGCAGTTTCTTTAGTCATTTCTATCCTTATCCTAGATAAGGATAGCTGTGGATATCCTTATCACATAAACACATTTAGTAGTGCTTAAAAACAAACAAAACAGATGCCCCCTGCTATCCTATAGTGTTTATGTTGGTAAGTGGCAGATGTTTACTGCTGACTAGATTTAATAGGAGTCTTTCTTCAATATGAAGGACTCCTTAAAAGGCCAAGAAGTGAGAATGAATCATTATCTTCTAGAATGCTTTGTGTCAGCAGCCATTTCTTCATTCTCTTGGACAAATGTCACTGCTTCCACTAATGTACCCAGCTGGTTCTTGAATTTCTTGAATTAGGAAAAAATAAAATTTTTAATTTTTGCAGGAGCATGACTGATGAAAATAATCAGATCAAGCTACAGGCAGGTAGCTTCATCCATGTAATTCCATATTCTTTGCCACTCTCATAGCTGTTAGGAATAGTGAGGTGGATAAGTTTTGCATCTCCTTCAGTTCGTATGCAAAATTACTATATAACACTATGTCAAATATTTACAATTCAGTTAAATTCAACTGATCAGCTTATTGTCCAAGAAATGTAAATATAAAAAAATCATAGTGCCAGAATAATCTGGCACGATGTCTACTTTTATTAAGTATACATTGTATTTTTATTCACATTTTCTTTATCTCCATTTTTTTAGTTCATCTTTGTACATATTCTTCCTACTACATATCTTACAGTTATATCCTATAGTTGCTAAGGTCACTTATTATTTAAAAAAAATATTGTTCAATTAGTTTAATTCCATCTTTAATGTTTAAATAAGTTTTTAGGTGCAATAAATTGTCTCGTCTGATATTCTTCTACTCCAGAAAGGACAAAATGAACTTGGGTAGTGCCATAGCCTTCTCCTTGTGCCCTGTAGATGGCATATATAACTGTCAAAAGAACACCTTTCCTATTCAGACTGGATTGAGTGTATGTTTTCAAGCTGTAAGGCTTGATTAGTTAGAGTTTTCCATAGGAAGCTTCGGTGTAATTATGGAATAACACAAATGAAGTGGATTCAACATTTTATATTTTCAAGACTTTAATAAAATCAGATCTCACAACACAGCATATTCTGTTATAACATATCCTGGTGTAAAATGGCACAGTATTTCAGTCCTAATCCACACACACATTAGATCAGCATTTTATGCCTTGGCCTGTTTATATGAATTCTAGCTGAAGTATGAATAAACTTTTCCTTTTCTTTGCTCCAGCTAGTACTGTGTATATCTGATGGGGAACTGGAACTCTTTCCTGGAAAAGAAGAAGGAATATGGGAAGAAAGAGATTAAATGAACTTTGCTTCTAATAGCAAATATCCTTAGTTGGCATTGGGTAATAGAGGCAAAAAAATAAACAAAGGGAATGTGTTATTATCAAGATTTTATCCTTGGTGAAAAGCTACAATGTAATCAAAATTGTATTTACTGCATAGCCCTTAAGTTAAGAACACAATTAACATGAATCATCTGATGCCCAGCACTGTATAGAATGATCTGTATTCTTCCAGGCTATGTGTATAAAATGTGTGGAAATTATAGTTGTACATAAGCTCCAGATTTCTGTAGGCAGAAAGGACTGATGCAGAAATAGTTACCTTAAGTCAATACCTTTACCTGCTTGTTTGTCTTACTAAATTCTAAGTTTAATGCAGTTTTTGTGAAGCAGATGCTCATTTGTAAATACAATACTTCTCTTATTTGAGGGTATTATTTTGGAAAGTGTCAGTTAAGGGCAGAAGGAAATAAAGTAGTTTGGCAAGAAGCATCAGGAGGCTTGGCTACGGTTCCTATATGTATCTCTGAGACAAATTTCTTAAGAAATTTCTTCAGCAATGCTCTCTTCTTACCTCTTGACGGCTTGCACTGCATGTTTTTTTTTTTCTCCCCCTTGAACTTTTCATTCTCTTGCGGTTAGGCTGAGCTATGTTTTTTGGAGCAGTGGCACACCAACATCTCTTCTTTTTCTTTCTTTTTTTTCTTATACTATCCTTTCTAAGATGAGATAGTTCTTGACCTGTGTGACTTCACATAGTGACTGTTCTTCTGGCTGAGTGTTTGCATCATGCTTAAACTTAGCAAAGCAGAATCTTTTTTTTTTTATTTGACTGATCCCACAAATCTAATGTGAATTGTATTTTACTATTATTAAATGAATAATCCTTAAAAGATGAAACTGGGAATTGTGTGGTAATAGTTAGGTTTGAGTACCTGAAAAAAGTCAAAGAAGTTTCAATTTAGCTTTAGGGTTTTTAATCTATTTACAGGAGTTTTGTTCAGCCAGAATAACCCAGAACAGCAAGGTTTCTGGCCTCATCCCCTCCATGTAATTTAAACGAAATCAGTATAAGCAGACCAGTTTCCTGTGTTGACTCAGTCCCTGTCTTTCCCTTGCCCTACCCTTTTATTTAACATTTTTGGGTATGACTCAAGATAGGCAGATTTCTATTTGATGAAGATGCTGATAGCTGGCATTCTAGAATCCCGCTTCAGGATTTAATATGTACAAAACAAATTTGTCTTCAAATTCATGTGATAACCTTTTAGGAGAAGTAGACAGAAGTTATTGAATATAAAGGAAGTTGAAATATTAGCAATTGTCTCTTGCCTACCTCACCTAAAGCATACAGGCATTAATATCATTCTGTGTGCTTTTGTTTTGTTTTGTTTGGCAGAGGCGTTACTTGCATAGTCATTGGAATGCCTTCTGTACTACTGAAGCTACAGTTGCTCCAGGGTTATGCTGGGGAGAGATTTGGTAGTTTAATCTGAAAGCAATCCCCAAAGTAATCTATGATGTCCATATCCACAGTCCAAGGTACAGGACCATGAAAAGAAATGAGCAGTCCCAACAAATAGTTTAGCTGCATTCACAAATGCCTTCTCATATTAACACTAAAACAGTTGAAATAAAGCATCAGTATCAATAAATTCATTTCTACATGATTCTCATGTCAGATTGTACGAACATTTCATAAATAAACTAATATATTTGTATATGATCTTTTCTACTGGTATTTCTTCTAGTTGATGAAAAAGAAATTAATAGTGACATTTCATATAGTTTAATTGCTGTCTATTTTAATCAAATCTAAAGCAGATTGGTATTTTAAAGCACTGAAGCACAGCATACTTGAAAAAAGGTAGTAGGTTGTTTAAACTAGAATCTGAGTTCTACTGAAACATTTCATTCATGCTTATGGCTTATCAGCATCACAGTAATATACAGGTTTAAGAAAACTTTTCTTTAAACTTTAAAAAGTGTATTTTATTTTGTATCTCGGAGTATTACTAAGTGCTGAA
Source organism: Crypturellus tataupa (assembly GCA_034781795.1). Classification (NCBI taxonomy): domain Eukaryota; kingdom Metazoa; phylum Chordata; class Aves; order Tinamiformes; family Tinamidae; genus Crypturellus; species Crypturellus tataupa. Next base: position 2,693,108 of record JAWLRI010000401.1, read on the forward strand.
TTCATTATCTTTTTTATAATCTTTGTTATTTTGGTAAACTATTATGTTGGACAATACTTCTACACTGCTGTTTAATTTAAAAGATCAAAGCTCTTCTCTGAAGAGTTTTGGTTAACTGTGAATACTGGCTATGTTCAATGCTAATAGGTATATTAAAGTACTGCCAAGATTAATGTGCAGATGACCCCATGTCTTTTTTCAGAATCGCAGGGGGGCAAATTCTGTCAACAGTGAAGATGCATTTGATAAAAGGCCGAAGCAATGGGGATCCTTTCTGTCGAGCGGTAGAGGAAGTTGTAGAAGACTGGGATTTGAAGATTAAAAATATTATCGAATCACAACATGGTGTCTTGACTGCCAGCACCACTGGAGTTAGTCCAGCACGGGTAATGGGGATTTCTTTTGTTCTTTTTACTACTTAGCTTTACAAAAAGCAAATGTCTGTCTTTTGTATTGCTTTATTTTTCTTTTCTTAAAGGACTTTAAATGGAGTATAGTATTTTCTTAATAATTCAGAGCAGTGTTATTTCCTCTACACTGTGGTTTTTAACTTGTTGAAAGACTTGGATACTAGAGGATTATAGTGTGGATTTCAAAAGCTGATATTATTTAAGTTAAACTTATTACATCAAAATTATAAATAACATACTCTTCGGAATATAATTTGTTCTTGGAACTGTTCTAGATGTAAATGCTTATATAGCTGTCTGGTTTGTCATATTTTAAAGACAGTAGTATTGTAACAAATTTCTGAACAAAACAAATATATCCTATCTAAATATAATTTATATAGGTTTTAATTGAGAATCAGAATCCAAAAGTAAGAAATTTGAAATAAAGTTAAGTGTGAATAAGTCCAATGCATGGTAAAATGGGGGGAAAGTGACAACATAATTAAAAAAAAAATCAAAGTTTAGGTTTCTCTTTAGTGTTTCAAGATAGCAAAGAAGCAATAAAACTATTTCAAATAATGATTTTACTACCAGAGAAAGAATTGAAGTTTTAAATTCTTTAAAAGTTTTCACTTATTCTTTTAAAAGCTTTTTATTTCTGTTTTCTGTAGTTTCAGTGAAGTCAGATTTGTATTATGTCATTTTTATGATAAAACACTAATGAGTATTCTTTTTACATTATTACTTTAGATAAAATCACATTGGTACATCTTTTGTCTAAGCAACTCTTAAAACTTGTCTGTACTTTAAATGTGTTTACAAATTTAGAATGCTTTGTGTTACCAAATCACTTGAAGTGCTTCATGGTAAAATAACAATCTGAAGAATCTGAATATGATTTTTATATTGATCTTCCAATATGTGTTTGCTTTTCTGTGGAAGCTAAAACAGCCAGAGTCTAGTGGCCAGTACAACTATTTTAAAGGTGTTTCCACTGAATGGTTTTGAATAGCTAGAATATATATTTCACCCACATTTTCCTGTTCTACCTGAATCTTTTACCACATATATTTCCCTACTTCCCTTCCACACCTTCCTTCCATGTTCCTTTCATATACATTGTCAGTTTCCTTTCTCTGCCCCTCTCTGAAAGCATGATCACAGTATCAGTTACTTCTGTTTTTCAGTTTCTCCACCTGCTTGTATACCTATAAAATTTTAAAATAAAGAATAAATTCATTATCAGTAAGGTAAAACTCTTCTAACAAAATGTATTTATCTAGAGAAATCCACCAAAAATTGCCTTTCCACAGGTAAAGTTAATAGTCTAATAACTCTGCAGAAATGTTTACCAGTTTCCTTGTTGAGATAAAACTTAGCACAAATGGTTCTGTCCTGATGTAGTCAGGTTAAATGTGGATAAATACCTGTTCTTACAAAGAACAGAGTAAAGCTGATAATTTTCTCAAGATATGCGCATGAAGGCAGCCTATATTTTAGCCATGTGAAACTCTAGTTCCATAACAAAGTTAACTCTTGAGTCTAAGTGTATTCATTGCTGGATCATCCCATCTACCGATGGATGAGTGGATTCCACTGTCATTCTCTGTGCGAAAATTTGAGTATGAAAGAGAAGATAGACATTAAGCTCATCCCTCCTAGTAGGAAGTTCATGCTCACCATACTTGGCATAGTGTGGATGGAACTGAGTGCCACCGGAGATGGTGACTGCCTGGACGTGACTGGTGTGCTGGCGGGCTTGAGATAGCTAATGTTCACTCAAAAGCAGAAGATAGATAAGTGCTAGACATCAATTTTCAGATTTTGGTAAAACTGTAGAGAAAGATTGTACTAATCATATATAATCATATATAACAACAACATAGATTGTTAATGATTTTCAAAATATTTTTGATAAGTTTTTAAGAATGAAGTTCAGCTATGTAGAAAATCTGGATCATCAGTATCGTTCCGTTAAGATGCTTAAGTTTTTCTGTAATAATCTGAGAATAATCTGAGGCACTGGTCAGTACCCTTTAAAAAACTAATCAACAGTTTTCCTGAAGAAATATATTGAACCATGAAGTTAAGTCTAAGCAGCGATCTTTTTGTGGTAGGGATTGTTGTTTTTTTGTGGTGCCCTGGACAACAGGGTTTTTGCTTCATGTTCATCATAACCCAGCCACTGTTGTGAGGTTCCTGGTCATCTTTTGACTGTTGAGAGTATATGTTTTATTCTAGAGTTTTGGGGGGGTTGGTTTTTTTTTTCTTCTTTCCTTTTTTTTTTTCCTATTCTTTTGTCTTTTTTTTTTTTTTCCTTTGTATGTAATCAGTGAAGATAATGGCGTATTTCTTTTTTTCTTTTTATTTTTCATTAAGATTAAATTTATAATGACACACATGACATTTTATAAAAGTCTATAATGTGGTGGTGCTATGACTGCAATGGTTCAGAATAAATTCTGAGGAAATTAAATGGTACTGAAATAGGCCAATTCTGTAAAACTATGTAACAACCATTTCTGTAATTGCTATTTCTAGCTATTGATTATAACTTATAGTATCTGACTAACATGTTGCTATGGTTTCTTGAAAGCTACATACACTAATTCATGTAATCAAATAGAGAGAAAAATAGAATTTGATCTTTTCAAGACTATGTTTAAAAGCAGTTAACTGATTAGATAAATACAGTTTGTTGCTTGTTTTGTCCTTCTGAACAAATATAGGCTATTGGATGTTTTTGTGTATGAGTAAATAAAATGGCCTGTAGTTTTTAAAGTCTACTACTGTATGCTAAGCACTAAATTCCTCTGCAGAACTCCTAGTACTTTTAAAGAAAAATGTAGCAAACTTTTGCAATTCTTGCAGTCCCATAGTGGCTATGAAGTTCTACATCTGTATTGCTCACTTTTGCATTGAGCATTTCCAGATGTGGATTATTATTTTCTTTAAGGACTTCTTTATTCTTGTGGAAAATCGTGAGGAATTCATTCTGTTCCAACAATGAAGTTGTTGTGCCAAGTGCCTCTCTTGTCAAAACTTGGTGGAAATCTCACTTTTAACCAGTTCTTTTTGGAGATTCATTTAGTCAGAGGAATTGGACTTCACCATAATGTGCTTGTGTGCCCCTCAGCACTCAAATTTGTTGTGAGGAAATAATGCATTAATTTTTGCAGCATGGTCTCATCACAGATTTGAAGATTTATCTGTGTGATTTGTTCTTCAGTATGTGCCTCCAGCTGGCAATCATCCAAACTCCAATTTCTTGAGATGAGGAAGAAATTTCCCTATGAGTAAATTACTCTGTAAATGTTTATTGGGAAAGGGGATGAGGGGATTCATGCACCTTCTGTTGGCATGGGTTGCTTCTGGAGTCTGGTTTACTGACTTTTCCTGCTGTGTTTTTTTTTTTTTTTTCTAACTTTATTTATTTTCAGCCAAAATTACATTCCATAAACCATGGCACTGTATACTGTGGCAGAGATACTGTAAAGGTTCTACTAGTTCTTCTGGATGAAGAAGCTGCCAATCTTCCTACCCAAAATAAAGCAGAACTATTATATGATGATGAAAATTTAAGTCTGTTTGGAATTACCTCTGTTTTGACGCTCTTCAGGTGAGTACTGGAAGTTTTTTTTCTTTTTTTTCCTTTTTGGAAAGGATCCCACACTTCATGACTGATAAAACATTTATATGAGAGAGGAAGGAGAGGGAGGAGAATGAGAAGAGAGGAGAACTCTTCCTAGGACCAGTTTAGAATTGAACCAACTTGAGTTGCAACCAGGCACATATCTTCTCCTGGTATCCTCTGCACTGCAACAGTTGGTTCCCCAATAATACTTTTTTGAGAGGCTCTCTACAGTTTTCCACAAGGCCAGCTCAAACCTACTGTTGGATCTCCCCTGTTCATTGTGCCAATTAGTGCTGATTGGAGCTTGGCCTGAACAGGGCAGGTGTCTTTTGAGGTCTGTGCACACACCTTGTTGAGTTCCATAACATAAACCAAAAGTTGCAACCATAGATCTGGAAAGGAGCAGAAGAAGTGAGAGCAATAGGGAAATATATATTGCCACAGAATCTCTGAAAATACTGCCCCAGCATCTTGGGTAGATATAGATTAATTTAGATTAATGTAGTATTTAAAAGGATTCAAGACCCACCTGAGTTTGTGGGAGTTCTTTTTCTGAATTAGGCACAACTATTCTTTAGAGCTAGAGCTCTTGATCTGTCTCCCTAAGCAGCTCTTTTTATTTTGAAATGGGTTTAAAATGTCTTATGATTGAATAAGACTGCCCACTGAGTCTTTTAGTATCTTCTCCCTTCAGATGGAAGGAGATACAGATGCCTGGAAATTTATACCAATAAATTCTTGTGTTTTTGCTAATATTTCATAGTGGTCAATTTGATTTTAGTATTTATTTTCCAGTGTATCATACTTTTATTATTATTTGTGTGATTGTATTTAAAAATGTAAATTTAGAGGTAATTTATTCAAGATTTTGAATTTATGATCCTAAATGATGTTTTAGGAAAAATTAAAAAAAAACTCAGATGAAATAAGGAAAGTTGCAAACTTAGTTCTTTTTTAGCATTTTTGTCAAATATCTTAATGTTCTGCATTTCTATAACAGATTTACTCTAAGGCTTCTGTTGCTTTACAAGTGCAGTATGTCTTAATATTATAGAGAGTAGTATTTGAGGTGTCACTTTGTTTTTCTGAAATAGGGGCACCTCTGAGATACAGAATTTTTTTATTAATGCTCATCTCAAATGCTTAATTTACAATGCTTGCCATCTTTTGACAATCTATACTGTTGATAATAAATCTAGAAAAGTTTACCAGATAAAGGGCAGTACATTTGGCAGTAAACTTCACTGGATTTCAATTTTTTTTTTGCTAATTTAAGGCTCTTTGTATGTAAGGGTTGAGCACATCATATTGTAGTTACTGTTTTATGGTTTTTGATCACATGATAGTTATTTTACTGTTTTGTGGACTTTCACAATACTATCTGCTATCTCTAGAGAGCTCATTACTGAAGAATCCCCTGAAATGTTTAGTTTGTGGCCATTTTTGTCTGGTATCTGGTCATTTTGAGAGAGTCATTACTTCTCAGATGAAGGCTAAGATTAAATTAGAACATCACTTCTTCTAAAATGTTGCCGTTCAGAGATATTTTACTTGTTTTTAACCCTTGTTTGTCTTACTAAACTTTTAGATTAATTGGGTAAATTAAGTGTTAGAAAAATGGGATGTAGAGGATTATGTTATTATGGGTTTCAAAAAGGACTCATGAGAGAAAAAACAGAAGGAAATGATGAACTAGAGAAGTTGCATATTTTCTCAATTTAAATGGCAAAAACTTTGTAAGATGCTACGGAATTTTTGCAGCACAGAAAAATGGAAATAAATAAAATAAAAAACATTTTTCTTGAGTAACCTACAAAGTTCCTTTTGAAATGAAGCAACTGTGTTCATATGCACACTGGCCTACTGTGCCGATAAACTCGGAAGTTGTTTACAGAAACACAGATTAGGTCTTTTTATTTCAAGAGCAAAAAAGCCCTTTTATATGCATCAGACTTTTTCATCAACGTATTCAACTATTCACATACTGAAATATAGGAGAGTAGAAGCATTCAGTTGGTTGTATGAATACTTCTATTGAAAAGTATGTAAATAAGAGGAAAATTATTCTGGATGTCAACCAGATGCTATTCAAGGGGGTGGAGGTAGAATGGTGCCTTGGTATCTCACCACCAGCCTTGCAAAGAAGAACACTGTGGTTGCACAACTACAATATTGTAAACATAAACAGTAAAATGATGCCAGTAATTGAAACTGTAAGTCCGGTTTCATTACACTGTTCTCAGTTGTCAAAAGACATGTGGTTACTTAGGAGGGGAGGAAAAGTAAGGATGGAGGGAGAAGATGTTTGGCTTCTATTCCTCTCAGTTTCTGAGGAACTTGATATGGCACTTATTTTCCTTAACCAATTTCATTTATGTTAATTGCTTCTTTTGATATAGATCTCCAGTACAATCTAGGGGATCATCTCCAAAACCTCTTAGACAGCGTGTTCAGAAATTGATGGATGAAAAAAAGAATAAGGTACTGCATAGAACTGATGTGTCTTTATGGATATACTAAAATTCTCAAATAGTTGACTAAAAGTTATTCCATAGCTAACACATAGTTGTGATTAAACATGTGATTACTATTTAACTTGCATTGATTTAATATGAATGAAAATATCTACTACACCAGGAAAGAAGGTTTTAAGCTTGCTCAAAAGTATTTACTAATGAAGGCATCTTAATGGAGCCACCTACTTAATTGATAACCATTTGTGCATTTCAGAACTACAAAAATAAAACTGAAATTACATGAAAGCAAACAAACAGGCAAAACTCCAAACCCTCAATACAAAACTCTAATTTCAGCTCAGATAATATTGGCATTCTTAAGTACAGTAATGATTTTAATGTATTTTTTCAGATGTTTTTTATTTGTAATTCTGCTAAGACATATTTATAACATTTCCAAGTGAAAAGGAAAATAAACCTTGCTAGTGTAGACCCTTGTTATTTGCTAGACAAAAGAGCAGCAGCCTGTTGGCTGGAACTCTTAAGTGACACTGCTTAAAAGAACATTTTTCATGTTCTTGAAAATTGCAATTGTATTGCATTTTACATAACTGTATTTTTGTGTGTTTGTCAAATTTCAATGTTGTTTTGAGAGTGTAGAAAGACAGGTTGTATCTTCCTCAGCATTTCAACAGAGAGCTCCGTAACAGTGGTTATTTACTAGCTCTTGCAAATGTTGTTCTGACTCCTGCTATCATTATTTTCAGGATATATTCTTATATATATATTCCAGTTCTGTTAAAGTTGTGATGGGGATTACGAGTTATGGTAAACACTGGAGCAAAATTTAGCTTTAAACTATGAGGCAAATAATCAAAAGATGAGAGCTGACTTCATGACTTTTATTACATTAATTTTGCTATAATCAGCATATCGCAGCTATAGTCATCAAAAACCACAAATGTGAAATACTGTTTGGATAAGACAGTGAAATACATAGCTATTTGTGAATCCAATTACAGAGCTTCTGTGTGGATAAGAAAACTATGTTGATGTCAAAGTACCATGAGTTTATGTCTGTTATATTTGAAACCTTTTCTTCGAACTTACAAAGGTGGTTAGGAATTAGGTGTCTAGCTATCAACAAATATCAACTATTTCTCCATTTATGGTAATTCTTGTCAAAGGTTTGAATAATTTAATGAGTTAATTATTCAAGATCCTTCAGGAGCAGGATCTGTTGTGTTGCCACGCCAAGATATGTAGAGGCATGTTCCTGTGCTATTTATGTATGGCGGAACTCTAATAAGGGTGCTGTAACTCTCATGTGCCATGTTAACACAGTAGAAGAGTCTGTCTTCTTCTGTGGGACTCTCCTCCCAGCTTTGTTTCTCCAAGATTGTAAAAAACAGAATAGAATTGTAGTGATATAGAATGAAAAATCTAGCATTTTTTAGAAAATAATTTGGGAGTCTTTCAAACAAACACTAAAATCGATTCTGATGCTCATCTGGTGCTTAATACAATGACATTTTATGAAAACAAAAATTCATAGCGAACAACCATCAGGTCCTGTTGGCCCTTCTAAAATTTCCTTGGCATTTCAGTGTGTTACAGGTATCTGAAATGTTATTCTCTGTAGATTAGATCTGTGATGGCTGACTCTTTTTCTGTTTCAGCAAAGGGGATAGGTGACTGATGTGTTAAACTGTGAAAGACCTCCTGGAGCTACATCAACTTTGTCCATTTGATCCTGTTTCTTATAGTTGTTAGACATCTGCAGAGCACTTCCTTCTGCTTTAAAACCTCTTGCAATGCCTTTGAATCGACTGTCACTCCTCTTTTCCCCTCATTCCCCCCAAAAACAATTTACATACTGCAAGTATTGGGACAGATGCTCATTATAATAACTAATTTGGGTTTCCTTCTCTATGAATCCATATATTTCCTGTCTTAAAATATAATGTGTCTTTGGAGAAGTCATTTGTTTTTTTTTTGGCTTTAATGTGCAACACCTAGCACTATGAATTCCTTGCCTGTAACAATAGATTTCAAGTGCTATAGTAATTATTATCCCTTTCTTATACACAGCATCAGTCCTCCCTGTTGTTTCAGACAACCATCTTGAAATGTGTTAAGATTTCTTGTAAAATTCACTCTGATAAGATTTTTTTTTTTAATGCATGATACACTGTTTTTAACAATTCTTCAGTTGGCTGCGAAGAGACACTATACATAAATTTGTTTATAAAACATGAAATAAATGACTTCATGTTTTATGCCATGATATTTGGCAAGGTGTGAGGGAATATAGTAGTAATGATTAGTCTGTTTTCATGCTGAGTCCCATCAAGAAATATGTATTGAATACAAAAATTTAGCAAAATCTGATAAAAGGAGAATAGGACACTTCACAAAACTTCACAAAAAGTAATACTTCCACCTTCCTGACAGGAGCTGCTGTCCTGCATATACATAGAGTTATGTGGAAAACTTGCAGGTTGATAATATTTAAACCTACAGAACAGTGTTATGCCTATGTGCTTAGTATCTAACTTAAAAATATGGAGAAAGGACAAAGTAAACAGGTAACTATGAATTGGAATTTGTGTTTAAAATTAAAATAAATCTGTGGGTATTTCCATTGTGCCAAAACAAACTTCAGATTAATGAGTCAGTAAAGTCTGAGTGAAAGCATGATGAATAATGCAGTACCTTCTGGAAAATGTCAGCCCCATAGCTGCTTTGAAATTCAGGGCAAGGGTGAAATACACAAAAAGAAATATTTCATCTTTCGTTGCTCATTAAATATTGGAAGAGATATGCAGAAAGACCACCCAACTATAAAGGCATTTGTTAGGAGGCAAAGCTATCACTCTCTATCCCTTGAAGAGGAAGAGGTTTGGGGAAGTACGTGTTCCACCTTTTCATCCCCTCAAGCAAAAGCAGGTAAGAATAATAGAGAGATACTCAATTTCACCTCATCTTTCTTTGAGAGAAAAATTAGAAAAGGATCATTTTTCAGTTTGCTATATATAGTTACAGAAAAGCCTTTTCTGGTGAATTGTATTTTGTGGAAGAGATCCTTAATTTGGAAAGGTGTACAGAAAGTCTATTACGTTAAACCTCTTTGTTTTCAGTTGTGCTTCTTGCTCCTTCCTAATTTTTAGAAAGTTAGAAAGCTTAATTGGGCAGGAGAGGTATTTGTTATCTAAAAAGGCTCAATCCAATCTTATATCTGATTCTTTGAATCATGTTTCTGTTAATTTAAATGAGTAGGCACCCTGTTTGAGTTATTTTTTCATTTCAGTGGAGTGTATGTCAATATTTGTTTTCTGGTACGAGAGATGGATTGGAGGGCTGTTGCAATCCGCTGCCTTGATTAGGTGCTAGAGCAGTTTAAGACAACAAAGAGGTGCAATAGTAAAGATCATCACATTTTCCTCCTCTTTGGTTGTTGCATCAGAAAAGATTAACTGGAGTTGTAGGCGAAACACTATAACTGTAAATGGAGTTGAGTGAGAATATTTAGGAGTAGCGAAGGAAGGAACCAAAGCTATTAGACTGTGAGTATGCAACATATGAGACAGTCATTTTCTTTTTTAATCTAGGGTTGTTTTAGCCTTTTGATGCGTTACAATGTAATATTATTTTTGAACTTGTGCTACATTTTTACCATATTTGTCCCACAACAGTTATAAGGACTTTTCAGTAGTTTGGCGTATATTTTTTCTTAGTATAACAGGAGACAACCTTTTCTATATGAGGTATTATTTTTCTTCAATTGGGAGCATAACTGTAATTTTGCTTTTTAAAGAATTTGTGGCTAAAGAGCTCTACCAAATCTTGGCAAGTTGGAACTTCATTGTAATTTTAGTGTTCATGGAAATTCTTCCAAGAAAAAAAGGTCCGCAAAGCAGAAAATTCCAGTCTGCCGTTCTCATGTGACTTGATCATGCCTATATAAAATGACTTAATATCTAGCTTCGTGCATTGCTGTTACTCTTCATTGCTTAGTTCTCAAAATGCTGTTGCTCGAGAGAATTGTTTTGCCTATTTGTGATTCCAGTACAAATAAACTGTGAGTTGGAAAGCTATCAACAGGAAGTTATCAAGATTTTTCTGTATGACCGCTGTGCTTATGAAGAGAAACTTAACAGCAATAGAGAAAAACAATCTTCTTCAGGTAGTAGTCTCATCTACTATGGAAAAATATGTTTATTTTGAAGTGGAGTAGAATTATGAAGAACACAAAAGAAGTTTCAAAGTTGATGGAGTTTGCTAATAAATTACTAGCTGGATGAGAAATGGGAAGGGAAGAAAAAGTTGTTCAGCACAAAATCGGAAGAAACACTATGTTTTTTTTTTAAATCAGTTAAATTGATAAACCATACTTGTGTGGAAAATACCATTTTTGGTTCTATAAGACATCTGCCCTGTTCTTCTCGAATCTATAGCTGTGAATGTTGAGTATTGACAAAACCCAATAGTGAGGTGATTTGAGGTTGAGTATTCTCAAACCAGTAGTAGGTTAATTTAGGATATGGAGGGGCTGGTACAATGGCATGCTGCAAATTTTGATAGATTTCATACAGTAAAAGCTTACTATTACCTGAACTATTAGCCAGAACGTTTTGTGTTTGTATAACATGATACTTTTGGTTTGGCAATGACATGCAATAGCATGATTGCTTACTGTTTCCCTTTGTGCTCTCTTCTCCTTTTCTTTTTAATCTTACCTTTCCTATTTTTTGTTTCAAAAGTACAGGGGTAAGGGTAGAGAAGTATTTTTCTCTTTCTTTTTATCTCTCTCTTTTCCTCTTCCAAATAGTACTCTAATTATTTGGCTAGAAAATAAAAACATATGTTTGTTGTTACTAATGTAGATTTTCAAATTCTATTATGCCATTCCAGAGTATAAAAACCCAATCTGAACATTCTTACTGACTAAATGTTGGCAGTACTGTCTGTATGCAGATGCTGGAAGGAGATCTGGAATAGATTATCAAGTAACTTTGAGAAATAAATAGAGCATGCACCATTAATGTTTCATACAAATGTGAATGTTTTATATTCACATTTCAAACTGAAACTTTTAAGATTAAAGAAAGTCAAGGTGGGAGAATGTGCTACTTCATTTACTCATTAGGTCAACTAATTGACCTACATGCACTGAAACACAGGATGTCTTTTATTCTATTGTACTTTCTCCCAGCTGGAGAGTGGTAACAGTGGATCTCTTTGTCTGCAATGCACGAGAAACTCTTTCTTTACATAGGAATAACAGCAATGACCCCCTCTTGTGAGGGGAGGTGTCAGTAAGCCTGACTTTGTTTTACACCATTCATATACAACTTTTTGATTAGCAAGTTTTGTTCCTTGCATCTTTTCCCTTTCCCAGAGCTGCGGGTCAGTGGGATGTTGGTGCTGAGCCTCTCAAATCAGTGGAGTTCAGGGAATTAATGTTTAAGAGCTATTACAAGTTGTTGACAGACATCATTATAGGCGCTTCAGTCACAGTCACAGTTTTTTTTTTTTTTCTTTAAAACAATACAGAGAGGCTTTACTTTTTAATTCAGCACTAGGCTTGTGTTCTTTCTTTGCTTTCAGGCTATTCAGATTTTCTTATTGTTAACTTATTCAATGTAATAGTCTTACAAATACATGCCAAGAGCAGCTGGGAAGTTGGATTACTCCAACAAATTTGCATAGTCTTGCACTCTGCATTCATGTATGCCCTTTAGATTAGTAGAGCATCAGCTGAAAAGGCTAAATTAACAGCTATAGCTTTTCATGTTGTTTCTAAATGACTAAATGGTATGTGATGCAATGGAGAGTTAAGTTTTGAGGCATGTTTCAAGGTTCAGTAAAGTGGAACCTAAGACAGATGTGTTTGTTGTGCTGCAAGTTTTCAGTGCTTAAGTTTGACTTTTGTACTCTAACTCCACATACATGTGACTCTGGGTGAAAAGAAGTCTTGATATTCCAAACCATAACTGAATATTTAGTTGATTATAGAATGGTAACAAACGGGCCTTACTTCTTCAGATTTGATATTCTCTGTTTATTTTATCTTCATCAATTCAGCACAAATTATAGTTTATTTGCCTTATACAATATATGAACATGTGAAAGATCTGTGTGCAAATTCTTGTTGTCTAGTTTTAACGTGTGATGCTTGATGAAGTGAGCAAGAAGGATCCTTTAAGAAGGATCAAGAAAAAGAATTGAAGGAACACAGAAAATAATGGAAAATATTTTTATTTAGTATTACTGTGACCTTAAACCAAAGAAATTAAAGTCTCTTGTATCTTGCATATTGTGATGTTACACCTACGATGTTGATGAGGTTTACTGAAACTGGATTCAAGTTGCACTCTGTTACTATTATGATTCTGAGTATAGCATATTTACCCCTCAAAACTTTTTTTTTGAGAAGAATATAAACACAGTTAATGACTCAGTCTAGACATAAATTTGCAGCATGCAAAACTAAATGAATATCTCTATATAGCCTTACTCTATGATAAATTTGTCAATGAATAGGGGATTAACCCTTGGAGAACAACAGAATAGTTAAAAGGAATGCTGACCTGTTCTCCCTATGGATTCTGTCTTTCTTAGACTGCTACCCAGCAGAGGAAAAGTAGTTTGGGAGTGATTGACAGTTGGGAAAATTTGGCCTTTTTAAATTTTGGAGGTTATACTGAGCTTTGAGTAAGACTGTTTTCAACAGGCATTTTAAGTCAGAGAAAACTTTTTTTTATTATTTTTATCTCCCCTAAAAATATTGTAGGCTTGTTCATTGCCCAGCTGTAGTGACGTGCACAGAGATGCAGGCTACATCTTAGCGATGAAGTGCTAGAATCTATTGTCTTATTTGTGTGAAAACAGAACCAGATGAAAGTGGCATAAGCCCTGAGTGAATTTGGAGCGTGAAGACCACCGGGAAAGCAGGATTTTAGGAATGTGTTGTCTTTGGTTGTTATGACTAAACTTGAGGTTTTACTTGGATCAAAAAACAAAACAAACCAAAAAAGACCCTAAGAGTTAAACCTGAACTATGAGATTTAAACATACCTGTGTTAAGAAGAAAAGTAGACTTACTAGAAAACTTTAATCTGAAATGTGGTAATAATCCTCCTATTCCTCAAATCTCGACCCTTTCTCTATTTAAAAAGGAGTGTTTCTCTAATGACAACATTTCTTACTTTTTTTTTCCTAATATTAGCACTGTGACACCAGTTCGACTCAAACTTACTTGAATTCACTTTAATAGAGTTATTAGCTAGAAATTCTAATTTCTGTGTTCTGTTCTACATTATACCTCTCATCTTCTTTTGTATAATTTAGCAGAGTTTCAAATGCAATGGAGGGCAGAATTTATTTCAATCTGCCATATTTATGATAAATGGGCAAGGAAGGGCAAAGCTTGACCTTCCAATTCTAAGCTGATGTAATAGCTGGAGAAACCTTGACTTAAGTATAGACTGCAGAAATTTGACCTGGAACCCGTGATTCCGGGAACTATGAATATAAAGGCTATATTATAACTTGTGCTTTTTTTTTTTTTTTTTTTTAAGTTGATCCACACATTTAACTGATCCACACACGGGGCTGGACTTCTCGTTTCAGGGATGAGTACGTGTAGATGAGCATGCAGAACAATAGATAGTAGAGATCTGCAGTACTTCAGGCTTCTAGTTAGCTATACGGTTATATTTTGAAAAATATGAATAATAGAGCTTGTAGATGTGAAAAGCGACGTTTACCTGAGAGTGCTAAAATAGCATTTTATATTTCAGTTTAGTACTGTAGAAATATGATTAACTGTAGTAGCTGAGACAGCTGCTCATAATGGTAGTCTATCAAAAGAGGAAGATAAATTAGAAAATCTTAGGTGAATAAAAATTTATAAAATTATATGCAACTTTCTACAAGAGATGAAAAAAGATTAAATTTTTTAAGATTCTTCTGTAAATAAATCTAGAAAGGCTTTATCATTAGTAAATGTGTGAAAAATTTATTTGAATATTGTGAGAGTTTTTATTTTTCTTGTATTCTAAGTGATTTGTAAACATGAGACAGAAGACTTATAAGAAAGATATATTTAAGAATATCTTTATTTCACTAATCTTTCACACGTTCTTTTTCTAAAATTCTTTTAAATGATTAAAGCTAATACCAATCACTACTTGCAGATGAAGCAACCGTCAATCAAGTCCCAGTTTGCATGTACATATAAAGATGCATCGAGTGAAAGGAAGGATCAGCACTTCCTCAAAAGTAGCTTAAATCTGGCACCAAAGCAACTTTTAAAAGATGAATCTCTCATAGGTAAGCCAAACTAGGATTAAGTAAGTGAATGTCATAGCTAATATTTCAGATACTATCAAAATAAACTGTAGTAAAACTCAAATATAAATGTTTTTCAAGAAAAAGATCTTTTTCATTGTTTTGTATATCCTATCAGTCAAATGTCTTTATGTTATAATTTTTATCCTACTATTTTGAAAATATAATTCAATTTGAAAGGTATAATGATGTGATCATAAGGTTAAAAAATTTACATTCGTAAAAATATTTCTTATTGAACAAAGTGAAATTTATTTTTTGTCATTGAAAGGAGTCATTTGTTTTACCTATGCACTGAGTTGTGTTGTATATATAACTCTGAAACAACTTAAACAACTTGCCAGTATGTTACAGTTAAAAATCTACTTCTGTAAGGTATTTTACATTTGACGTTTCTTAGCAATGTCGCTCTAAGATAACAGTGCACAGATTAACAAGTATTAAAGGTAGCTGTAAAAAATAGAATAGTTCTGTTTTATTTACAAAGCACTATCTGTTATAAAAATCATATGCGAGTCTTGTGATAGAAAAAACATAAACAATCCCAGGTAACTTTTTATTTCTTTCTTATCTGTTTTTGATATATTTACATGACAGAAGGTGTGAATTCGTGTCTTGACATACCAGCGCTTCGAACTATTTCTGAAAATGTTCACTGGAATAGAAGTGAAACAGAAATGGGCAAATTGAGTTCTCAGTCAAGAAACAAAAACTCCAAGAATGAGCAGATGGATTTGAATACTGACAAAATTATCTATGATAAAGAAAGTGAGCGTTCTCTACCAAAAAATGCTAAAAGACCTAAAGTTTCAAACAATCCACAAAAGAAATTTGACAACAAAGTTGGTGGGACAGGAAAACGCAGCAAAACTGCAGTCAAGAATAAATTGATTTCTGGTCAGGCAAAATTAACTCAATTTTTTCAACTATAAGTCTTGCTTTTGTTTTTATTTTCAGATATATAGTATTTTGACTTTTTCAGAAGTTGTAGTTCTGCAAGAAAAAGGTGAAATTCATGAATTACTTCCCTTATACATACAAATAAGTGAAAATTGCTTGTGTATAATTAGACAAATATTTACAAATCTGTATTATGCAGGTGTCTTTTATTTTTAATAACAATACATCATTAGTAATTATAGCTAAGCTATTTTTGACAGTGAATCATGTTTCCCTCTACATTGCATTATGAAAGTATTTGTAGATGCATGTTTGTAGCAAAACACGGTAACTTCAAGTTGCATTAAATTCAAAATGAAATGTTTTGATCTTCTTCAAAGAAAGTAGTGCAGACCAGTACTTCTTAGATTTGCCAACATGGTCGATAGACTCTTCCCAACATACACCTGAGCACTAAAGGAAAAAAAAAGAAGAAAAGAAAGTTTAAATTGTGCCTCTGGAAATACTGTTAATTAAAAAACTACTAAATATAAATTGAAAACACAGCATTTCACCAGCCTTAACAAATCCTTATTATGACGTATAGTTTCTAAAAGAACTTTTATCAAATGGCTGTATAGATATTACATTACACTTTACAAGAATGAAGCATTTGTATATAAGAATGAAAGTATACTTACCATCAAAATCTCTTCTTCCTATAGGAAGTTTAGCTGAATTTTCTTCATCCCCAGTGTCTCTTCTTTCTTGTATTGATTCAATATTCTGAATTTCCTTGTCAGCTGGAAAAGCCATGGCACCTTTCAGTGCAAGATAAGGTAGCCGCTTTGAACCTAAGTTGATTACCATACCCTGGTTAAGGAAGTCGTGTTTGGAACCCATGTCCTGTTTTAAAAAAAACAGCAGCAGTCTTTTAAAATTTTAATTAGTTATGTTGACCTTTTTAAATTATCAACAGAAGTATTGGGAATGAACACAATCATTTAAAAGCAAGCAATGATCTGTATTACATCTTTGTCTAAAATGGTTTTAAGTACCTGTTTATATAGTATTTATCTCTTATTTGGTAACTTTGAAAGCCTGTTGTTGCATATAGCGATGCCCAGGAGCAAATACAAACATAGACCTTCTATTCCCACACAAGTTTTGACTGCAAGTTCTGATTAAAATCAGATTTCTTTTATTCAGTTACTTAAGTTACTTATTTTTTTAAAGAAAGGATTAGATACCTGTAGCTGAAAATTTCCTCCATGAATATATTATGCTAAAATTATTTTTTAAGTTGCTGAACAGATTATTACTTTCATTTATTGCACTTTTCTTCTAAAGGACTACAACAAAAACTTCCATTTTATAATTAGGCAAAACATGTAAAACTTAAAACTCACAAAGAACATTGGGTTTCTGTCTTCCCCTTCATCCAAAAAGCTACTGTCTTCAGTCTTATAATTCTTCAGCAGTGGTGGAGCTCCTCTGTTTTCTGTTCTATCTCCATTTCGAAGAGTTCTTCCAAGACTCAATGTGTTCAGCAACAGATCTTCATCTTCTACCTTTTGCAGAGATTTTGACACGGAGATTAGAAAACCTTGAGAAAAAAGAGAAAGGGAGAGTATTAACATGTATGATGAAACACACATTCCTGGTCACTTAATGTTTGCACAACAGGAAAGCAACTTTCAAATTTTGAGGGCTTCAGCTGCAGCTTAACGTGCTGTAAAGCCCGTTTTTATATTTTACAGAGTGAATGGAAACTACTTCAATTGCTGATGAGTTCACTCTTTTTAAATGACTCATATTGAAGAGGGTAACCTTTTGTATAATCCTTCTAATCCCAGATATTGTTGAGAATCACTTGAACATTTCTTTAGCATGGATAATTTGTTTCTTTGTATGTTTTTAGAACAGTACAGATTAGAAGTTCCTTTTGATGGATCAATATAGCAAAGTTCATAGGAAATAGTACATATAGTGCACATTTGTGTTCTTCATAAAGCTTCATTTCTGCTTAAGGCAACTTGAGGAAAAGGACTCATTTACCTAAGAAAAAGGCTATTTATTTAGGTGCATTTACCTAAGCAAAGCTGTAATAGAAATGGGAATCTAAATTTATTAAAGCTCTTAAGCAAAATGGATTTACTGAAGAGGTGAAAATCTTAAAACATAACAATAGCTTGGACTATTATGCAAAGAGCCCATCTGTAGAAATCCTTATTCACACCAAAATATTTATATGTGTCAGCGTTTTCCTTCTGAAAATGGAATGCTATCCAGCTACACCTATAACATAGATATATTGGTAAGACTCTACAAAGAAGATGAAACTTCAACTTTTCATTAGAAAAGGCTCTGAATCTTACTATCCTAAGGAAGGAAATGTAGAGTTTCTATATAGCATACTTTTTCACTTCACCTGGAAAACAAGTAGGGCCAGTTCAAATCTAGCTAATCTCTTAATATCAGTCATTTCATGTTTATGAAACCTTTAGGATTAATGCACAGAATCACACCCAAGCAGCTTGCTAGTTAGGGCAAGCTTATTGGAAATTGATCAAGAAACTGATCTAACAGATATCTACCTTGCCTCCGTACCTCTCTTTCTTTTTGAATTTCCTGCTTTTTCTCTGCTTTCATAAACTTGGAACATTTTTGTTTGTTTGTTTATAGTAATGTTTTCTCTGCACTGGTTCTCTTTTTTGTATTGTCTTCTCAAGGTCTTCATTGGCACCTTCTGCTGATGTGTTATGAAGGAGAAAAATGGGTTGATATTTAATAGTTTAGACATCAGAAGTAGTCTCAGACAGCAAGTATGAATTTTGTGTTTGTCTGTTACAATCCTGAAAAATCAAAACTGGTTTAAGTGTTTGAGTGCCAGAACAGCTATTTAGTTTCAGGCATGCTTCAAAACTACAGATGGCACTTCTTTGTCTGAATTATGTAGTCATATCCATTAATACCTAAAAGCACAATCTTCATAGAGTTTTTTTCCATTCTTCCATGTGCAAATAGAGGACTAACTAGGTGGTATAAAATAGACCTTTGGGGAAGGGAAAATGAAGGAATTAAGCAATACTGCTTTTTAAGCAAACAAAGAAAAAGTAGTCAACTTATAATTCACTGAATATCTATGCTCTGGAGACTGGCTAGCATCTAGCCTGGTACATTTCTGCAAGGTTCTCTGAATATTTCTCTGTCCACAGAGGTGGCAGAATATTTGACTCACAAATGAGTGCAAGGCATTCTATGCACGACTGTTCAGGGACAGAAAAGCACTGTATTCTTAGTATGTTATCTAAAAATGTACTGTTGAGACTTGATCACCGTTTTGCTCTTTGCTGACTTAATTTATCCCAAAGTATCTGTATTCTTATTTGATTCTGTATTATAGTTGATATAACAAGCAGTATTTTCCTAGACAGACTGACAGACTTATTGGAACTCTTTCGTGCATATTTGGATTTTCAATCACATTTTATTTTTGATGCAGTTTGGTCTGGGTATGTGACACAAGTCCAAAAAGTGTCATAATCATTTCCTTGGCACTTTAGGACTAAGGAAAAAAAAGGCAAAACTCAAGCCCCAAGCAGATACACATTAAAATGTGAGACTGGTATTACCCATTTGTCTTCACTGGCAGCAGACTTTTTGTCTGTATGCTTGTATAGGACTTAGGAGTTGAAGAACATGCTATCCATCCACTAATTCCCTCTGTGAGGAGATCTACTTATTTGGAGTTAATACCCACAGGTTTGCAGCATATATCACAAATATATGATTTTGCTTACAATTTTTTCTGGTTCATTTTGCATACAAAATAGTTAAAATTGGAATGACTGACCTGGATCAATTGAGAAGTCCATGTACAATGTCTATGTTGTCATCTACCATAACTAATACTCATGGGAGAATATAAGAACAGGGCAGACATGATACTCTCTCCAGTAGCTTCTGGTGCTTCTTTAACTGACTACTGATTGTCATGATTTTTGAAGATATGAGGTGACTGTAACCATAACTAGTAGAAAACCTCCTGATGAAACTGCTAAGAAATCAGTAGCCGTGAAAACATCCGTGCTGTAAGGTCACATAGAGCAATGATCTGGTTATTGTAGATGCTGAAGAGAATGTATTCAGGTTTTTGACTTGTTCAGATCAGCAGATAATATTTGTTCTCTTGCAGATTTACGGTGTATTGTGCAAGTCTCTTTGCACTCTTTCTGTGTATCCTAATAGTCTAATACGATGCTTACATATTTTTTAATTTTAATCTTGAAAGTTTTGAGTTTTAGTTAAAAAAGTAAAAAACAAAACAAAACATCCCCCAAATCTCCAACATATATGGTAGCCACATTACTATTAATATACTAGCATCTACATTTTTGCATTTTTTATAAAATTGACTTTTTCTATAATAAATAATAATGCTAATTACAGAGCAATCAGTTATTTCAAGAAACATCTTGCTTCTATATGGACTCTTGTCCATATATGAAATGAAATATGAACTATTAACATCTGAAATCTGATGTGGTATGTATAGCTAAATAAAATCTAAGTGATGATATTTAATATGTCTGGAATATCTTCAGCTCATTTTGAATTCTTGTAGAAATGGATTGCTGAACAGTTATAGCAACTTTACTTACCTTGGTTACTACTGTAATTTTCATGACTGACTTTTGCTTAGTGTTGGCTGTTGAGCAATAAATAAATAGGTATATCTTTTTATACAAGCCAAAGTTTTAGTATTAACAGAGCAGAAATACTTCAGAATGCAAGAGGGAGTATCTAAGGAATCACAAGTCATTTTTACTAAATATTTAGAAGAGCACAAAAATGCAGGGTTGGTGATGACCGTTTACCGCACAGTTTGTAGGGCACAAAGGAGGCAGTTAACACAGTCATTGCTGACTGCATAGCAAATTAATATTTCTCTCCAGCATTGATTCATTTTTCCTTCCTGTTGAATCAGTAGTCACCTAGAATGGATAAGCATGATTTAGACATTGATTTAGCCTGATGTAGGCACTTGCTTGTGATTGAGTAGCTCTGGACTTGTGCAGGGGCACAGCACTAAGTATTTAAAGAACTTAGAGCCTTATTCTGCTTATTTGGCAGATGAGCAGTAGAGAATGAAAATGAGCCAGTCCCCAAACTGGGAGACTTTTAATAAATTTCTGTTCAAGGTCCAGAAAGACTATTTCAGTTTTGAATTATTGCCTATTTCTTTATAGAAGGAAATGTTGCATTTGTTCATGTTACAAGTGGAAGTTTCACTGTTGGGAAAATTTTCAGTTTTTTTGTGCTGTTTGTCCAATCAACATCCAATGCAAAGAGGCCTTGCAAGAATTTCTATTTCTATGTCTTCTAACCACTGCTTATTTTCATTACTGTTAGGTTTGTTAGAGCTTTTGTTTCAGAATTTCATGGAAATTTAAGCCCTTTTGCTGTGAACTTCCTTAGATTGGAATATTTGCAAACAGAGCTAAGTCAAAAGGAGCTGGTGCTACTTTTAGTCTGACTGACATACATATATATGTGTATATATATATTAATATATTTACGCATACACACAAACACACACATATTCTTCTCTTAGTTTTACTGCTTGGGCAACTCTCTACATGACAGGAATTACTTTAGACCATTACCAAGACGCCCCCTACTCTAATGCATCTCAGCCGCCAGGGAGAGCTTTTTCATTTTTCCATAAGTGGGTTTAATATTGAAGTCTCTTTTTCTTTCTAAACAGATTTATTGATATAAATATGATCTATAAATAGTTTTATTATTATTACTTTTTCAGACTAGAAGACTGTTTCTGGGCATGGCAGTAGTTTGTTGCGAATGATTACTCATTTGTCTGCTTGGTCTAAATCTTGTTTTGTTCATGCATATATATTCTTTCATGATCCAGTCAAGATTCCTTCTGTTAAACTAACCTATCGCTATTCAACAGTGCTGCTTCTTGCTACTGAAAACAATTGTGTAGTGTATGTTTTTACATGATTTTGACTTTTTTTTGTCTTACTTTATGGAAAACAAAACAAAAAGAGTAAACCTTCACAATTACCATATCAGGGAAACTTAAAAGTAGTCTCCTGCTATAAATATATAAAGATCTCTTGCTATAAATAGCTCTTACAGAGTTCAGCCAAGTACCACTAATTTAAAACAAACAAAGAACAAATGAGTGAAAAAAAATCTTTTGCACATTTTTGTTAAATAGGTATAAAATCATAGAGTTATGTAAAACACAACTGGAAAAGACCTTGTTATTCACTAAGCAAGAAAAATTTTGCACGACCTGATCATTTATGTCTTCGTCAATCCTGACACATATTTTCTAACCTAATGTTCATTTCTAGGATAGATTCCACTAACTCCATGGATGGTCTGTTACAGTGCTTAACTAGTCTTATTGCTTTAAAAAAATATTGGAACTAAATCTTCTTCTGTAATTTAGGTATGTTACTATTTTTTCTTTCATACATAACCATAGAAAACAGACTGGAAAAAAGATTAATATTTTCTTTGCAAGAGACATATTGCATATTTGATGATTGTAGAAGAAACTGGAATAAATAATCCTAATACTTTCAGTCATTTGACATAGACTGTATTTTCTGTGTAACTAATATATATAACTTATATATATGCTTGCTTACATATGGACGTTGTTTCACCTGTTTCTTGATGTCCAGAGCCCAAGGCTAGCATACTCTAGCTTAAGCCTTATTAATACTGAAGGCTGCAAGAATTGCTTTGTAATTCTTACCATCCTTATTTTTTGCTTATGTGCCTTGTTATCATGATTGTCATTTTTCTCCAAAAGGCTGACATTTCTTGACTTCTACTCTGACTTAATGTTCTAAATCTAATCTAAAAAGGCTAAGCCAGACTGAGACTCCTTTTTCCCCATAGGGAGATGGGAAGACTTCAGCCAGGAAAAAATACAGGAAAAAGCAAGAAATGCAACTGAGATTCAGGACATGCTTTTAGTAAATGATATCAGGGAGAGGCCGTGAAATTCACTATGCTGTACAAACTTGTTAGGATTCCTATGATTTCTACTCTTCACCAATTGTGCAGTTTTGGTAGTGCTGAAGTGAGTCATTTGTCTTGGACAGCTAGTACTGAGGTAGGAGAAAATCTTCAGAATTTTTCTCTCTGAAAGAAATGATCTGGACCCACAGTACTGGAACCAGTAGTGGCCAAAGCCCTGAAAAGCGGGCAGTGAATATACATAGCTGATATACATGCAGATATATCTTAAGACTGACCGTGGTTTGGATTTGAGAGCAGCAGCAGTTCTTTCATTTTAGAATTTATAAAAAAGATATCTGGTTAAGGTGAAGGAGTTTTATTACCAATATTGTCCCATTTCTTTCATTTATCCTTAAATTCCCTTGAAGGAATTTTCCATAATCTAGAATCCATATTCTGAATTTGTTTTCTTTTTGTGAGATGAGTCTTCTGAGTCTGTTTACACTTTGAAAGTTTGTCAACTCTCATATTGTCCACATGAAGTTAAAAGATGAATGAACTCAGCTTTGCCACAAGCTGTTTTCATAAAACAGAGGTATGGTATACCAGCACTTTGTAAGAATCCAGACACAGTCTGTTACAGGAAAAGTTAATCAGTAATGTTAAGATTTTGATTGTGTTCTTCCAATTTGATTTCCCATAAAAAAGAATGCTTTTTTCCTCTGATTTTTTTTTTAATAAGATTTTGTACTTATGTCAGAGTATAAATATCAAGTTTTAAGAACTCTGTTTCATGTGAGGCAACAAGATTGAATTATGATGAGTCCACAAAGTGTTTTCACAGTGCTTTGGACATGAGGTACATTCCTGAGATACACTATTCACTCTTGAGATGAACACAAAGAGGTGTTTGCACCTAAAGAGAACGCAGAAATTCTCTAGTGAACTCCATGTGGCAAATTGAGTCATGCACCTAAGGAACAGGTTTGAGTCTCATCTGCTTCTTAGTGCTAGGAACCAGAAATCTTTTCATTTTGTTACTATGAAGTGAAATTCAAAGCCTACAAAACTTTGAGATCACAATGTGACCTCTTAATTAGAGTGGTAGGTTATTATCAAGCTTTTCTGAAGTATCAATTGCTATTTCCTCTTTAGCATAGGGCACATCTGTGATACCATATTAAGATGTCATCCTCAAGGTTTACCTTAGCACCTGATTGGAACTGCTTCCATTTATTCTCTTTCAAACAGAAGAAAATGAATTTTTTTTGTTTTAAGATCACTTCTTGGAGCTTCTGATACCTGTTAGTCAGGGAAACAAATTCCAATACTCATGATTATTATTCAAGATTTAGGAGTGGCATTATAACTTATGATTATTGTATTTTTTCTTGACCATTATCTCTGCCAGCAACCTAGTCATGTTGCATCTGCTTCTGTTATCTAAGTTAGTCAAATCTTTTTTTCATCCCAACAAGTGAACTTTGTAGTTGATTAAAACATCTGTGTGTCAGGCTTTGAGTGAGAGGAGTTGCAGGCTTTAAATCATGCAGTTTCTGCACTGTGTTATCGTTGTCTGTAAATGAGACTGTGCTACCATGGATATTCAAAAGTACGGCTAGATATTTATAAGAGCTTTCAAGACTTACTGCACATAATGGCAGTCACACTGGAGATTCCAATGGAAACTGTCCAGGAGAAATCACGTAAGTTTCTGGACATATTATGCACCTCTATGCCAGGATGCCTTGTAATTCCCATAAATGAGAGCCTTTTCGAGTCAGCCAAATTACTCTGGCAGATGTGTGCTTCCTTAGCACTGACAATCCAAGTGGGTGGACTGTTGTTATCCAGTGCTTTCAGCAAGCTTTGAACAAGTCTATAAGCACTGGCACTGGGATTATTAACTGTGGCAGCAGGCCATTGGATGAACGAGCATCAAGGTCTACAGAGATCAATGCCATAAGATAAAGAATCAAACCAAACCACTTAATTTGATGTAGATGCTACTTATTAAACAGCTTAATCTAAAATTATCTGATTTTAGTTGTGAACAAATTCTGTTTTAAACTGCACTATTTTCTTGTGAAATTTAGAATTGTCAGTGAATCAGCAAGCAGAATTATTTACATTGATATGGAATTGTGGAAGGTTTGATCCTTTCTGCCTCTTTCTAGACAGACATATTTTGTAAGAAGCAGTTCATTTTGCAACAAGAAATAAAAATGGTTAGCCTCATATATCCCTGTGTTTGGCATTTGTTTTGTATATCTCATGTTCTGAACATTGCCAGTGGGCAAACATCATCATCTATCTTCAAAAAATGTGAAGAGATGTACTGCTACATTAACCTTTGCCAAATATTGATTTTGACTTGGCCATTTATTTAGATGTTAAGTTTTGATAGAAGTTTGTGGCTGAAATGTCTTAGTCTAACCATTTAGGGGTATTCTATCTGACATTTGTAATTAATACACACTGATTCACATTTAAAGAACAATAATTTGTCCAACAGTGCATTTGATTCTTTGAAATGTTGTCAGTGTGTATCCCCTAACATAATTCGTTTTCATCTTTTGCTGGCTCTGTCTTATCTGAACATTGAGATCTAAATAAAAGGGAACACAGGGAAGGTTTCTTGCCCTTTATGCCATACATTGTGTGTATAAGGCAGCAGATTGCACACATTACTTTTCTAAAACAAAAATGTTCAATGTAAACATACAATAGAACCAGCATAGATTGCAACTCCATCGGTAGCTGGTTCTTTTTGAGTGGTTTGACAGTGTTGTTCTATCAGGAATCTTAATTCAGTGAAAGATGATTTGTTCCAGACTATCTGTTAAACCTGGTACTGCATCCTTTTTAAAGCAGCTTGCCCTTCAGAGTAACCTTCCTATAGCAGGAATACAATGCAGTCTAAATCCCCAGCACTATTGTCTTTAGATAATGATGTTTAATGATGGTGCAATCTTGAACCCTCGTCTAGGTTTTTGGTATGTATTTTTCCTGAGCAAAAGGGAAGATGGAGATTACATCTACCTATTATTTAACCTGAACTTAATTGCAGTTTTTTGGAAACTAAGCTTTGTGCTTCAAAAGTGCTGGAGATACTCAGTCTTATAATCTCTTTTAGTGTTGACTATGTTATTTGTTTATTCAGATCAGACTCCAACAGATCTTAGTTAAGTTTGTGATGTGAACAAGGGAACACATGGCAGAATTAGGCAGGGAAAAAAAAATGCCTTGGCAAAACTTCCCACCTTCCTTCCTTGCTGTTATGGGAAAGTATGCAAAAGTTTCTACCTTGTGTCCTTGGCATATGAGCAGGGGTCTTGCAGCTTCAAATGTTAACTCGTTGCTTGCCCATCAACATGTCCATGAGACCTGATGGTATGCAATCTCTAGTGTCAATGTAGCTGGCCCATGTCCTTGCAGGGTCTCTCGTGGTTGGTTTTGAGAGAGCATGGCAATGAGGAAGGTTGCAAAGGACAGTAAAAAGCAAGAAGAGCAAGGAGGAAGATCCAGGACACAACCTACTGGCCAATCTCACCTTAAACCCTGAGAAGATGATGAAGGTTGGAAACCTTCAAACAGGTGGAGGGCAAGAAAAGGACTGGGAACAGTCAGTCTGAATGTAGAAAGGGGAAATTGTTTCTGACCAACCTAGCAGCCTTCTACAGTAAGACGAGTGGCTCAAAGAGAAAGCACTTGATACTTGATTGTAGCTAGGCTTTTGAACCTGTATCCCGTAACATTCTCATAGATAGGTTGATAAATTATGGATGGTAGAGTGGACAGTGAGATGAACTGAAAACTAGCTGAACAGCTGGCCTCAAAGGGCTCTGATCAGCAGCATGAAGTGTTCCTGGCAGCCAGTCACTAGTAGTGTACTCCAGGGGATGATACTAGGACTAATGCTGTTGTATTAAACAGTATCCTTTAATGACCTCGGTGATGGGATAGAGTGCATCCTCAGCAAGTTTCCAGAATTGCAAAACTGGGAGGAGCATATGGTACACCAGATGGATGTGGGCTGTTCAGAGGGACCTCAACAGACTGGAGAGATGTGCTGATAGGGACCTTGGGAAGTTCAACACAGGGAGATGCAAAGTCCTGCACCTGGGAAGGGATAACCTTAGGTACTGGTACAGGCAGGGATCTGACCAGCTGGAAAGCAACTTTGTAGAGAAAGGCCTGGGGATCCTACTGGGCAAGTTGACCATGAGCCAGGAATGTGCCTCACAGCAAGGTCAACGGCATCCTGGGTGTTACCAGAAGGTCAAGGGAGGTGATCCTGTCTTCTGGGAAGGATGGAGCCAGAATCATCTCTGTGGAATCCCTCGAAGGGATAAGAAGCAAAAGACACAAACTGGAATTCTGCAGCAGGTTCCTGGAGGTATTGTGGACATGGCAGAGTCTCCATCCCTGAAAATATCCACAACCAGACTGGACACGCAGATACAGCACTGAGCAACTGGTGATACTTGACCCTGATATGAACAGGGGTGTTGAACTCAGCTGTCTCCACAGTCTCTTCCAACCCTCGATGACTCCATGATTTATAATTTTGAATTCATTTTTACATCAAAGTGGAGTCTCATAATTGTTACATTTGTTAGTATTTTCCTAAATATTGGTAGAAATAGTAGAATTTATCTTGCCTTTTTTTTTTATGTGTATTTACTACTTCCTATGCTCCGGCAAATGTATATTGAATTGCCTACATGATTTATTGTTCACCTATCAAAAAATCTATTTAATTAAAGTGCTTTCTTAAATATGTAAATTTGAGTGTAAATAACAACATAATCTGCTAGTTCAGAATGAACTGATTTTCTTTATGAATCCTTCTAATGAAAATTGGTTTTATTTGCCTAATGAACAAATATGTGCTTAGCATTTACTTTAAGTCTTTTTAACTACAAGTGACTGATGCACTTTCTGTATATGCATCTGCGTGATGCATTGATGTATCTATCTTTTCAGGAT
Organism: Crypturellus tataupa; assembly: GCA_034781795.1. Lineage (NCBI taxonomy): Eukaryota > Metazoa > Chordata > Aves > Tinamiformes > Tinamidae > Crypturellus > Crypturellus tataupa. Next base: position 2,720,821 of record JAWLRI010000401.1, read on the forward strand.
ATCACAATTTCTAATCATTAACAAGTTCTGTAGATATTGGAGTGCATGTTTTCTAAATAAATGCATATTTGTCTTGACTTTTGTTTTAAAATAAAGTTACATTAGTATTAATATATCAAATATAGGCATAGAACATTCCAGACAATGTGTAAAATGATTTTAATATGAAAACTTTATATTTCACTAGTGACAAGTGATGGATAGACATTGTCCCCATGTATATAAGTGTAAAGCAAGTTTATTTCAAGAAAAAAAAAGTTTCATACAATTATTATGATACTATAGTATATAATTTATGTTATGTATAAGAGTACTTACATCATAAAACTGCTTGTGTATTGTACACTCAATGTATTTGTCCCTATTTGGAACTCTCCTTGCCTCATCCCATCTGATTATCCAGTCCATTTTTTCTAGATGAAGACATAGATGGTCTTAACAGCCAGCAGTGTTTTGATGTTAGAAAAATCATACAAATTGCAATCATCTGGATTTTTTTCCTCTTGCTGAATTTTCATTCATCAACAGACAAACATTTCTAGAATGGTAAGGAAGCTGTTAATCATCAGCATATCAAAATGTGTCCAAAAACAAATTAGTTTTATATGACACTGATTATATTGAATAAGGTTGTCCCTACAGTATTAAATGATAATTGTGCAAGAACTTGCTTCCAGTGGTGTATTTAATTACAGTTCTTTAAATATGTTTTCATTAGTAATAGGAAAGCTCTGTAGTTTGCTAAGTATTTTCATTAGATTTATATTTTTTTGTGAGGGGTGGAGTGCTTAAGGTAAAGTGAAGTTTTACTTATCAAAAGAAGCTCATGTAACATTTCTTTTCCATTTAAACATGAACTTGAACTTATTTTATGTGTTCTAGTCATTTAGAAGTGACTTATTAAGTCATAAAACATCTTAGTAGCCAGAGGCGATCTCTGAGGTTATCCTGTTTTAAATAATTTTTGAAATTATTTTTGACTATCACCTAAAGAACTAGAATAGTCAAAGTGTAGTAAAACGGAAAGGAGACCATTACACATCATTGGTATTTATGAATTTATTTATTAATTTATTAAGCCTTTAATACAAAGAGAAAAACAGTTTATCTTTTCAACACAATCAATCACATCCTCATATACACTGAAAGCATGAAAATGAAATATTTTGTTACCTTTGTGTATGAGCATGGATATACAATAATTTGAAAACATAACATTTCTATTTATACAGGAGTTTCATAAGTAGGAGTTTGAGGTTGTATGTTCCCAGAAATGACAAATTTATGACATGCTGAACTAGAATAGCTTTTCATTAAAGTAATTTTATCTGTGAAAAATGTAGATGTAAACAAAAGCATAGTTATCTTCTAAAGTTCTGGGTCTAAGGAGTGGATCTTAGTGAGATTTTTGCAAGGTCTTGCCTTTTAAAATGTCACAAACTTAGAAAGTTTTCTGGGGGCATGAGACTGCTTAAAACTCAGCCTAAGCATCAGTATGGTTTTTGGAGGGAAATTCAAATGGAAAAAATATGATTTTTTTCTGTCACATTGTTTATAATGCTAATGATACTACTAATAAAAGGCATTTTGTTGGCATCTCCAAGTGCTAGGCCTGTTAATCTTGGAAAGATGGTTACAAAGGGCAGGTAATGCCACAGGTTAGTTTTATGATATGGCATCACTGTTAAATGCCTAATAAAACTGGATCTTGGAAATAGCTGCCTACTTTTATAAGACGTGAACAAGAAGAAAGCCATGGATATATGTATATATTAATCCTAACAGTGAGAGGTCTGCTATGCACAAGAGAAAAGTGGTACCTATGCTGCCTTGTGGAGAGGAACGTATGCCTCTGGGGGCTAGAAGTTCACTACAACCAGCAGTGAGTAGTAAGTCAAAAGACTGTAAGGTTGTAGTGTGATTTACAGGGATTTGTAGGTCTTGCAAATGAGGAAAGAGCATGTTGCCAGTTAAATGCATCTTTTCCCATTTCAAGCTGATTATTCTATGTGGAAGAGTGCTTTTATCTTTTGCTTGTTGAGTAGAAGTAGTTTCTTTCACACATTTTTTGTGTCTAATATTTCTTTCTTGATGTGACCGTTATGTGTTGGACATGTAGAAGTCTCTCTGTCTACCTGTTGTCTCTTTTCCCTGCCTTTTTCCTAAATGTCGTTCTAGCGTTTGAAAAGAGGGCCATGGCTCCTGTTTTTTCACTTTCTCAAAAATTATCCTCCTCATACATTTTCCTGAAATAATATTTTTGTATAATCATAACTTGTTTTTAAATTGTACATCCTGTCTTAAAATTCATGGTCAGTCTGAAAATTAATCATGTTTATTAGCACCAGTATTAATGAAACTATATTTTGTTTAATCATATTCTGTTTGCAGAACCTATAGAAAGAATGCATCGCGTGACTCAACATTAAATTGAAAATGGAAGATGAATTAAAGCTCTATACTTTGGGGATGGTGAGATATCAGTTCTTTTCTTGGTAGATAAATTATAGTTTTATCACAAATTCCCGTAGACCTGGTAAATTATAAACCTCCTGTTCCTTTAAGTTTTCAAATCAGGAAGGAAGTTTAATCTGTAAATAAATAATGAATCAGTTGCAATGTCTAAAATTTATCTACACAGAAAAGAACAAATCTTCCCTCTTTTTTGCTGTATAAAGCTTGAATTATGACGGAGTATGTTACACTCAGTGATAAATGAGAAGGAGAATCTGGAGCAAGAATTAGCTAATGAGAGAAATTGTGAGCTACATCCTATAACCTCATCCTTTCAAGCATCACTTCTCTGTGTGATGATTTTGGATCTGAATTTGAACTGAATTCTGTGCAATTTATTCATTGGCTTTATTCATCACTTCTAGAAGTGAAATACGTTAGTTAAGCACATAATAAATAAAAGAAACTTTCACAGGTATACAATTATCACATTTTTAACTAGAACAGTTGTTATACTGTGACCTCTTATGTAAAACACACGGACATGCAGCCACAAAAATATCTTTTGTTAAGATTTTTTTTCTCCCGTGGAAGTACATACGTTTGTGCTAAGCTTGTGCTAATGCTCCTGAAAGTGAGAGACTTCTGGTAGCAGGAATACTATTCATGGAAGGGGTGACAAAGCTCTGCTGTGAACAAGACCTTATAAATAATGCTTCATCTTGCTCAAAGAATAACAAAAAAAAAAAAAAAAAAGAAAGAACCTGTACCAACAACATTTAAACCTATGTCAAACTGAAGCATGTCAGCAGCATAGCCAATTGCCAATTTAGGCAATTTGCATTTTGCAGCACTGTCTAAATGATTGCATAGATCTGTTGCCATCAATACTCCTAAAGTATTTTTAACATCCTTCCATTTCTACTTATCAACTGCTGTTGCATAACTGGTGCAAATGCTACTGGACTGGACTACCAGGCTAATGCTACCAGGATTGCTGGTAGCATTATAATAGCTCTTTCTCAGTTCCAATCTGGTGATATCATGCATGTTTAGGGACATTGACTAGGATGGTAATGCATATTAGTTCTCGTTACTGCCATTTAATTTTACCTCCAAAGCAGAAAATTATATCAATGTAGTTCAACTCTAACGTAATCCTACACTTTTTAGGCTCATCTTTCACACATATCTCCCTAGGTCTCTTTTTTTTTTTTTTTTAATGTAAATTATTCACAGAGAAATATGCTTCTGGGTTAGCACTGTTTTTACTGTTTTGAGTAAAGGATAGATTTATTAAATAACTATTAAATAATCTAGCTTATATGGGAATATGGGGTAAAATTTCCCAAACTACTATGATGCAATCTTTCTATCCTTCTATCCACGGTCCAAAGGTCAGGCAAATTGCATGCAGTGTGTTACTGACAGAGCATCTTTATTTTTCACTTACTGAAGTAGTGCAGGAGACTTCGGCTTCTCTTATTTTCCCTTCAAGATCTGTATGTGAAATAAACTTGGGGTCGATAGAGCAAAAGAAGCAAATTCTACAAGGAATTCACTTCTTTTGACCCAATAAGGAATGTTAAAATTTCTGACATATGCTTAATGATTTTTAACCTGATTTCTTTAAGGAATGAGATTTAGAAAGTAACATTATGTGTAGAGTAATTATGAGAGTGTCTTGTCATCTTTTGACTTTGTCATCTTTGCTTTAAGTCACCTGTTAACCTCCTTCATGGGACTAAATTGTTTGGGTTTTTATAGTTCAGTATCTAATATAAAATCTATAATTAGCTACCTAAATAAAAGAGTATTACAAACACACGCTAGCTCTATGAAGCAGTATGCCATGTGCAAGAATGCCCCAATTTTCCAAATGTTGCATCATGTCTGTTCAGTTTAGCTGAAGCTTTAGGCATGAAATAAAGCTTTGATTGTCGTTATTTTAGGCATGCAAGGAAGGTTGTTTATGCTGCTCCTGGAAATGCTGTGGTGAGCTGCACATATTTCACTGATTTATACAGACATAAGAAAAGTCATTAGCAATTTGCATTTTGAGAATGCTGTTGTTGCTACAATATGATGGAGTAAGTCACAAAAAACAGTGATATTAAGAATTGCAGCCTGAAGGGGAAAGGGTATCGTTTGCCTAGAGTACTGCATCTGAATGAGCAGGATCAGATCAGAGATTTGAATTGCCGATTTGTATTCTATTAAACCAAAATATGAAATTTAGTGCTGGTACCAACAGAGACTTTTGAAGAGATTTCTGTCTGTCCTTGAACAGGCCAGGCAGCAGCAGTGTGAACGTCCTCACGATTCAGCTGTGTGCCTTAGGAATACCCGTGTGTCTTAACTATAGCTGTAGAGCAGTGGCACAAACTTCTGGCTTGCATGTCAAAATTGGGATGCGGCTGCCTTGTCTACAACACACACAGAACTGGCATCTGACCCATTTATTGGTATTATACTTACAGACCTGAATTCATTTTTCCCAGATCTGTTGCTTTGTGAAACGGACGTCCCTCGAATGGTTGAGGAGAACATTAGCAGGCAAGCAAAAAAAATTAGTCATTATTAATTCCTAGTGACTTCAGAGGCCAGATAACAACTGTAAGGAGACTGGACCAATTTTATTTCTAACTTAGTGTTTGCTTTTTAGGCAGTCTTAACAGTAAAATAAAGTTGTAACTATTACAGACCTCTGAAGATACATACCAGATCTTTCTTCAGAATTTACTGCCTATATAGTTTCTTCATGTAAGAATATTTTAAAGGGAAAAAAAAGTTGTAATTCAGAGTTGAAGAAGTGGAAAAGATTATGTGATTTTATTTTCTGGGAGAAAATCACTAAATGTTTACCTAATGGAAAAATAGAGTCTGTTAACTGACTAATTAAGTGAATGTAAAGATAAAATAATTTCTTTTGGCAGGGTCACGAGATTTGATCATTGTACAATAAAATTGACACAAGCTTTCTGAGTGGTAGAAGTTTTATTTATATGGTGGGGTTTTTCAGTGTTTCAATTCTTGTGGAAAAACTTTGAAGAAATCTCCCCAGTTGCCACATTTTTAACTCTTTTTAACCTTATACTTTTATTTTTATTTATTTATTTTTTTGCTTCTAGATCCAGAAACTGCTTCTGTTTATAGTCACGTGAAGTATGAAAAGGAGGGAGTGATATCAGTTTTTTTAGCATAGGCTCCTCGGGCTGTACAGTAACGGGAGAGGCTGCTATTGAACCTGCTGCTGAGAAGCTTTGTCTGCTAGAGCTAGCACTGATAGAGTCCAGCACTGACTCTGTAGATTTGTAGTGATAACGTCATTGGATCTACATATTTGCGGAGGCTTTTGTGTTCATGATATAGAATGATACTGTTCATAATGATCTAACTCTGTATTTTATTACACTTTCTTGAATGGTGTGGTGTTTTTCATAAGGCATAGGTGCTTTCATAAGCATTTAGGAGAAGGAGAAAGTACAACTTTCAGACAGCTTTTATCTCTTTAATTTTCTTGCCAGAAAGCAGATATAGCTGGAGGGTACACAGACACTCCTGAAGTTCAAATAAAGATATAATAGCCATACTGCCTATTTAAAACCTGTATCTTAAATATTTTTGAAAAAAAAGTATATAATGTTGAGAAAGCATATGTCCTTTAAAAAATGCTATTTTAAAAATTAAATTGAGCAATCTAGAATAAAAAAAAAGATACTGGTTGCAACTTTGTATTTTTATTGCATATCCTCTGATGATTATTTTTGAATGCTATTGTTGAAAATTAACAGTAGAGATTGATGAGATAATAGGTGTGGTTAGTTCATTTTGTTTTTAATGGGAAGGATATTTAATGTCTAGTAATTGCTAGATATGAACCTTTTAGACTAATTTATTATGAATCCCATTCAATTGTAATGTCACTTCTTCCATCTTAAAAGCTGCAAAACCAAAATGCATACCAGAATTAACCTAAGAGTAAGTGGTATTGCTTAACCAGAAATGTCTGGGAGGTGTTTAATGTATATAGAGCCTTTCTCTTGGTTAAAAAACAGTTTAGGGAAGCTTGAAATACAGTATAGGTCTTGTCAAAATGGAAGTTCAGGAAAAAAAGAGAAACTTGTTCAAAACCATATACTTCAAAATCTGCAGGATAGAATGATGGTTTTCTGGTCACATTAAAATTTCACATTGTTCTGATTTTTTTTCTTGACATTTGTAGCATTATGGTACTGGTATATATAGTCTTTTGTCATTCCATCTCATATATTAAAATTCAGTTTGAAGGTTTAGTAGTAATATTCTCTGTAGATGCCTATCCAAATTTATGTTTAAATATGTGATCTGATGATAAGAAATTACTCTGTTTATTGGTGAATCTGGAAAACTATCAGAAGTCTAAGAGAATATTAGATGGCTGAACAGAAACAAACAGTACGTATTACCTAGGAAAGCTCAGCTTAGCTTCAGCTGCTCAAATGCAAAACCCCAACCAGCTGTTCTGAAAGTTTCATCTAAGGCTTCTGTGATTGTGAGGAATCACGTTTTCTGCAGGGTAGGACTTTGTTCTTCTGATCCTTTAAGTTTGCTTTGAATGATGAAAGACAATAGAGAGAAATAAGAATGACTAGTCATACAGGATTTAAGAAGAATATATAGAATAACTAGGGCATCATAGTTTTAATAAAACAAAAGTTGTTGGCTTAGTTGTTAACTTCTAAAACTTTGTTTGCTTTATGTAGAATATAGGATCAATGTTTGGCAACATATCTGTTTCATTGTTTCAAGCTTATAAATTATACATTCTGTCAGAGTATTGTCACCTTAAGCAGCAGTGTCAATACCCGGCTGCACATTTACCATCACTGCATGAAATAGTGATGGATTTTGGGATGTCATAAAACTGTTTAGTCCAATTCAACTAATCTTTAATTTTTCTTTTTAAAATTTAAACTTTTAAAAGTTTTTAAAACGTTTGCTATCAATAATAGTGTTTGCATATAAATAAAATTTAATTCTGAGATTCAGTCCTCAAATTATTTATTTCTCCTAGGATGGATAAATATTCTGCATTTCTTCCAAATTAGCATGAGTTTATTTAGCATCATGATGAATTACATTTCCAGTCTAGAGTGACAGACATTTTTATCTGCAGCCTTCTTTTCTCTAGTGGAAATATGGGTTCTTGACTAGATTACTACATTCCTAGATAGTTGAACTGGCATTTATTTTTTCTTCTACCTGGATACTTTTCCATTTTTGTTATTGACATTTTCAGTGGAGGAGAGGAGGAAACCTCCAATTTTTAGTCAAGTGTATTTACATAGAATCACAGAATCATAGAATGCCTAAGGCTGGAAGGGACCTCTAGAGGTCATCTAGTCCAACCCCCCCGCACACGCAGGGCCACCTAGAGCACGTGGCACAGGGCTGCATCCAAACGGGTCTTGAAGATCTCCAGGGAAGGAGTAGTCCTACTGGAACTGAGGAAGTTAGGAACAGGAAAGTGTTTAACAGAGATTGGAAGTTTGTCTCAAGCAGCAGAAGTTAAGGAAAATAAAATATAATTCTAAGTTATCGCATCAATTATGTGTTCGGATACTGTCTATTGCAATTCTCCTTTCGATTTCTTACTAGCTAACTTAAAGCTTTATGTATTTTCTACTAACACAGGAGTCTCAACTCATATTGTTTAATGCTTAGCTAGGTTTCTTCTAATTTCTTTTCAATTTTAGTTAGAAACCCTGTTGGCATTTTAAGGAATTTGCAATCCATAGCAATAATATTATACAGAACAAGAGGAAGAGTCTGTGCTTGGTCTTCTGTTTAACAGGAAGGCTGCCTTCAACAGAAATGCTCCACTGCTATTGCTTTTGCAACATATCATTACAATCAGCATCATTTGTTCCATGCTTTTCAGCATCTGTGAAGCAGCAGCTGGTTACTGCTTTCTTCATCATCAAAGTGCTTTCAAGGACATTGGGCTAGAAACTTCTCCAAAGAGAATTTTATTAATTTTCAAAACATAGAAATATGAGTATTTCAATGTTCTTTTCAAATATAGGTCAAGTAAGATACTAAAAGATAGTGGGAAGGTTATATCCATGTGTGTTGCTCAAATGAGAAAAATCTTGGAATCAACAGAATCTTTTTCTTATAATTTTGATTTTGATAGGGCTACCAGAAATTAAGTTGCCTGCTTCATTTCTTGATTTCTGATATGAAATGTCCACATTTAACAGACTTTACTCCAGAATTTACACAGTTATAACAAAAGTTGTCTTCAGGCAGAAATCCTGACGCGTTCTAACTACCACTAATTCTTCTGCAGTGCTGACGGACGAACAAGCTGGAGTTACTTGATAGCCACCAACCTGCACTTCTGTGAAAAATGGCATCCAAAATGAGAAGATTTGGATGTTTCCATTTAAAAGGCATCATGCCATATGTGTGCCCCTTGTTGGTTTGTTCCTGTGTATAGGTGGAACTTCGTTTTTACCATAAGCTTATCAATAAATTTCAATATTTCAGGAAGAGACAACTGTTCTTTCAGCTACTCTTTAGCTTCTTTTTAATAGTAATTCAGTGTAATATTTGGGGAATACATGATGAAAACTTAAATACTTCAAAATAGGTAAGAAATGGTGGTACAGTCACTGTGGCACTCATTAGATTATCTCAGTTCCCTGTCACATTCTTCATTCAATTAGGGCCAACCTACCATGGATGATATTAACAACAGTCACAGTCTGATAAAATCAAATTTACAGCTTTATTTTTATAAGAAATATTCAATATTAATAATTATTAATTCAATTAATAATATTTATTATTTTGAAATTATTTTGATAATGATGTAAAATGACATCTGTGTGCTAACTATTATACCTAGAAATGCAAGTAGATTCTTTCAAAATTCTTTTAGAATGACTTAGATTGATTTGGGAAAGAGACATAGCAAGCTTTGCTGTCAAGATTTTTTTCCACTTACCAACATAATATTCAAGTGTCTGTAATTTCATTGTCATTCCTATTGGAAATATAAATTTAAGAAAATACTTTAATTATCTACTCCATTTTTTCCCAGAAAACATATATTTTGTTCGGCTGTAATAGAAAAACAGTTACCAAATTGTTGGAAGGACCTTCTGGGGATCATATAGTGCAAGCCTGCTCAGAGCAGGGTTAGTTAGAGCAGGTTGCTCAGGGTCATGTCCAATCAAATTTTATATATTTCCGCTGCAAGGACGGAGCCTTCATAACCTCCCGCAACATTCTGTTCCAGTGTTTGACCACCCTCATAATAATTCCTTTGTTGGCTTCAGCGGAATTTCCTGTATTTAAATTTGTGCCCACTGACTCTGACCTGTCACAGGATGCCACTGAGAAGAGTCTGGCTCGATCTTCTTTACTCCCACACATGAGCTATTTATACGTCTACTGCAATCTACTTATCTAGCCCGTCTAATACAATATACTTATCATTTATGCAATGATAACATCCCCTTGATCCTTCTCTTCCCAAGGTTAAACCCTCGCAGCTATCTCAGCCACTCCCCATATGTCAGGTGATTTCTGATGGAAATCAGAAATTATTTAGAAGAGCAGGGAATCATCACCATTGTTTATACTTTTTCTAATACCATAATAAAGTTTATTTTAACTCCCTCATTGATAGATTTTGTCTTATTTCAAATAACGTTACTATATTTATGCCACAGTTGTTTGTATCTATATCATATTCTTTGCTGTTGGTCCTTAAAATTTATCACTGTTAGTGAGTATTTATGGAATTGGTTTTTATTCACATGTTTTAAATTCCGGATCAACTATTAACAGAACCTATCTATGTTTTTCCCTAATTATATAATTTTATTTCCAGTGATACTATATCTTCTTATTAGCCTCTCTGCCTCAAAATTGCTGCCCCCTGAATTTTCTGTATCCTTTTAGGATAAATATTTCCTTATCATTTTAAACACTGTAAGATTGTATTCTGAAATACTGTTCTCTCTGCACTAGCTTTCAATAGATAATAGTCAGTAAGGGATAAATGTGAATTCCAAATGAAAGGTCCAGACAAAAAGCATTAGCTGAGGGCAATATGGCAGAAAAGATTAAATCTTAAGATGTTTACTCTGTCTTTAATTTGTATTTAATTCAGTTTTTTAGTCAGAAAATGCCTCGTTCAGGTAAAGCATCTTAGAATCTCATCTTACAGAAATGGTAAGAGGCTTTCAGTCTATTTCTTGCAAATCTTTAACAGACAAATGAAAGCATAAGAAAAACAATTGGAAAACACATTTTTTTTTCCATTGCAATGTGCTTTAAAGGAATCATTTGAATATCCTTTTATGCAAATTGCAGGAGATAAAAATAATAAAAAAAATACTTAAGGAAATCAGTAAAGGAATTGTGCTTTCTTAAACACTCAGGATTAGGGATACTGCATCCATACTCTCTTTATTGTTTATTTGAAAATGTAGCTATATGAACTCCATTTTTTTTTTCCTGTTGGTACATTCCACAGTATTCTAACAGAATCTGAAATGAGGTCAATAAAGCATATCCCCTGCGTATGCTGTCAGGAGACACAACAAGGATATTAACAATAATAACTTGTTTCCAGATTCTTGAATTAATTGTAAAATATTTACCAGATAGTTAGAATATATTCTCTCCTTTCTTTTTTTTCCTTATTTTTTTGCACACTTTCCTGTGCTGAAGCACAGGAAGTCCTTGATTACTGCTTGGAAGTAACTGACTCAACCATACCAAAATAGTTATTTCTTGCCAAGTCTGTTTAAAGTCCAAAGCATATTTCCATCCCTGTGGTGGACTTTCCTATCCTTACTTTTCTTAATTCATAGATTTCTAAGAATGAGAAATTCTTAGAAATTCTCTTAGAAATAAATTCTTATTTTTTAATTAAGAAAATTAGGAAAGTTTTTTTGGGGGGGGTTTAGTTCTTGGTTTCTGCCATATGCTTTGCTCCTTCGTAGTAATTTTTAGAGAGTACTTTCATCTGTCAAACACGGCTTTATTTTATGCCATTCTCCCCTTCACAGCTACTAGTAAAAACACTATTCTTTTTCCCTTTTGCCTAATCAATGAATTTATGAGCTTTTTTAATGTGGGGAATGTGGTGGTAGTGTATTATCCATACAGTTCTTAGGCAACAAAACACTGCTGTCATTTGACCTTTCTTGCTCCTGTTGTATTGAGCCAAAATCTGTGATTTCAAATCAATCAGAACTCTTGACTGCAGTGGGAGTTTTGCTCAATTTAAGACCTGCAATATTTGGCCTTCAATTTTTCCTATATTGAATATGTTTGTATTTTCATGAAGTAAAGCTACCATTTTCTTTTTTCTTTTCTACTGTTTTTCCTTTTCAGGATCCCATTTCCTCTAACATATCCGGCACATGAGATTGTCTGACAGTAGAGTTGCTTGGTGCACAAAACCTTGGAACTTCAGCACTCTAAAACCCATTGCCATATCACAAGTTTTTTTTTTTTTTTTTAATAATACCAAGAAGGATGAGTTTTCAGTTTATTCTTATAGGATATAAGACTTATAGAATTGTTCTCATCTGAGTGGCTTGACCAACTGTTGTGTGTGAAATTTGAACCTCTCTTTGGTAACATAAACAAAAAAACAAACCGTTCAGGTAATCTATATTTAAACAAAAAGCCCAAATTAAGAAGAAGCTTGTTCTTTTTTTCCTCTGAAATGAAAGACATGAATACATTCATAATGATTTTAGACAATTTTTCTTTATTTTACTCAACTATTTTCAGGCTGTTGTACTAAAAAAAAAAAAACTTACTTTGCCAAATAGGCATGCTTACTCTTTTTCTCATACAACAAACAAAAACTCCTGCCAACCTAAAAATATTCAAATATATTGAATATTTCCGCTATTCATTCAGATATTCAGATATAAATATATATCAAAGGAAAAATTCCATTTATTATATTGGATTAGGCTCTATAGCTATATTAGCTATCTTTTCTAATAGAAGAAATGTACAGTTGAAATATTCAGTTCTGTCAATCACTGCATATAGCAAGTATGGGTGGTATGACATTTAAGCTGTCATACATTCAGCTATACTAAAGCCAGAAAGCTCTAACCCCTCTCAAAATCCTCTCAGCGTTCTGTGTCTGTCAAAAAAAAATCAAACCAGAATATGTCTCACAAAACTGAGTATGTTAAGGCAACATGTCCTCAGCAAGCTAAAATGAAGCTACAGAGCAAATGTGAAGGGACTAAAATGAGAAGGCCAAACCGAAAGCAAGAAAGCAAAGAAAGAGTTGCAAAAATAAATGAGGAGAGGCATTGTAATAAGTGTGTTTATACAAACTTTTAGGATTTGCATTGCTATCAAATAGACTTTCCATTATTTCCATGATTGTGATTGAGAGATGAGAAGAAAAAAACAGGTATTTAAAAAAAATGTCTTTGGAGAGCAGAAGATTCTTAGGAGATATGTTTAGCATAGATGTTTAACGCAGATGTTAAAACATATTTCCTAAGAATCTGTGCCTGATGCAGGACCCAAAAGAATTGTAGTCAGAAAAAAGGAGAAGGAATGAATCTGAAATCTGGTCCCGCTTCATATTTCAGCTATAGGTTTTGCATAAAGTAAATAGTGCCTTGATTGTAAGATATAAGATTTGATATCTTCAATATACAGCAGGCTTAGAGGAAATTTATTATTATTTTTAAAGATTAAAGACAGCAACCATAGCTGAGCCACAGTTGTGATATGTCATTAATATTTTTCAACGAATGAGATAGCTTTGTCAGAGTGGTGTGTGGTGTGTTTAAAATTTCGAGGTAAAAACACGTTTTAACATCTGCTCAGTAAAAAAAAAAAAGAAGAAACATGCAGAATACACACTTTAAATCACTTATATATTTATTTAACTTTCTCCTAAATGTTTAAAATTTTGATTAATATTTCTTTATATCACTTACCTGTTGGACAATGAAGTTAACAAAATGCAGCAAGCTCTATCTGCTCTGTCATCTCTCTTTAAGATGAAGTAAAATGAAGTCTTCCATGTTTCCTTTCACGTCACATTTTCTAAACCTCTGGTCATTTCGGAATCCCTTTGGGTACTCTCTATTCAACATTGACTATGGAATTTGATGCAAAACCTGACACGGTACTCCAGCGGAAGCATCAACACTTCTAGGATTAGTGTACTTCTATTGCTACTCTTCCACCCTCATTTTGGAAGATGCGTTTGGCAAAGAATCACTTCCTATAGACCCTGCATAAACAAGTAAATTATGTAATTACGTTTGTTTAAAATGAAGAATGTTACTTCCACTTACTGAAGAATTCCTGTATAATTAAATCTATGTATAAAATACTAGAACAGCTTTTTTTCCTTTTTTTTTTTTCTCTACTGTAGTTTCTTTGTATTAGTCTGTGAGAAATTCCTCAGTGCAGGGGCTGTAATCTTAGGTCCTTAGCATCATGTTACATGAATAATAAGGCATTTAAAAGCGTTACATGAGAAGTCTTGTCACGATTTTTTCATCCTAGATTTTACTATGCTAAGTATATACTCAAAGCAGTGAAGAGCGTAATGACAACCTTTTATTCAGTTTCACCTGAGTACCTGAACACATGTGATCAAGTGAGTGTGTTGTAAGTTTGGAATGAGTAAAACTGTAAGTTCCCAATGAGACAGAACAGGCAGGTCAATGATCCCGTGAGATTCACAAAAGACAAGGGAATTTGACAAGGCAACCTTATAGCTGGCTTACCCTTACTGATGCATAAAAAGACTGGTAAATACTTATCAATAGCTAAAAAAATTGGCAGTCTTGTTCTGTGCCTATGTTGTGAACTTAAATAGATTTATCCCTTGTACATGTAGTCATGTGTCTAGTCATGAGGTCTATACTTCTTCTGCAGGCTTTAGAAGGAGGAAACTCAGTGGGAAAGTTCATTTTCTGTTTGGCCAAGCAAAATCATGATGTTTTTAGAAGACGACTTTCTCCATCAGCTGTAGAGGACGCCTGGAAACTAAATTTTTCAATGGCTACAAATAGGTGTGACGAGTGAGTTGAAATACACAAGGAGAAAGGTGGAAATTCTTGGGAAATTCCCCTGTCTCCATTTTCCCTTTAGTGAGTTCTGTAGATAGTAACACAAAGTTAGAAGTTAAAGTTAGTAGAAATTAGTCTTAATATAGCAATCAATGACTTTTTCAGTCTCCTATACTGTATACATAGAAGGTCTACATTTGGTAATGTGGATGGCCAAAATTAGTACTTTAATCTAAAGACTGTAATTTCTTTTTTGGATGTGTCCCTGGATCAGCAGGTATTCCTCTTCAATCCCTTACTGTGGATTAGCTGTTCTGCATGTTCTAGGACTTCAGAAAGAGAATTTTTAAATAACCTTTTTCACCTAAAATCCTGATAGGTTAGTCCATAAACTGCATTTATAATCTTCTGTATCAAAACATTTTTTGAATGACAAATATAAATTTTTGAAAAGCTCTGTTCTGCATTTTCCAAGTATAAATTTGGAGCAGAGACCTTTTTTATTTTTTTTTTTTTTAAGCAGAACATACACTGTCATTTCTTATATATCTGATCTTCTTTGGATCTTGAATTTAAAGTGAGATGAATATTTTTCTGCAATCACTAGTTATATGCATATGTCCTCCCACTATTTCCATCATGACACCATTATGTAAACAGAGATATCATTGCTGAGTCTTTGAAGTGATCAGTCTTAGCCCTTTTCTGACCAAATGCTTGACAAATAATTGGCACGTGAATTCAGTGTATTGTCTCTTCCATATTCAAAAAATGTCTGAATCTCATTTGATTAAGTGTAAAAATAACATTGTGGATGTCATTAGCAGTGTTGATGAAGATTCAGCTTTTAGTTGCTTGCATTTGTTTTCTGATAAGTGGTTATTAAATTGCCTTTTAGTATAAGTATTAAAGTGCCTAAATAGTCTTTTCTCTTATATGGATTTGATTTTACTCTCCTGAGCATAAACGTGTTATTTTCACATGGAGAATTTCTAAAAAACCTTTCTTAATGAAAGTTGGAAACTTTGAACAGCTAGTAAATTAGTGCACTTTGTAACATTACAGTTTGGCTGTTGCTATCTTCTGTTATATCCCTCCTAAATATATTTTAATAACCTTAAATTTTACGAAGCACATAGTAATAAAGAAGGGGGTCTCTGGTAGCAATGATTTAAAAGAGTTAGTTTGTTATCTTCTTGAATTAGGATTTTTGTTTGTTTATTCATTTGCTTTTTTGTCTTTTCTAAAGCTTTTACCCTTTACCTAACAGAGATATCTGTACTGCAGTCCAACTGACAGAACAAGTGTTAAGAAAGAAAGCAGAAGTTGCTGATTTTTTCCTAATTCATTATTACATTTCTTGTTATGTTATGTAAATTCTTACTTTTTTTCCATCTACATATTAATGTGTCAAGAGATAATTGAAGATATCAAAATGTTTTATGATCTCTTCTAGTAGCTGAATTTTTGTGTATGTTTTGTTAGGAGAGCACTGACACTATATTTTTGTGGGAGAAAAAAAAATATGTATATATCTCTCAGATTTACTATATATAGATTAGATTGCAATCCAAAGTGCTATACTTGTTTACACTGTTTGAACTTGTATCGGTTTCTTTTTTTTTTTTGGAGGACTTGTGTTAAATGTGGGATAAATATACTCCCATGTGTTAATGCAATGTGTTAATATAACACCGTGTTCAAATTAGTAACCCCGTGAAGTCTGGGTTGACTTTATGTATATATTTTAATACAGAGGTTAAGTTTTTGATTGGCAGAGACAGAATTTGAAAGAGTAGGGGCTATGAACTATAAAAAGACAGTGTAAACTTAAAGAAGCAGGCAACAAATTTACTTTAATGCATTGAAGTAGTACTGTCCTGTGACATGTAAATACATATGATCTGTTTGGAACTGGAAAAGACATCATAGACATTTCAAAAGTCTTGGCATTAATTTCAATTGATTTCAGTAGTTTCTGACCAGATCTGTTCAATACTGGCTGCTTTATTTTCCAAATCTAGAAACCTAGCAAGATATATCCCTAGTAAGATATTTGTTCTTAACAGTGGATTTAAAAACATATTTGGAATTATTAGATGATGTTCTTACTTTTGTTACTGACTGTAACTGTATTTTTCAAGTCAGTCAGGATTTTCTCTCTCACTTTCCCCTAATGCAAAATGGAGATAATTCTGTTACTTTCTTCTGAAAGTGAAAAACACTTTAAGATGTTCCATAAGTAGAAATAATTATTCATTCATGATCTCATAACACAATTATCTGTACTAGTTACTGTCAATTTTTTATGTTATGTTCAAATTATATGGCATACCATCCTGATAATGTGTTCAGGCTTCAGTATTCTATGACACATTTCTAAGCTGAGACTTTCAGAGGGGCCTTCATCATAGGGTACTATGTAATTACTGTTATGTATCAGCTTTTACATTTTTGCATTTGGTCTTCCAGTTTTCTGAAACTTTTGAGGTTAATACTTTTTAGATTTATTCTCTTTCTGTATTTGTAATTTGTGTGTATACTCTGACATTGGACCTTTCTCAGTAACAGACAGGAAAAAAAAATCCTTTCAGTATTTGAAATTATTCGGTATTGATTTTAGCCAGGTATTGAACAGAATATTTGTAGCAAAGGAGAGATATTCCAAGTGAAAGCTTTCTTTGTCTGTTGCACTCTTGTTCTGACAGATTTATGAACCATTCAGCTACTCATTTTGGGCATTAAGTTTTTATAATTGTTTTGGAAAGCTGAAAAATCCCTCATCTACAAAAACTTGTGATGCATATGTCCATGTAATTCTAATATACTGATAACCTTTACAGTCTCTTGAATTATTTTCAGCTGGCCAGAATGTGTAAATTGATCAAAAATTAGGATCAGGTAAATGTAATTGTATTTTCAAGAAAATGCATTTTTTAGATAGAAATAACCCAGAGGTGGGAATTTTCTTCTCATCGTTATTTTTTTAAACCTCAATTCTCTACAGTCAGAGTCTGTGGAGGTTTGAAACATTTTCTTCAAATGCAAACATTGTCACTTTTAATTTGCCAGCAAGATAGCCATGAGCATGAGAACTTTAGGGATTTGCCTGGTCATGGAAAATTTGTGGTGATAAAAGAGCAGAAAAAAAAAATATCTTTAAGTCTTGGTATCCAAAAATCCTTGGTAATTTTTTCAGGAAAAAGTGCTCCATATCTTAATACCTGCTTACCTCCAAACAGAAGATATGTAGGTTCTGGAATAAAATATGGAATAAATGATCTTTTCTGGAATTGAGACTTGTGAAAACATTGGAAAAAGACTTTCAGAAAAAAACTTTGAAACTTATTTATGGAATAGACCTACGTTGGATATATTGTGTTGTCTAATTGTAGTTAAATTGAAAGGAGCAATATTTAACATGTGGCAATGGTAGCTGCTTACTTAGGATGGTATTACCTAGTAAAGCTTCTTTTTTGACAAAAAGATCTAACTGCATAAAGAAAGGCAAAGACCGTAAAGACGTTAAGAGCCTGTAGGGTGTTAGGAAACAGCACAAAACCTTCCCCTGCCCTTTTAAAATCCTCTTTCAAAAATCAGAGCAAGAATATGTGACTTTAAGGGGTTTTGAGTGGATAGGGGAGTAGAATGAAGGAAGAAGGAAAGCAAAGGGAATAGAAGTAGGACAGCTATATAAAATGGTAATTTTGAAAGCAATCAGATGAAGGATTTTTTATTCTGAAAGGGAAAAGAATCAGTAACTATATGAAACACACACTTTGTTGTATATTTGAAAGGCATACAATAATTTAAAATGTACTAAAGATTAAGCATACCTCCTATTATTGAAAAATGTCAGTGAATGGAGTAAAAAGAGTGACCAGAAAGAGAAATCACAAAGAATAAGTCAAATCCATATGCAAACACATGCAGCAGAACCATGAACTGTTTGAAAGAATTATGGAAAAAATGTGTCATGTTAAGGCCTAGAGCAAAATGCACCAAGAAAGACATCTATAGAGCAACTTCACTGTGGTTGATAATAGTTGAAATACCTGACTTCTCCACCCTCTATTGTCTGTTACCCTAAAAGGTCCTTAAGTGATTAGTGTTGTGTGCCCAGAATTGTTTCCACCTGATGAAATAACTATCCCACCTATAAGTCATTCTGGGATCATGAATCCAGTGTTTAAATTAAGATCTCATAGGAAGCCCTAGGGCATGCTTAATGGTATAGCTTCAGGCACCTGAAGAATGCTGGTGTTGCAGGTTTGTGTTTAAAAAGCAAAGTAATGTCATTAGGAGTGGATGGGAGATCTGATTTGATTCCATGTTTGGCCTGAGTGCATCCAAATATTCAAATATTTATCTCCTACTTCTTGAGAGAATGCCCCAAATCACTAGATTTATCAGTCTTTTGTTTGTGGGAAAGACTGTGAGAGTGTTTGCTGCTTATCCAAGTGCAGCTTGGATAATGCATCAAGAATATGTGATATATGGAACAGATGAAAAAAAAAGAAAAGAAAAAGACAACATAATTTAGTGGGTAGAGAACATGCTGAGGACTGTCCTGGAGCAGTATAGAAATGCTGTATTTTAATTGATATGGTTGTTGGGTCAAAGGTTAAATCTCAGCACTCCATTTTCACCCAAACAGAACCAACCCCAAAGTAACCTGAAACTCCTGCTTTCATCTTTGTTTTATCTCAGTTTGACTAACACTTCTCTTCCTGTTTCATCCAATTGCTTTTTAACATTTGGGTTGTCAAAATATAGAGCTGAAATATTGCTTCTTTTCTCAAAAGCAGCAGATAATTTGTGTACCACTGGAACACACTGCAACATGTGCAACCTGTTATGAATGTTAATAGCTCTGACATTCTCTGAGTTGGTAAAATACACTTCTCAGAGATAACTTCTTTCGCAAACCTGAAAGATTGATTTAGAATCACTCCTGATCAGCTGTACCTAAAAAGTATTTTCAGGAGATATTAAAGATACTAAGGAGACAATAAGTTAAAATATAAGCTCTTAAGATAAAATTAATGAAATAGTGTCTGAATATTTTTAATCAAACGCCTAACCCTAATATGGGTGAAAAAAAAAAACACAAAGAAATATATGTTAATTCTACAGATACATCAACTTTGCAGTAACTAAAGAAAAAAAAAACTCCTCTGACATTTTTAGCAGCGCTTGTTCATACAGTCACAGAACCACAGAATGGTTGAAGCTGGAAGGAACCTCTAGAGACCTCACACTTTTACTAAACTTCCAGAATTTCCAGCTTCCCCCATTCTAACTGATTTGCGGATTGATTCTTTTCTTTAGCCTTGGTCTGAAACCCATTTCAAATTATATCAAGAAATAGCACTATTGGTGCCATTAAGTCAATATTGAGGCTTGGTTTTTCCGCAAGAACTCTTTGAATGAAAGGTTCTGTAAATAGTTAAATTATCTGCATCTGAGGTGATGCACATTTGAGGAAAGTAGATGCAATCTAAACCTTTGATTCTGCTGCACTATTGATCACTTTTTAGACTTTTTGTGAATACCTCTTGATTTTCAGTTTTGTTAGTGTTCACATATCTTACTATACCATTGTATTTATTAACAAGTATGTGTTTTTTCCTGAAAGATACAATGCATACAATCTAAAACCTTTAAAAATATTATTAATACTATTAGTGAATAGATTTCTAAAATGTTACTCAGTGTTGCCAAATCCACAAATTGTTGTGGTTTTTATTACGCGCATCTCATCAGAGAGTTGGAATGAAAAGGCTTAATATTGTTGGAGGAATATTTTTTAGCAGAAATTTCCATAAATTTCTGAAGTGTTAAGTGTTAAGACAGTGTAGGTTTAAAAATTATTAGTAGCGAATGTTTGAATATAAAATAGACAATTTGGTGTAAAGGATGCTGCTTTAAGGACAATGCGCTTAGACAGTCTTGCATGTCTGCTATGCCAGTAGGTAATAATATAAGAACAACTTTAGAAAGTTAGAGATAAGATGGAGAAAGAAGTCTGTGAAATAGTTTCACACTTGAGCCAAAGTGGATGTCTAGGGAAAAAACATTAGAACAAGGTAAATGCAGTGATACTTTCCCATTCTCCATTCACCTACAATTTGGGGACTTCCTGAGCCGGAGGATTTTTGTAGTAAGAAAGATCTCCCAAACCCATGAGTCTACCAGTAGAGACTGAGTAAAGCATTGCCCACAGCGAAGGAAGACAGAATTATGAAGCACTTAGGATGAGCGGAGATGCAAAAGTTCCTTGGACTTGAGGGAACTATTGAGTTCATTATGAGGCTATTATCTCAGAAAAGACATGACACCTGCATGTTTGGTGACCGAAAAGAAAAAGGCAAACCATACTGCCCATCCAAGAGGACTAACCTCAGTCCCTGACAAAGTTATGTAGCAGAACCTCCTGGGAGCCAAGTGCATGAAGAACTGTAAGGTGATCAGGAACAGCAAACAGATTTACCAAGGGCAAATAGTGCCTGACTAGCCTGATTGCCTTCTTTGTTGAGATGATCAGGAGCGTGGACAAGTCCAAAACAGGCGGATTTAATGTTCTGTACCCAGGATGAAATAATCCTGGCAGTAGATGCTGTGGAGTGATTGGCTAAAACTCAACTGTGCAGCAGAGAACTCAAGTATCCTTGTGGACAGCAAGTTAAACATGAGTCTGCAGTGTGCCCTTGTTGTGCCCTTGTCCGACCACATACCAGACTGCATTATGAACAGTGTAACCAACAAGTCTATGTAAGTGATTCTTCCTCTCTATTTAGCAACTGTGGGATCACACCGAGAGCAGTGCGTCCAGTTTCAGACTCCCCATTACAAGAAAGATATTGACATCCAACCCAAGTCCAATGGAAGGGCCACCATAATCAGTAGGAATTTGGATCATGTGTCCTACAAGAAGAGGCTGAGACAAATGGACTTTCTCAACCTGAAAAACAGAAGGCTAAGAGGAGATTTTAGTGATGTATGAACAATGTGATGGAAATATACTGAGAAGATGAAGCCAGACTCATATCAGAGGTCCACAGCAAGAGGAAGTGGACAGTATTGGGAATACAGGAAATTCCAATTAAATATGATCAAATATTGGCATAGGTTGCCAAGAGAAGTTATGGATCTCATCCTTGGATATAACTTGACTGTATAAGACCTTGAACAACTTTATCTATCTGGACCAGGCTTGATCTACATGACCTCAATGGTTTGTCTCCAACCTAAATTATACCGTGATCCTTTGTATTTAATAGACCATGATATATTTTCTTATCTCCAGGTGTCTTTTGAACTCTTGTGAACTTCTAGCATGTGAAGCTGCAGCAAGGACTTGACCATATACTTTGTGAAGAACTAGTTTCTTTTGTTTACTTTGAACTGACCTTTTGATGTTCCCAACCTGTTGTATTACCTCCCATGTCTTCATCCTGTTCTCTGCTTACTTTCTTTGTGTACCTGTAATCTCTAACCTGCTGTAGGCATGTTACTTTCCCTCTAGCTCTCTTTTCCATACTGACCAGTCTTAGCCTATTCGTTGTATGAAAATTATCCTATGACATCAGTTACCTTCTTCTGTTCTGTCGTAGCTTTTTTTCGTTCTTCCATAGTTTGAGGGTTTGCACAACCAGAGTTTCCCCCATGCACAAAATGCAGTTGAGCCATTTATACAATGGCATAATGATGGTTTCTGTTTTATTTTGATGCCTTCTTTGAAGAATTGCTTTTTTGACCTCTACCAATCCTGAGCTGATGTTTTGAAATTGCTGTCATCCCAAAACCTCATTCTCTAATAATAATAATACCAATAACAGTAATAATTATAGTGATAATAAACAACTCAGAGCTTATATTTTCATATATAATTTTTCTTTCCTTAGGTGCGTTATCGGTTGTTCAGCTAATTTCATCTGTACATGAATACAGTTTGGTCTTTCATGACTGTTTATTTTGTCTATAGATTCTGTAACTCCTTCTGATGACATTTCATTTTGTCCAGACTCATGAGCCAGTAGTTAATTTTCAATGTCTATCCTGTTTTAACAGTGATCCTGCTAAAGATCCTGGGCTTGGTGTATTCTGAGAAGTTGAAATATATATGCCAAAAAAAGAAAAGAACAATACAAATTACTGAAAAATCCATATGAAGGAGGAATTTTCAACACATATGTTATTAACCATAATCCTTTATTAGACCTCACAGAGGTGTAAACTATACATACAAATACATTAGAAAGATACCCTCTTAACAGTAATGCTTCACATTTTGGACCTGATACCAAGAGGGTTGCAAACATTTCAGTACATTCTACAAACCAAAGGGTGCTTTAGCCTTTATGTATACAGAGTGACAAAGCCCTTTACTGAAATCAAAGTAGATAAAAGTGAAAATCAGTCAACTACCTTTTCCAACCTTTACCTACCATAAATGCATATAAAGCATGAATACACTATTATTTATGGAACAACATTTACTGTTTTAGATAGCTTGTAGAGAGAGGGGAAGAGAATCGTCAAGATGGCATTACATGAACTGCAAACTAGCAAAAATTCTTGATAATTTTTTATATTTGTACATATTAGGAGCTCCTTCTTGGATTTATTGTTACTAGAGAAGCCTATAAGTGCTAAATGGGGAGACGAGCGCAACAAAGACATTGTTGAGGTATTTGGGGGATTCTGCAACACGATGTTAC
This sequence comes from Crypturellus tataupa, assembly GCA_034781795.1. Lineage (NCBI taxonomy): Eukaryota > Metazoa > Chordata > Aves > Tinamiformes > Tinamidae > Crypturellus > Crypturellus tataupa. The sequence goes on from JAWLRI010000401.1 coordinate 2,744,072, forward strand.
ATACACAGTATGAAATATTACTTGTCATCAAGTAGTGACATTGCATTATGAGTAAGCACAAGAAAATAAAAAAGAAAGAATAAATCCAGTTAGATCTTTAATAAAAGAGTTTACATGGTTTTGAATGAACATTTAAGACTAGTCACTGTTTGGTTATAATGAGCTGAAATGTTAATACTAGCATTATTCAGTAGTGAAATCAGAAATTCATCTATCCACATTCATGCCTGCATCATGTAAACCCAAGTTTTCATCATGATATCAATTTAAGTCCAACAGTGAGGAAAGAGAGGACAGCTAATATTTCTATTGGAAAGAATGACCTCCTAAAAAAACCAAGTGCTTTTAATCTCTTCATTTAGCACTTTTGGGTGGCTTTACAGACAGCTTGGGAGGAGAGAAAGCACAAATATTATTTGATTATCAGCAGCACATGCTACTGCTTTTTTTGTTTTGACTTTATTTCTTAAAATCCTGAGGCTTGATGAATATGCTTAATATTTCACTCCAAAGACTCCAAGAATTAAAAGAATAAACAGAATCATCACATTCTGACAAAAGCTACATGAAGTATCAGACCAGAAATAGAGTTGTTCAGAAGAACATTATGAAGTACAACTATGATTTCACTGATGCACTTTGGCTTGTGTTTGATAAGACTTAGTTTAACCAGGTGACTATTATGATTATACCAAAATTATACCTACCAAAATTATTTTTTCACTTTACACTGAATTTTCATAGAATTCAATCAAAGTAATTCCTTAGAAGTGGTTATGAACTAAGAGGTAAATTTTACCTACTGTGTAGTTTGCATGTACTTTATTATATTCAAACTTATTTCTAAGTGGTAATAATGAAGAGCATCAGAGTGCTTTCATGATTTTTACTTTTATCAATGTTGATTTAAAATTTAATCTAAAATAAAATTAAAATAATTGAGAAAGATAGAATAAATTCCTGGGCATAGAATAAGGCCGTTGTGATTCTTTCATTTATAGCACATTAATATATTGGCCTTGGATCCTTTGCTTTTGCTTGTCATTGAAGGGGAGTTTTTGACACCATAAACCAGGTCAGTGCCAGTAAACTAAAGGTAATGGAGTATTCATTGGATTTTACAGCCTACAGAGTTAAATACTTTGCTACTTAATATGATTTTCATAAAATCAGTTCTAATTTTAGACATCTGGTTAAACCTTTTCCTTTAAAAGGAAAGTATATGATGCATGATCCTATTAAATCAGAGGATAGAGTATTTTGTAATTGCTTTAGGGGAATTAGACAACATTAATGAAAGTAAAGTACAATAATGTATGTGAAATGTCTTCAGTTTAATTAAAGCATGGAAAAACATAAGCTTTCAGCTATATTGATGCTGTTCGTTAAGAAGAATTTCAATCATATAACTATGTAAATATTGTAAGTATATGTACATTTTTGAATAGTTATGGGAAAGAATAGTTAGCAGCAGAAGTATCAAGTTGTTGATTCTTATGACTTTGTGAGCCAACTTGGCGAAATAAAAAATTGTTGAAAAACATATATCAAAAATTATAATTTAAAATTTGTTGTAAAAATGTTACACATTGGTGTACAGTTTGGTCGGAAGCCATAGTAAGTCTTTCCCACTTCTGAAGTAGTATGGATAATATGCGGCATGAAGTCTATTTAAAGGAGAATTTAATTGTATAAACAGCTGAAGTGACATTATTAACTGACAAATCCTCTTTCTGCTCTCTTTGTGTAGCCCATTATTCTTACCTCAAGAGGGACGCTTACATTTTTAAAATCTCACTTACAATAATTCACCTGAAGAAGAATGCAATAAAGCAAAATTCTGAAGTTTAAACACATAAAGAGTTTTGTCTGATTTTTGGATGACAATAGAGAACTGTCATATGTTTTAAAAATCAAATTATCTCTAAGTGTGAATGTAGTATTTAATTTGTGGCACCCATATTGTTCCTTTAAGATTAGTTTCCAGTTGGATTTTTGAATATAATCCATGATAAAAAATGTGTAAAAAAAGCAAGAAGGTCAGGCTTTACTTGAGAAGACAAAGAAGAAAGCAATATACACACACACATGCGCACACATATATACACACCCTTTATGCAACTGGTATGAGACTTCCTTGTGTAATGCAAGCATCCGTGAGGTCCTTCTTGTTTAGGTCTCTGCTAGACTGGTATCTCAATACTGTACTATATGTAATCAAGTTTCAGATATTCTCACAACACTTTTCATGTAAAAAAATCAAAGAAGATTTATATATATCAGATACTGTGTGTTTGGACAGTGATAGTCCAGTAGAATATTACAATGTTGTGACAAGCAAAATATATAGTGTACGATTAAAATGAGTAAAAGTTTGTGTTAATGATTTTTTTTTCCTCTTTCAAAACTGAACTTTAATCCAGTTGCTTTACTAAATGCTATTTCCACATATGAACTAGATAATTAGTAATCTCATCAAGGCATATTCTTTATTTATTGTGGTTTGCAGCCAGAAAGAAAAATCTTAATTGCTTGAAAACTTCATGCCCTCCTCCTTTACCCTGCCTCAAAAACAAAACTAAGTGAAGAGAAACAAAGCAAACCCCCAAAACAAACAGACAATAAAACTTATTTTGCAATAGTTTTCTAACTTGATTTGCTGGGGCAGGAGGGGAAGGAGGAATGAATGCTTATTTTGAATAGAAGTTTGGAATCTGGAAGACTTGTTTTTATTGAACAGTATCCTTAAAAGAGGGACCAGTATAGGTTGAGTCCCCAAATAAATTATTACTATTCCTTTTCAGACTAAAAATAAAACATTTTAAATATATTGATTATAACTTCATCAGAACATAAGTATTCTATCTAGCCTATAGCTTCAAAGAATCTCTATTTGGGCTTAATTTACCACCATTTAAAAACAAAACAATGAAATGTGTAATTCTGCACATTAGGATGTTTATAGTGACCACAAAAAGTTAAAAAAAAATTCACAGACTGTTAGCCATAAATTTCAACTTTTTCTCACAATTCAAAACTGATAAGAATTAAAAGTAACATCAGTTTCATATTAAGACTCTTTTGTTCTTCATTCAGGCATGTCATGAGTAAGAAAGTAAAAATAAGAAGTTTTGCTAAATGAAAATCTTGATCATATTATGCCACTGACTTCAAGTGAAACTCTATACTGTTTTCAGCTTAGCATGCAGCTTGAAAATATGTGATCTGAAGTAATCTGAATCTCTTGCAGTCATCTCCATTATCTCCTGACTTTAAATGCTTTTCTTCTTTACAGCTGTATTAATGAATTAGAATTATAACTGCATTTCAAATCCATGGCTTTTTGTGGCATTTTGATTCTTACTCCTCCTCCATCTCCATCAATTAATAGATATTTTGATATGGTTGAGTGACAAAAAGTTGAAAAGTTATGGCTAGTTTTATTTCTTTTTTTTTTTTATAACCATACCTATATAATTGTTATTTTCATACTTTAAAAAAATATTTATGCTTTCTTTTATATTTTAGTCAAGTACTTTCTTAAACAAAACAATAGCACCACTTTGGCATTGTTGGCCAAATCAATAAAAGGTAAAGCAAATATAGTACGTGCTCTTTTTGAGCTTCTCTTATCATGCGCTTGCTTGTTAAAACAGAAGGCCAAGAAGACAGGAGCTTGGCATCATATCTTCCTTAATTAAGTTCAACTATTGATATTTTGTCAACAACCAGCTCACGGGGCAGCTGAACATAGCTGCTAGTTATGATTGGAATTCACTTTTGTACGGAAAGCTTACCACAAATTTACCCTTTAATTCTAACAGAGTTATTGAGATTGTAGTCTGTTTTGGGGAAAACATTCCTACTTTCTTGCATGTAAAGGGATAGATTGCAGCATCCTGTTATTTGATTTTCTTTTCTCTCTCTTTTTTAATGGAATGAATATGTCTCCTAGGAGCCTTTGCACAACTCTAAGTGTAAGTTTATAAGTACATTTTGAGCAACTATAGAATTTATACACTTCCCATTGAAAACTCCTAATGATGAATTATGTTTTCTATGGAGAGGAGAGTCAAATGTTGCTACCTTGAAGAAAGAGATATATTAACTTCAATGGATTTAGATCTGAAGACCTTTCTGAGCTTATGGAAGATCACAGAATCACACAGAATCCCAGAATGAGATCCCAGAGATCGTGTAGTCCAACCCCCCTGCTCCAGCAGGGACACCCAGAGCACGTGGACAGGGTGGCAGGATGCCATCCATCCACTCCTCCAGAGTAGGAGACTCCCCAATGTCTCTGGGCAGCCTGTTCCACAGGACTCTGTCCCTCTCACAGGAAAGAAGTTCTCCCGCATATGGAAATTAAACTTCCTGTGTTTAAAGACACTTAAATCACTTTTCTTCTTCTGTACTTTGGTGACATTCTGTGAAATAATTAGAGTTTTATAAGAATTCTGGAATGCAAAAAATATTACTTTCATCATGTGTTTTACATGATATAGAAAGATGGGGAGTGGTTTCTTTTTATTGTTTAAATTATTTAGGAGAATAAATGGCATCCAGTGAGAGCTCTGTTCCTAAAACTCTGGAGTGTTTTTTAAAATCTAGTTGAACCCTTGACTTTCTCTAAGAAGGTTTTCAAGCCAGACCACTTTGTACTTTGGGAGAGAGAGAAGTTTTGGCGCATACTTTTTCTTCGTAAAGTAATGGATTTATTTACATTATTAAGGTAATGCAACTCTTCTCTTTTGCACCAACTAGTAGATTACCTAATGCCTGCCATAGGTCTGGACAACTGTCATGTAAATATGCATTCTCTATCCATGCATTTCTTGCCTGTACAGTGGTGGATCTAGCCTCTGTATTTCAATCCTGCTCCTTCTCTTGTAAAACAAGATGTTTCTTTCGAAACTTTCAGCCACTCATTACTTATTTAATTTTCTTTCCAAGAATTATAATTCTTCTGGACAGTTATCAAGTTCTGATGCTAGACAGTGTTGTCTACCAGAAACTTTTTCTGATTATAATAGTCAAGGGAAAAATACATGGAATGTAATATGATTAGATGAACCCCAAGTTAGGAACAAAATTTGGATTTAATTTGTGCAACTTAAATAACACAAGGTCATCTAGATTTTTAGAAAAGCTGGTTTGCACTGCATCAACAAAATGTTATCTCTGAAGAAAACTGCCATCCACAGAGATCTATAAATTGTTTTTTGGGCACATGCCTTTTCTCCTCTGAATCCCCAGATCTTGAGAACGGGTAAGGGGCAGGGGTTGTGGGACACAAAATGGAAATATATTTATGACAGATCAAAAGAATGGCTTATTCTTGGAGTGCCCTTCAAAATTTCTAATGACCACCGAAGTAAAAAAACCTCCATCAACCCCCTTCCTACCAAAAATCCCCTCTAAGAACAGTAACACATCAGAATTGCTACCTCTGTTCAGTGAATTGGTGGTAAATAGTTGAGGTTAGTTTCCCCAATTGCTTCTCTGTACTTTTTTCCCTTTTTTTCAGCATATCTGTCTCTGTCAATGACAGATGTGACACATTCTCCTTAGTCATTTACTATTCTGCATTTGTGATGGCATCGTGGCATAATGGCAGCCTGTTTTGCTTATAAACGTGCATTCTAGAGAAAGGGGAGAGTTTAAAGAGCCGCAGGATAATATACTGCATTTTTCTTGGAAAAAATACAAAATCTATTTTTTTCCGAAAGGAATGAAACAATTGAGGGATCAGTAATTTGGTGGAAGGCAAGGGTTAGCAGAACTGAGCCTTTAAAGAGATGTTTCCTTTACAGATCTGATCTCCCTTTACCCTATGTCTCTAGCTGCCGTCCGTGTACGGTGCTCCCCTTGCTGTCTTTGTGGCTGACCAAGCCGTGCTTCTTCCCTTGCTAGGCTCCGCCGTGAGGGCAGGAGAAGGGCAAGAGAAGGAACCACACTGCAGCTCTGGGCAGATGGAAAGTGCGTTCTTCACTGTCTTCTCTCCACTCTTCTAAGTAAAATTTATTGCTCTTCTTGGGATGGCTTTGCTTGCCCAACCCTTTTGCTGTATGCTCTGTTCTAGCTTTAAAATAGTACTCAAAAATGGAGAAGAGGAAACAGTGTTATTCAAGGTAGGAACAATGCACTCCGTATCAAGGCGACATGGCAGAAGTTAGCCAGAAATCTTGTATGAGAGCGCATGAAAGGCTACTGTAAGTAGCATTTTGAAGGACTTGATGGTTCACCCATTTCTGAACAATCTTTTTACATTGTAATTTGGTAATTATATTAATTTGCTAATTTATGGATGCACTAGGAGTGGTTAAAATAAAACTTGGTTCAGTCTCATCAAATTGAGGGAAAAATTAAAATGGCAGATAAAGCCTTCTTTTACAACACTGTGGAATGCTGATACTTCAGAAAGAGTGAGGCTATGAAATAATTTGAAGGCTAAAGGTCTTCTCTGAGCTCATGCAGCTATGACTCCATGTTCCAAAGAACTGCAATATGCCATCATCTAAACCTCTAAGAAGTAAGTGTATCTGGATTTTCTTTTGAAGATGGGGAAGCTATTTTTTCTATTGGAATCTAAAGCCATTTAAGTTCATTTTAAAACAAAGGAGAATATTCTTAATTTCATCTTTGGCTTGGTATTTCCATATTTGCTTTTACCTCCTACGGTTTTGGCCAGAGACCCTTTCATATAACAAACTATAAAATAGCACCGTTGTACTACAAAACAGATTTTTACATACTGTTTGATATATGTGTATTATTGATATGCTAAATTTTACATACTGCATTACATGGAGGAAGAAAGAAGTTACCTATACTGTTGCAAAACAATTACCTGGAAGAATTATTAACGGTTTGAGAGTCTATGTATGCTTGAACTGTTTTTAAAAATCATTTGTCTCACAAATTGTGATAAACTGCATCTTTGCAAGAGAAAGAAAAAATAAACTGTCCTAAAATGACTGTATCTATAATCCATATTCTGTCAAAATGCCACAGATGGAATTAATGGATGTTTAAAATTGTTTATGTTACCTTACTGCTGCTGCTACTGGGAATGTCAAACTGTGCAAATATGAAGGGGTAGACAAACAATGTTATCAGACACTGTAAAACAAACAGCCTGTTGCTTGTATAGAAGTGCAAATAAAAAAAAAAAAACACTTAGACATGGCTGATGAATGACTCCAGCAGCCAGCATTCATAGGTTAATTTAGTGCAATTGGATCCATCAAAGGCCCAAAAATTTGTAGGCTTTTGAGGGGCACAGGACTTTTAAGAGTTTTTGTGCAGGACATTTAAAACAGGTTAACAAACAGGAATATATCAACCACAGATATATATATTTTTTTAAGTTCTGGACTGGTTAAATTGTTCTTTTCTCTAAAGACTTAATATTGGAATGTTTAGTTGCATTGTTCACGGGGAGAATGCCCATTGGTTGAGATTGCATCAAGCTTATTAAACGATAGTTTTCTTTAAGTTTTCCCATGTTTAACAAATAATTTATTTACAGCAAAGTATCCTGCAGATGGCACATTCATTCTTCACTCTTGTGGATGGCATGTTCTTACATTCTGTAGTTTCTGTTTCCTGTGTTCCCTCTACTTGTATTCTTCAAATGAACTTCCTGGAATTGTAGAAAAAAAAATTATTCTTCATGGATTTTAATATATGTTTGATAATACAGTTTGCATTAGTGGGAAAACAATTATCTTGAGTGGTAGAATTATTAGATCCCTTCTGCCAGACCGCAGAGAGCTTGACTATGCAAAACTTCTGTGCTCTGAATTCCCAGTTCTCTTAGGCAGGAGCACGCTGATTGCTGCTATTGTTGATCCGAGTAGTTCCAGCGTAATTACATTTTTGCACACAAAGGATATTCAGAGAAAGCCTACCAGACTGAAATTATATTTTGGATGCACTCAGGCAGAGGAAATCTCTGCATACTGGAACTTGTTTGGGCTTAGTTACTTTGGTAAGTACTAAGTACGAAAGTTTTTTTCTCTCTCAGAATAAGATCTTTTGCAAAAGCATGATGTATAGGGCTCAGTGAACTTTCAAGTATTGACTGAGGGCTTTATGGACCCTCCTGTGTTTTGGTAGCCAGTGAGAAGAGGTTTTCAGGGTTACTGAGTGGGACTCTGTCGCCTACATTTTACAAATTGCGTGTTAAACACGTCAGTCTTTAATCAGATAAGGCTGCTAGCATGATAAAAAGTGCTGCTTGTCTGGAGAAGCTGCTGTCAAATCAGTTGTGTTTTCATAAACAGACAAGGTAATATGTCTGGCAAATCATAAAAGTTTTGGAATGAATAATACCCTCAGTTCCCTCTCTTCCACATACTGGCCCGTTTCCAGCAGCACTGATGGCTGCAGCATGTATCTGTCCATTTGATTTCCCCATTTACTGTGCTGGTAAATATTAGCGGGACACAAATCTTTCCCCATTCTATACCAGACTAGAAGGAAAAGCGATACACAATATTTATATTCCTCTTCAGAAATGTATATTTTTTGTTTAGTGAAACCCTGTCCCCCCAGGGTTTCACTAAACTAAACCCTGAAACCCCAGAAAAATCAAAAATAAAAACCTGTCATTGAGAAAGGTGAGGCATGCGTATGCAGCTGTGCCACGACATTATCTTTTAGCCTTAAAGAAACTTAAACTCTAAAACTTAGGAAATGAAGAAAATGTTACCTGCTTTTGTGATGGACATCAAGCAAATGGGAAGCTTGATTTGGTAATAAGCTTTGAAGCTTATTACATTAGTTTTAAAAATGATTTCTTTATAGAATACTATTCTGTAAAAAGTATATATATAAATATCCAAATAGTCTATACATATATTTACAAATACTATTGTTTTAAACCATCCAAATAAATCAGAAACTGATAATGGACAACAAAACTTGTGTTGACACAGAGCTCACTAATTTTCACATACGTCAGGTCAGAATATGAGATGAATTATTATTTTCAAAATAAGAAAAAAGCAGGAGATACTAGCTGGTGTTAAAATAATGATGCCACCAACAAATCATCAACATTGAATCAAATTAAGATTTTTCATCACTGGAGAGTCAAATCTTTTAATAGTAAAATATTCATGAAAATTAATGATGAAGAGAAGATTTCTTTGTTAGTAGACTTTCTTAGTCTCAAATGATATATTAAGTGAAGATGAAGAGATTAATCATCTAGTGACATTGCCAGAGATCAATTCAACAGAATGCTGGCTTGCCTTCATCAAATTATATTAAAATCTCTATAGGATATCTTTCTTAGTATATATTGAATATAGAAACAGTGATACTACTCTTCACAAAAAAACACATATATATGTTTTTTGCTGTCCACTTACCTGTTTCTCTTCCATTTTTTTTTGAAATTACCTTTCCTGACTTTAGTTTACCCTGAATTGTGTTTTAATTTTCACCTTCAAGTACTCATTCTGGTTGAACCCTTCAGTTTTCACTGATCGTATATGGAATCATTGCTACAGCAAGTCATGTGGGACTTCCATTATTAGGGATCCTTCCTAATGCTACAAATTATAGGGGTAACAACACGCTAAGAAAACAGGATTTTTTTACTCATTAGCTTGATAGTTCTTCATGGCAGTAAAACAAAATAAAAACCTTATCAGTGCTGCCCCAAGGTCCTCCTGCCTGAGGACAATTTACCAGCATATGGGGAAAGAGTTTGTTGTTACAGCTTGTGTGCAAAAGGATATAAATTCTTAAAGGCATCTATAAAATGAAAATAAGAAGTTTATGAAACAACAGCCATTTTGCATTGCAGTGGCTTCCAAAAGATACTTATATTTAAAATGAGCCATATGTTTTCCAAATGAAAAGATAAATGATTACTTCTAAAGTCATTGTCTAACTTTGTAATGGTTTAGTCATCCAAACACAGCATATATTAAAATGAAGCATAGTTTCAGTTATAGCTTTTACTGATGGTGTGTAGAAGGCAAAAGAGCTGCCCTAGCCACAAATTACCTCTGAAACTCAGGGAATATGGCAGGTTACTTTCAGAACAGTTTCTCTTCTAGAATAAGCTTCAAATCCATAAATATAAAGAAGTGGCAGTGGTGGTGATGGCAGTAACATGCACTCCAGAAAGCGCTTTGACCCATATAGCGCAATTTTTTGCAATTGAAAATGAAGTGTGAATGCCTGAATAAGATTCTCAGCCCTGCTTTTGAACAGGCACATAAATGCTTGCCTTTTCTCCTCAATCTTTGAAAAAAAAAGGATAATTAAAAATAAGCTTGTTATCTATGATGCTTGTTTAGGTATCAGATCAGTTGACATTACAGACCTGGACAAAGTAAGCATTTAAGATGACAGTTACAAAATGTCAGCTTTGTGTAAGTCAGTTTACGAACAGAGAAGTGCAAACTTCTGCCATGTCATCTTCAGCAAGGGTTTTTTGAGACAGTATCGCATTAACACAAGGATAACAGCTACCTCAGCGATAGGGAACGTCATTTAACTAGGATGAAGGGTACTGCGAAGTACGCAGCAGCATTCTTATGCTATTAGGATGGATATTCAAACCTTATATTGGCAATAGATATCCTTTTGCTTTACTGCTAATAAACGAAAAGTCTAATGTTTGTAGTAACAGGCATTATAACTTAGCTACGAACTCTCTAGGGTCTGCTTGAGGAGATTTTTAGTTCAGTAGGCAGCGTGGTCAGTCACTAAATAACAAAGCTGGAAAGAGAGCAATGGGAGAGAATAAATTTCTGAACTGAAAGGGACCAATTCTGTTACACCTAAATGTGCTCTCGTTGAGCCAATGTAGCATGGATGTAACAGAAATTAATATTAGTACCATTGTGCACATTTTGACCTACAAATGTATCTGTGAGTTGTTACAGGGACAATCAGAAAAAGACACTGCCAATCTTACAAAAAAATGCATGAGAAGCAATGCAATATCTGTTTTCTTACTGGTATTTTCTTAAAGTAAACAGTAATGTCATCTCCCTCATTCTCTTGGTTCCACTTAATATTTATTTAAATTTCAAATATTAGATAAAATTCTGGCTAGTCTCTGATCTTTCTGTGAGAATTCACTTCCTATTGCTACATTGTGGGTATACATTTATGTATATTTCTGCGTATGGGGCCTAAAGAGAAATGAGGACTAGAAATCCAAGGAACAGGTAAAGTTATGTCTACTGATCCTTTTACTCAGGGTGCAAGAGGACGGCATAGGATTACATTTCCTCTTTACTTACTGGATTTAAAAACCAGCTTTAATGGTTCCCTTTCATGTAATCATTTTCCTGGTGCACTGTAGTCTTAAATTGATAACTTTATCCAATAGAAGTGTTCCATTCAAACAAGTCTTTGCCGCCTTTTTTGGAAATTGCCGTGGAAATAGCAGTTTCCTTCCTTGAATAGTTGCTCTTCAAATTCTGTTCAGCCATTTTCCCAATTGCTGTTAAATCTTCATTCGCTTAAAGATAGATCCCTAGGAAAGAAGCTTGCCTGCTGGGGTAATAGGAACTGTATTACTGTTGTTCACAACTTCCTCAAGGCCCACAGCGCTGACATCCATCTGGAAAGGCCCTCTGAGTTATCCCAGCTGCTCACTAGATAACTGGTTACGGTCAGACTGTAGCTACAGCCTTGTGCTGTCATGTCCTTTCCCTGTTCAAGGAGTTAGTTCAGATCTCGTTTACTGCTCTAGTTTAAGGTAATTTTGTCCTGGGCTGAGGGCAAAAGAGCAGCTAAGGAGGTAATGAAAGCAGGGCATCAACACGAGGATGGAGTTAAGGTTGGGTATGCGCTTCTGGCACATTCCTATGCGTGAAGGTCTTATAACAGAACAGCAGTGGTTCTGTAGCAAAGGAAATGTTTAGTTTGTTGACTGTTGTGCTTGCCTGTACATGTACAGACTCTGTAATTGGATTAAAATTGGCTCCCGAGGCTGGTCTCCATCAGAACATTGGCATTTGGGGTTTACAAAAATTTAATTAATTACATTAATTAAATTAATCATTTCACATTCCTGGCCCTCATCGTTCAAGTTTGTGCCTAAAGTGTAGAAACACTTGTTTGAAGAGCACTAATGACTACAAATCATCATTTATATAACTTACAAGAAAAAAAAAAACAACTCTCTTCCTTTGTACTAAATTCACAGAAGATCTGCTTGTCTACAAAGACAGGAGAACTGATTTGTTCAAGAACTTTGAAAGGTAGATGTCTTACAAAATCATTTAATCCAAAAACAAAATCAGGAGTTTTTTTTTTTTTTTCTGTTAAAAAGATTATGAGGTAATACCACATTAAAACTATACTGAAAATATGAAAGGCGTAGGAAATAGATTGCGTATGGCATTTCAGAGTGACAAAACAGCAGCTTACGCGTTCCACTCGCTTGCCTTATAGCTCATATTTAAATAAAATAACATCTAGTAGTTGTGGTGGTGCGAGTCTCCCGTATAGTTGTGCTTCGAGAACATTACATGAAAGAGTCTAAAGAATTGTTTTTTGTTATTTTTTTCTGTTTTCTTTTTCCTTCTTTTTAGTCAAAATCTAAAAGGACTAGCAATTATTTTTGTTTTCTTTTAAGGGAGGAAGAGAGGGTATAGATATTAAAAAATACTTCTGAGTAAAATACTCATTTTCAGAAGGTGTTTCTTCTGTTTGTTTATAATTGATATTCATTTCCTACCATGGATTTAGACCATTTATTCTCTTTGTTTTATATTTAATTAATTTCCTGTTGTCCTGATGTTCCTCATAGCACTGAACTTGAAATAGAATTGTAGCCTGGCTCTTTCAGTCTCATGGACACACTGAGTAAAATTTATGTTGAAATCAGGGAAATGAAAGGTGTTTTAAAGTGGAATTTATTATATTGAATTGTTAAGTATGTTTAGTTTCAGTGGTCACTAAACAAAACTTATACTTCTTGCTCAATATTCCTAAAAAGATCCTAAATTACGTTCTAAATTATGTGAACTTCAAGCTCAAGAAAAAGGTAAGACTGACAAAATATGCCCGATGCTGCCTGGAAATATTGTCATTGACTACTTTGGGAAAATGATACAATTGGAGAAGCAAGATATTTTAAAACAGATAAATTAGCTTCACTAATTTTAATATTTTGTTTTATTTTTTAAATAAAAGAGTAACATATCAACACTATGGATTAGTTTAGTGCATTCATATTGGGGATGCATATAAAAATAAAATGTTCAAATACATCATTGCTTTTCTTAATTCAGGTATGTAGAGCTGACTGGAAAAAAAATGAGAATATGGTGTCAGTTTAAAATGAGAATAGGGTGTCAGTTTAAACTCCAATGTGTGCCACTCCATGTATGTGGTGCCAACTGTACATATATTTGCTGCATAAAAAGCTACTTGAATTATGTTAATCTCCAACTCTTCCACTTAATGACTGTAGATAACATAGATAAACGGAGTGGTGGAGGGGAGAACAAGTCAATGATTTTTGGTTTCTGCAACTAAGCAGAACTCAAAAGTCAGATTTGTGATAGATAAGACAAAAATACAGAGAAAGAATGAGAAGGGAAAGAGAATGCAATAAGAAGTTAATGCAAAGTCAAGGGAATTATAACATTTTCTATGTTTCAGCTAAAGGTTTAAAGACACAAATTATCTCTCACAAATCTGACTTTTGAGTTTTCCTCACTCTACTGTATTTTTGTTTCCTCAGTCTGGTCTTCACCATGTACAAAGATCAAGGAAAAATTCAGTTTGTTTTTCCCATCAGAGTTTTCTTATTTCATTTTCAATTTTCCACTAAGAAACATTTTTTTCCTCTGTTTCTGATCAGTGCTCTCCTTTTACCATACACTTCTCTTTAATAGTGCTCTTTGATAATGAATTTTTAAAAAGTCTGTTTTCTCTTTTTTGTTATCTTTAGGTGAGTTCTATATGAAGAAAACTTTAGAGTTCAAACAGAAGAGAGTTGAAAATGAGCCTGTTGTCTTTAGCCAAGCCTGAAGACAGGCTATATCTGAACTGCAAACTCTGTTGAGGGCAGATGAGATTTGCGTAAAAATCTATAGGTGCAGTATCTAGCACAGCAGGGACAAAAATCATATTCTGAACTCCAGCATTATAGAAAAAATGCCAAGGAATGTTTCAAGTGCATTAAAAATATGCATATTATACACTAAGTAGGTATTATAAAATATGGGATGATTGTACTATCAAGTTAACCTGATCTGGTAAATAAAAATATAAAAAAGCCAAAATGCTGACTAAAGGGAAAAAAAATTGTTCATTTACACATTAAACACGAATAACAAAAGCTGTGCTTTTCTTCCTGGTCACTTGTTTTCTCTTCTTAATATAAGAAGATGAGCAAGGAGGTTCTGAACCGGCTAGTTGTTAATTAGTCAGTGTTTGATTTCTCTTTCGAAAGAGGTGGTTTGTGCTATTCATGACTGGATGATGTGAGTACCTGTCAGTATTCAGAGAGAGAGCGAAGCCTCACAGCTACTAGCCTAACAGTTCAAAATTTTGTTGAGTGTTCTAAGAGGGAAAATGAAGATAAACACCCCATTTGCTACCTGTTTTCTGCTACAGCCACTGTTTTCCAGGACAAATTATTTGTTGCCTATGTTACCAACCTTGACAGAATTCTTCCTCCCTAAAAGAGAGGATTTCTTCTGTTTGTTTGTTTTCTGGTGCTGTTGCTTTGTTTTCTTCCCGGCCTGGCCTACCTTTTGTGCTTTTGGCATATCAGTGTGGCGCTGGGCACGTACGGAGCGTGCAGATTTAGGCGGCTTGATTGGAGCGCAGTACATCTCCAGCCTCCTCAGGTCACAGCTTTGGAAGCAGCATTCATCCACTATTCCCTTGTGGTGTAAGCGTCTACTGCTGGATCCATACCCAGTAGGCTTACCTATGCAAAACAAAAAGGGAAGGTTTTATGGTAGGAAAAAATGCAGAGGCCTCAGAAGCAATCACAGAAAATTACCTTTTTGTATATGAATCGGCAATGACAGTTACAAACATCACTTCTGTGTATCTACTTTAAGGTCCTGTCTTCATTTGCAGCATTCAAAGGTTCTGCCCGGTAATATGCATATACCCATCCTGCAATTGTCTGTTAGGAGACAATATTACAGTTTGCAATTCCCTGATTAAAACATAAATTGATTGACAAAGAGCCCTTGAGGCCACAGCACATTCGTAAGTACAAAGACCTCTAGTGGTAAAATGTCTAACACTTTAGTCAGCAATACAGTCAGCTCAGAACTAATTATCCCTGTGAGCTTTGTAAACTCAGACAATTGTTTTTTTAAATGTTTTTTTTTCCAGGGACCGTAAATTAAAGAAAAATATGCTTCCTTGGTACATTGAAATCGACTGAGGACCTCTATACTGTACATTTTCTACTAAATTATTTGTTTCATAAGACTAAACTGAACAGCAAACAGGGTTAGTAATATTTTGATTTTTGTCTATGTTGCACATGTTCTTCTGTGTACCACTGAAGAGTATAAATATGAAGAAAAAGGAAAAAAAGATATCATTATCATTCACTAAATTATAATACAAATTACAAGCTTCTCCCTGGAGATTATTCTGAAGCCTTTTAATCGGGTTCTCTTATCCTAATACTCTTCTAAAATCTAGCAGTTGGAACAAAATGCGGAGTGACATTATCATGCTGGATACCATGAGCTTTTCTACATTTTGTTTTATTTGCTTCCCATTTAAAACATAGAAGGGCCAATTCTATACCTGGATATGCATGTAACTCTTGCTAATAGATCCATCTGAATTGTGGATATCAATAGTCAATTAGGCATCTTACTCCTTTTTTTACTGCTTTTTACCAACTTCTCATAAGTAAATATCCTCTAAAAACTTCTGTTCAGGATTTTTCTTTTAAATGGTACTTCAGAGCATCTAACAGGTGTTGATGTTGGTTCCCTGGAGTGCTATTGATAATAGTAAAAATAGTGATGGACAGTTTGTCTGTTAATTTCAAGGTGCTTATTACAATCTTTCTACCTAGAAAAGAATTTGCCTTTAGAAAAAAATAAACTATGAAGCTAACAGAAAAAAATATTATTTCTAGAAATCTTGCACGTCTGGGAATCTTACTAATATTAGCTCCCAGCATTCGGAAGAGAAAAAGAGTATGATCTGTAGGTGAAAAAAACAGAGTCAGTAAGATGAAATTTTTTATCCAGGAACTTCAGTAGATTAACAACAGAGCTTGATAGAAGAAATATTCCTTCCATGGGTATCAGATCTACAAATGTCTTCTCTTGTAAGAAGATATTCTTGTTCTTTACTGAAATCAATATACTGGAGGCAAGCCCTCTACAGAGCCCTTCTGGGGGCAATTTTTCTTAGTGATATTTTTTGGCCTGACTGTTCTTCTAAGACTGTTCACAGGCTAATGATTGTCATTGACATTTCTGAAAGTATCCATCCCTTATGAAGGGATTATTTCAGTGTACGTCAAAATTATTTTGACTATAATCAGAACAAAGATATTTACAAAAAATATATATTTTTTTCTGATAGAATAATACATTTAGAAAGAAAGATACAACATCTTGTAGCTCTCTTAAAAATCTCTAAGAAGCAGGTGATGAGTTTGGAATGGAATGACTGACAGCATTAGTGCTGTGATCAACAATGAAACTTGACATTTGTAGACGAACTTATTCTTTTGTTACATGGCATGCTACATGCTCATTCTCTCATTAGTATTGGTCTAATATTTTTGAAATTTCTTTTTTAAAAAAAATCCCAAGGTGTTTCAAAGAAAAAAAAGATTTGCAAAAAGAGTAGATTCATATAAAATAGAAATTGATATCACCTGAACTACTGTAAAATAAACAAAGCAAATAAGCAGAAAAGAATAGGATATTTCTCCAGTAATTTTAAACTCTACTTTTGAGACACATCTGACATCATTAACAAATTTTAAACTGCTGTTGTCCTCTTAACACGTCATTTGGCCTTTGCAGCTCTTATCACAGACAAAGATGCAATAAAGAATTACAAGGAGATACTATCACTTCTGCAGATATTATCAGCACTTTGCCATCTGCTTCTGAAGGACACAGGATCACGTCTGATGGGTTCATTTCATCAGGGTACTAAAATATGCATTTAGATCTAACTAAATGTTCAGGCTTCTTTGCAGTCAATGGGGCTAAAGCCAGTAGGCAACGTTAAGCTCATGCCTGAGCCTTTTTCTCAAGGAGACTGACTTAGGAAAGCCTAAAGGAAAGGCCTTCTAGCCTGAAATCCATAGGAGTAAAAAAAAAAAAAAATGGCTGGTAGTCCTATACATTTAATACCAGTATTCTGTTCCTTACATTTTGGATGATATTACTTGAAAATAGTGACTGATCCTGCATTGTTACTATACTGGGCACCCATATAGTCTTTCTCTTCATTCTGACACAGTTTCAGTGCTGCCTCCCAGCTGTTATCAGAAAGTTCCTTATATTTACTCAACCTTCAAAGCGCTGCCTGCGGACATATAACAGTCCTATGCATTCCTTTCTGCTGACGTACACCAGTGCCCTTGGAGGTTTCTTTCCTTTTTTGTCGTTGTTAGCTCAAAAGAGGTTTCATATCATGTAGGTCAAAGTTTAGTTAATAGAATTTTTGGCTCTTGTTTGATCTACTGTACCAAATATGCGAATGTTTCTTTCCATGTGCTACAAACAGATACGAGGTTTAGTCATACGGTTCTGAAGCTCCTTGAAAGTGGGCCAAGCTACAGAATTCCAAGAGTTAAACAGCTGGCTTCCCTACTAACAGCACTTCCCTGCAAACAACGCAAGGCCTGTGTAGTAATTCAGTAGGACTTGCTTATGTCTGATTGCCTTTTTTTTTTTTTTTCCCCTCTGATGACATTATCAATGTCAGAAACACAACCATAGATGAATTGGGTAATTTTCAATTGTCAAGCTACCCAGACATTTTGTGGAGAATTATGACCTCACATTGAGGAGAAATTCTGTTACAAATGATTTGTCCTTGGTCACAAAGTATATGTCATTTGTGCCATTCAAAGACAGCTTCCTATTTTATCATTTTAATAATTAAAAATGATAACATATGTTTGATCCTAAAAACATACTGCCCAATTAGCTGTTTAATAAGAATTTTTTGATATCACATTTTGCCTTCTTTTTATGTTAGATAAATGGCATACTATTATATGCGACACTTCTTGAGTGTACTCTGGAGTTTCTAATCAGGATTTGGAAAATTATGAGTCTATGTTTAATCAGCAAGAACTGTATTTTGGTACTTCTATGAATTAAACAAACAAACAAACAAACAAATGAAAAAGGAGGCAAAAAATCTTAGATCTATTGTAAAGTCCCATAACAGAAATATCCCAAGGCTTAAACTTTATAAAGCAGGCAATCCAATTTTCAAAGAAACGTTGCATACAGTTTACACATAAAAGCTATAGCATTTAATATCTAGTTTCCATTTTCCATCTATGTTTTGTTAGCGCTATAAAATAATTAGGCTTAGAATGTTTTTTGTTTGTATTCATCAAAATGAGCATATATTAGCATTTATAAATACTCAATGAATGGATACTTTAGCTCTGAAGTCTGATTTAATATGCATGAGAATAGAGTATAAACTTTATCAGCATGCACAAGTAAAATCTTCATGGAAGCATATGCATTTGTTAATATTGAGAAATTGCATTAGGCCTTTGCTTTGTAGAATACTGGATTGCATTAATTACCAAGTCTAAGGGAGAAAGAAGCTTGCTCATTGTTAAAAGATTTGTCCTCTAAAATTTTGAGTGAGTAAGGCTGGGAAAACCTAGGCCCTCAGTTAGCATTGCTATAAGGGAAATCTATCAAGTTCTGACTGTATTGAGAATTTTACCCAAATAATTAATATCTGTAAGTTTCACCTTAGGGTCTAAAATGGAGAACAAATGGAGAATAAAACATCTATTTCACTTATGCAAAGTCATAGATAGCAGATTGTAGGACAAATTATCTAGAGAGAAATTAATTCATCTGTGTATGAAGATTGATTCCATAATACACTAAACATGCATTTTAATGCATGCATTTTAAACATTTTAATTTTGAACGTGGTCTGTGTTTATCAGACAGTTTGCCACATGATTGAAGGAGGTCATTCTTTCATCTAGAAATAGGTTTTCAGAGTTTTTTTTTCTTTCATCCCAGATAATTACTTAAAAATAAAATTCCCTTTCCCTAAATTTATTTCCAAAACCGTTTGTAACAATTTTCCCTCACTGATATTTCACAGATAGCCTTATTGTTCTTGATGCTCTTCATGGAGTTGCTGTTTGGAGGCCATTAAATATATTCACTGTGTGACCCACTATTCTTCACACAGTAGTTTCCAAGCAAGTGAGTTGCAATGTGCGAACAGTGAACCCTGTGAGGTTGCACTGGGATAAGGAAGTGAAACATTTAGAGGTTAGAATTCTTTTGAGGAAAAAAATCAAAAAACCAGCAGAAATAGAGGGAAACAATATGATGTGTTATTTTACACCACTTCAATGCTCCAGAGGGCAAAAACCTTGCCAGCATAGCACAATTCACAAGCCTACATCAGATTCCAGACCTGGAAAGTGGCCGATGCTGCCAAAAATTATATACTTTGGCCAGAAAAATGCTTTGCTGAATAGAAATTCACTATTACGAGAATAGTTGGGTTTATCAAGGTTTAGGACAAGACAATTAGAAACTAGTAGGTCATTGTTACATTTGAATATTGCACACTACAGGGCATCCAGGAGGACATTGGTAATACAGTCTCCCATCCATAAGGAGAATACATAGTCTTGTCTTCTTACATATGCTCTCACAGCAGGTAACTACCGCTTACCCTTGTGTGTGGAGGAAGAGCAATCAATCATGCTATGACCTTTTATACTCTTCTGATCCTATAGCCAATGTAAAACTGCCTATTAACTGGATTACAAAATTAATTATAATGTAAAAACTAACAAACAAAACAAACAAACAAGCAAAAAGACATAGCTGGGTGAAATCCTAGTCACTGGAAAATCTCTTGGTGCAGCCAGGATTAATTCCTCATGACTCAGGTGCCAGAAGCCATTTACATAAACCTTAATCCAGGTCTACTAAAATCAGTGAAAAGATTCTCATTACCTTTAGTGGGCTTGGGATCATGCTGATAACAGACAATCCCTTTGTTTTTCTTCCAGCCATACAGATCAGTGAATAAATATTACCTCACTGGCATTTAGACAGATTTTCAGGCAGTGGATGTTAAGTGATTCCTTGAAGTAGGTAAGAACCAAAGAATACTCATGTAAAAAGAAGCAGAATATCTCCTTCCTGGAGTTAATAACACTAGACATGCAACTAGCAATATACTATTTTTCACTATGTAATGAATATTTTAACTATGTGGTGGCCATCAGACACTCTTCCTCAGCTGTGTTCTGAGAAATAAATGCTGTTCTTATGCCTGACCTTCAGTACTGACTGAAAGAGAGGCAGAGGCTAGAGCCAGAATGTTTGAATGTCTTTTACATAACAATGAAATAAAGTTACTCATCTGATACTTGTCACACTACCCATGAGTGCACCTATAGTCACACAGATTATAACTTTTATTTCTATGTCTATGTCAATAGAATATTTACAACAGTCAATGTCAATAGTCCTTAAAGGGGGTTAGCAGCTGGGAGCAGCCCATTGTCAAAATATTTTCTGCAAAGATAGACATTTTTTCATCCTTTATTAGAAGCAAAGATGACAACTGAAAAGAAAGTAGGAGAGAAAAAAAAAAAAAGAAAGGTAACAGCAACTGGCTCATTCTGCACTCACGCTACAATTGTTTTTGTGTAATGCAATCAGCTCCACTCTACACTGTATTCTAACCTCTGTAGCTATAAGTCTCTGCCAGCAAAAAAGCAACCCACCTTGTACAAGAAGCTTCAGTTTTGTACCTATATGGTAATTTGAGCAGTACTGCCTGAATAATTTTTAGACTTGTAGTTACTAGACTTTCCTGTAATTACCAGAAAGTGCTTGCCTACTTTAAGCACATAAAGATGACTTACACAGTGCTTTTGGCATCCTGCACATAGTTTTCTTATGACTAAAAATTTAAATGTGAATTATATTCCAGGAAATTTTTGATTGATATTTTCACTTGTGAAAATAACCACACAATGGTCCTGATTAGCAAAGACAAATTAACCATTCCATTCGTTAGGAATGGCTATCAAACATGTTCTTTTACCTTCACTGACATTAAGCAGTATCTTGTCCTAAATTAAGGAAGCTCATTGTACAGAAAGATACTGCTTAGTCTGAGTAAAATTTACAGAATCTGTCAATAAATTCTTTGCACTGGAGAAGCCCGTGACAGCACCAGGAGCTGAATTTGCATCTCCTAAGGACTAGGCCAATGCCTTAACCACATACCTGTCTTCCCTTAATCATATTTTGAGTCAGGAGTGCATGTAAAAATTTAATCTTGGAAGAACACATTTAACTGAGGTCATGGTGCTCCTGTTAAACTTGTTTAATGAGCTAAAAGAAAAAGTGAAACACATAGACATTAGGGAGTGAGGGTGAAACTACTGGGGCAAGACAGGGAGTTTTATCTCATAATAAAACGAGGCCTTAGCTAAAGTACAGTTATGCTTGGTTAACGTTTCACTCACACTGGTGCTCTGCTCCCTGCTTCAGAGATGCAATACTGCAGGGAAGGGTTCTAGTGACAACAGCACGAACCAAAGGAAGCCGCTGCTGAATAGTGCCAGTACTGAAGAGGTACCGGGGAGTCACAGTCAAAGCAGATCCGGTATGGTATGGACGGACGTTCGTTTATAAAGCAAGTAGGAAGCAACCAGTTGCTCAAGGTTGACAATATCCTCTCTAGTCATAGTTTTTAAAGTTCTCACTAAATTATTAGGGTCTTTTCAAGGAATTCATTTTTATTTAAAGAATCTTTTTTAAGTAACCAGAATTATTTTTTTCTCTTAATATTTTCTTTTTGACTTCTTTAGACTTGATTGAACTTCAGCATCAGTAAAATATATTTCTCATTGTCTTATTTTATTTGGCCATCTTGTTCTTTTGTTTCACTAGATGTGTCCTTGGATTAATCAGGGATGTTACTAACTTTATAAAGGTTGTGGTCATGTTGAAGTAGTTGAAGAGCATCAAATTTTCATCCTACTTCTTTCTGGAACTGGTCTAGCTTCTATACTGACTTCTTTTGGGCCTCAGCTTTGTGCATCCATGAGCATTTAAGCAAAAGAATGGAGTTTAGTCAAAAAAAAAGCAGGATAAATAAGTATCCTTGAAAAGCTGAACATTTTTTCATCTATATTATTCATGCAGTCAAGTTCTACAATCACTCAAGTGACTCTGTAAATGCTAACACTCTCAAATACACTTCAGTTTGCAAAAACATTCCAACACTGGGCCAGTAGTTTTGCATATCATGGCATCCTCTGCCATAGATTGCAAGGGTCAAAGATTTAAGCCTGCATGTTTTGAATAAGGAATTATTAGTTATGCAGATTTCCTCTCATTGTGAAATACGACCAAAAGGTTTACAGTGAAGCAAGTTATGGTTTGTTTCAAGCTCTAAATATGTATTTTCCAATATACTACTGAAACTCCAATATCTATTCTGGCATAACGAAAAAATACATGAGAATAAAAGGCAAGCTAGAGACAAGCAATTCTTATACAATGCATTTCTAGAGAATCTCTTCTATTCCTTCTTATTAAAAACCACAGACATTTTTAATTCTCAAGCCTTCAACACCTACAATTTTTACCTCTTTAATTCCTAACGCAACTCAAAGCCTTGAGGATTCTGAGCAAAACTTTTGATCCTCTGTAAGCATATATTCTGGGTTGTATCTGAAGATATTACTGGAACATAGGCTTTAGTATTAGGGACTTTTCAAATCTTTCTGTTCTGTGTCATTAGATATTTAGGTCTGTAATTACAAATGACCTAATCAACTGTACCTGAAATTAATAATCTAGTATACTAGTACATGGCCTTAAGCATTCCAGTTGAATATAGGAAGCTGATGTTTGGATATACTGTATTGTTTCTCAAAGTTTGGCTTTATAGGACCATAAATATTTTCAACTAATTATCCTAAAGTTTTATAATTAAATATATTAATGGTGTCGATGTAAATAATCATGGAAAACAAATAATTCCAAATGAGTTAACCTGTAGCCCTTGTAATATCTTTTTGTTTGCTTCTTCAGTCTAATTTCACAAAATTCAAGGGATGGGCTCATCTCCCGGGGAGGTTAAGGCATTTTCAGGTATCACAGACTCTGCAGTTAGTTAGAAGGTTGTTTTTTTGTCTCATTGTCATATTGACTTTGTCTTTAGGCACTCAAGTTTCACTACAAGGTGGAATAGGCTATGTTATCTCAAACTTCCTCTGACTCTCCTTCCAGGGCACAAAAAAGTGCTGCTGCATAAATATTATAACAGTTGTGATCCAAAAACAGCTCTCCCTCACTTTTAGTAAATACACATACTTTGAGTATGAACACAGATATATTTCTGTCTTAGTCCTCCTGTGTCGAAGCTGATCTTTCCCTGCAGAATGATTTTTAGATAAAATATGGCCATTGCTCTCACTGAAGCTTTGGTCAAAAAGGAAACCAAATGAAAGTTTTCTGTGGTTTGGGAAAGCTGGATTCATTTTTTCCCTTGTTTTTCATTTTGCATTCCTCTGCACTCCTTTATGCTAGCCAGAAAAGGAGGCGCCAGAATAACCCAGGGAGGCTGAGCAGCCTGGCCGGAAGTGAGGAGCTCTGCGAGTTTAATGAGAGCGGCTGCTCATGCAAGATTTACAGCTCGGTGGCCTGAAGCAGAACGATGCTCTGATTTTGCAAAACTCATTACTTCCATTTGCGAAATTCAGAAAAGTTTCAGGTCTTCAGCTGGCATGAAATCCTAGTGGGAAGTAAAATGAAGTCAACTTCAAAATTCCACTTGTCTACAATGAGCCTAAGTCTTCTTTCCTGGGCTTCGAAACATTTCTCTAAGCATTCTACATCTCTCTTGAGATTTCTCATAATTATTTGCAATTTCTCCTCACGTGTTATTGCTTATGCCTCTCACGCATTAATTCTAGTGTTCTAATATCACTTAAGAACTCACCTAATGAATTTCCTAAATATATGCCAGTATTTTAGGTATTCTTTTCATATCCTTCTAGCAGCTAGACAACAGGTGATTAACCAAGCAGTTATCAATTTAAATTTCATAATCTATTCTAAGCACCACTCTGTGTTCACTCTAAATTCTTAAATAGTAAAAACACAGGCATATCTTATTGAATCATGTTTTCTCTATACAACTTAAGGAACAATATACTTTGTAGACCAAGTACATTTTATATATACATATATATATCTCATAATTTTGACAATGAAAGCCAATCAAAATAAGCATCATGTTTGCAATTTTTTTAGCTTAGTGATACAATGTGCACACCAACACTTTTGATGCAGGAAATAGCTACATTGTCTCTGTGTAGAGACCGAATCCCTCTCTCTGTCTCTACGTGTGACTGATCTTCTTCTTATAGCTACTATGCAGTGTCTTCAGAGCGTACTGCAGGTACTACTGTGGCATATATTGCCTTTAGAATGGCTTTTTGTGTCTTTAACCCTATGTATTATGAGGATTTTATAGCAGTGGAATGCTGTGGTGGCATACATAGAAATTTATTTCTTTGACAGAGATAAATCCCTCATGATAGAGAGATAGAGCTGCTACAGTTAAACAATATCAATAGGTAGTAGATTTAAGCACTGGATTTTTCTGAGTTTTATTTATATTACAGAGCAAACTGCTTACACCTCTAGAAGATGTGTGTTTGTGATTGGCACATAATAGAAAAAAAAACCCTGTAGGTTGAGTCTACCGAAAGACTTTCTTTTCTTTAAATGCTTTTTATCAATAGTTCCTATGGGCTCCTGTACTTTAGAAAATCCAAGCCCATCGTTTAACTGCCAGCAACTGCAGTTTATTTCTGCCCCATTCTCAAGGTTTTGGATTCCTTATCAATTAATGGCAGTGCTGTAGCTCAGATGGCATTAGCTCCGAAGGGGCATTATGAGTAAAACCCACCCAGACCAGCCTGGAGTATTTATATACACTTTTGTACTTCAGGGATGAGTTCCAGGAGATGCTATAGCTGTTGCAGGTGCTGGCTCCTGTGCATTGCTGCAGGGCCTGGGGCCCGACCGTGGCTTCGCACTCACGGTTTTGCAGGCTCAGTCGGAATACGGACGGTCTCTTCAGTTCCCTTTTTACACTAGGGGGCTCCTTCACCCTTCTTTAGCCAAGTGTCGGTGCCGGGGAGCCAGGGCAGCGAGAACAGGCTGCATTATGAGGGTACGGCTACGCTGCAGGAACGCGACGAGCTTGCTGTGGCTCTGCCCTGCAAAAACCCCTTCTGCATAAATCATAGTGGCACCTCGTGGTCAGGGCACGGAGGCTGGTGGTAATTTTC
Source organism: Crypturellus tataupa (assembly GCA_034781795.1). Taxonomy (NCBI): domain Eukaryota; kingdom Metazoa; phylum Chordata; class Aves; order Tinamiformes; family Tinamidae; genus Crypturellus; species Crypturellus tataupa. The sequence continues at coordinate 2,769,633 of JAWLRI010000401.1, forward strand.
CTTCCTGCTACATAATGCAATAAGAACAACAACAACAACAACAAAACGCCACCAAATTTACTAGTGCAAAGGGAAGTTGAGATTCACCCCTTCCTTAGTTTATAGACGCATGACGATGGCTAAACACTCTAACCACGCCAGCTGGGAAACTGGAAAGATGGTTTTGAATGTTCCCTGAAATCGCTGTGTTGAGGGAAGATTTTGGGGGTCTATTGAAAATTGCGTCGAGTTGTCCTGCTGTTGCTGGAGGGCTGAAATAGTTTAATTTTAGAAGGGGGATCAGTTTTTTTACAGACTGGACAAAATGCTTGTGCTAAGGGGTATTTGAATCTTGGACTACAGTAGCTCAAATAACAGACAAGAAGTAGAAAAGTCAGAAGGAAGCTTAGTTCTGGCAGAAAGGTTCCCCATTATGATAATTGCTCTTGACCTTTTTTTATAGACCAGAATCACAGATAATTTGGACCAGTAATTACAATTCTAGAATGAGAAAAACAAATTAGTAGAGAATATGTGCAAATCAGGAAGTAAAATACTTTTGGCCTCTTGTGTGCAGTCTTGGTACCGTTTTTCAACTGCCCATACTGAAATTTCTTAGTGTTTATCTGCTTAACCTTTCTTCATTTATATTTTAAATGAAATATTATGGTAGTAAATCAACAATTTTAAGGAGAAAGTATCCATCTCCTGTAATTCAGTAATCTTTTAACAGTTTCTAAAGCAACTAAAACCATTTTCCTGTAACTGGTTATGTGCTAAACACTGTTGTCCATTCAAGTAACAATATTAGAAACTGGCTGCAAAACACAGCGTTATGTGATATTTTAAAATATTGCTACTGATCTCCACAGCTTAAGCACTTAAGCTTTGCCCTGCCCTTTGTCAGCTTCAGCTTGGGAAATGTCACTGGAGTGACAGCTGGTGGAGTGAAGGTGAAGAGCAGGGATGGAGCACGGAAAAATCCTTGGAGCATATTGCTGTACTGCACAGAGGAAAGGTACTGGAAATATCGAAAACAACGCATGGCTTGTACAATCTGTGACATCTGTCTGGTATAACAGAGTTTAGGACTGGGTGTAATTAAACATTTATGTGTGAAGGGTGGTGAATTTATCGGAACTCCTTGTCTCTCCTTGCTAATGCAGCAACGAGGAAGATTATCCTTTCCCCTACTCCAGGATGACGTCATTGCATTAGGTCTTTTGTGCTGATAAGCTGGACTTAGGAAAGGTTTATGTTCTTAGCACTAGAATGAAAAAAAATATAGTACTTATTTCAATATAGTGATTTCTAGCTCTTCTAACTTTTAATATTTATCTTGCAAGATCATTAGGAAATTCTGAAGTCATTTATGCTTGGTTTGAAAGGAAAAGAGAGGTGATCTAAGGATAAATAGTCTCTCTGCTATAGTTTTCCTCTACCACTGTATCACATCTGGCAAGTATCTAGCATGTCTTTCAAGCTGATACACTGTAAAATTGCTAAGAAACGCAGTACTTAAGAATTCAAACATGCTGTTACCATTTTAGTACTCAAGCTGGTAGTAATTATTGAGTACTGTATTTGTTTCCTAATAGAGCAGACGTTTCTCATTTATTATTTCACATTGTAAATTTTCACATTTGTACACCATACTGGCTAAAGATAAAATGTCAGTGATAGGACACTTGTTCTTTGTTTTTATTCAGAAGAAACTAGACATTATTGCACCATCCCTCATATCTTGCTCAGACTCATTTTGGCTCATTTCTACAGAAATTGCTAAAACTGTTCCATGGACCACTCATTCATTATTGTCTCAGTCATCTGGCACAGAATGAGGTTGTTTGTAGTGCATGTAGAAGACAAAAGACCAAGGATTAGCTCTTTTGGATGGACTGTAGGGCATGTGCTATAGCTCAAGCTGGAATCAGTGAGGGGCAGCCCAATCCCTACATGGCAATTCATGTTGTCTTATTGCACGTGGGATACATGTGAGTTTTTGAAAATAAAATAACTGTACAGAGGCAAAATAAACATTCCTCAAAACTATCCATAGCTGAGCAGCAGAACACAAAGCCTGGTAATCATATGTGTAAATTCTGACTATCTGAAACCATAACATTTCTGTTGATACTCATGTCTGGAGCAGGCAGCATCACCAAAATTTTAGATCGTCTGGCACATTCTAATGTTAACCTGTTCCTAAAAGTTGTTGCAACTTACCTGCTTTGGTTTCAGTTTTTGTGTATTTATGCATAGCATCCTTTTTGCCAATTTTTTTTTCTTGTAAAGGAATGAGAGAGAAAAAGGATTAGCTAAAGCCATTGAGTTGTTTCTGACAATAAGTTTAGAAGCAATGTGATTTTACCTGTATTAAAAAAATAACCACCCTATAATAAAAGGTAACCACTTCTTCTCTGGAAAGGTTTTTAAGGAATAACCCACACACTTCCATGTTGTGAAGATGGAATTTGGGGAAGCAAAAGGGAAATTATTAGTCAGGTATATGTATTTATCAGTATAATACTCTGAAGAACCACATTTCCACAACTGTTTTTATACCTCCCTCATGATAATGCCAAGAAATTGTCATCTGGCAACTCTTTTGTTAGTTAGAATGGCTGTCGTCTTGGCCACTGCTGACAGAACAGAACTAGCAGCCTGATATTGACATTTCCCTTCTGAATAGGGAGCAAAAATTTCTCTTAAAGGCCTTGGTTGTTGGGTTCTACTGAGACTGAAGTTAAGCAAAATGTGGCTACCTTGTGCTTCAGTGGTTTGGTGAAGGTACTTTTAAAGGCAGAGACTGAAAGGAGCATCTGACACCCTCTGAGAAGTGGTCTGTTTAGTGAATAAATTTGGAGAGGCAAAGTAAAAAAAGGAAACCGAAAAAAAAAAGGATCTTCTTAGAAAACAAGGATCATGTGATGGATACTGTGGAAACGTTGAGAACTGAAGGATTGCCTTATGATCCCAGCTTCAGAGCATTTAATCTTGCTACTTCAATACAACAGACTTGTGGAGTTTTTATATTTCATTTGATGTCGGCGGGAAGGCAGAAACACAAACAGCATTAATTTTTTGTTTAATTCAAAATGCTGCAGGAATGTGAAGGAGTTGATGGAGTGGATTACGAATCAGATCCACAAATGATTTAGAAGCTGAAATCCCGCAGATTTCTAGGTTTCGGCCAGGACTACAGACTGCTACTTGTGTAGCTACTACTGACGTGCAATTGCTAGTAAACTTCCCGGTCAGATTCCACAAATAAAACTGGATGCAACTTCATGTGCTGTGCTTGTGAGAGGGAAATTGTCCTTGAAACCTGATTCAAACATGATTTACCCTCAAAAGAATCAAAGTCCTAGTTCAGGGAAGGTTGCTGCCAAACACTGAACCTCAATAGCAACTTTTAAATGTTCTGTCTTAAATTCTGTTTTCTTTTGGTACACCTTTTCCAGATGAAATTTTTCTGCCTTCTGCCTGTAACACTCTTCATGCTGCCAGTTCTCACCTTTTTATCCTCTACATGCAATTCTAATGACAAAAAAGACTATTTTTAAAAGAAATAGCATTTACTCCTTTAAATCAATAATGGCAATCTTGAAGCTCAGCCTAGGGGTTTTTTTTATAACGTTCCAGAAATGCTGGAAACCGTTGAACAGAGTTTCTGTTAAGTTTGAAAGGACGTGACTTTTCACTACTGGTTTTCTCAAGTCAAAACTGCTTAGCACTTTGGAAGAAAATAGCCTTTATTGTTACTTAACATAGTGCTGACCTGGAAGTAGCGCATATTCTACGTGCAGGGAGGTCCTGACTACAGGGAAGTTAGTTAACCTGTGGATTGCTGATAGAAGGGGAGCTAGGAAGAGAGCCTGCAAAGCCAGTGGGCTTTGCCATGACATGACTGTATTGATTTATTGCCTCGTCTCTGTGTTAGTGTTGGCAGAATGTTGTGGGGAATGGAAGGAAATTGCTTACTAGGCTGTAGCACTTTGTGGAAGGGATGCAAGGAAGGTGGTGTGAAAAGCACCAGTGTGTAGGGAATTAGAGGGAGGGCACAGTACTGTCTCACCAGCAGATGTCTGCTGGCCTTTACCTTTTAACTAGGATGTTACAATTCAGTTATTATGACACATCCAGGAAGAAAGGGAGAAAACATGAGCTGGAGGCTCAGAGAAAATGAAATGGTCGTGACTCATAACTCACACCCCAAAGTAAAATAAAGATTGAAACACTGCACCAGGTTGATTAACAGAGCAATCTGAAGTGCACGTGAAGACAGAGCTTGCAGTTTACTGGAGCTCTGCAATAGTCTTCAGATGAAGAAAAGTATTAGAAAACTACAATCAAGGTGAAAGGCGAGCATGATAAGAGATGTATTGCAAACTAAACTTATGCTTTTTCCATGTTTCCCTTTTCAACATATTCTTTTTGTTCAAAATAGTATCTATTAAGCCCCACATCTACTTCTACTGAAATCAAAAGCAATATCTTTCAGTGCCTAGAGGTGTCATTGCCTTACTTTTGGTAAAGTGGCATTTTGCTTAGATTTTTAACTAGTGGTGAAGCTACCTTCTACTGGTGGTGGAACTACCTGGACGACCTTCTAAAAATGTAGGTTTTAGGTAGATGTGAATGGTTACCTGAATCCATGGATTTCAAAAGCATTTAAAAGGTGAATAAACATTGTTGCCTCATTTTCACACACGGTAAAAGCAAGACAAATACAGATAAAATGATTTTTTCAAGGTTGTTTAAGTTAGTTACTGCCAGAGCTAGAAATAACCATAGCCCTCCTAGCTGCTTTATTCTTTATCCACCGCCTGCGCAAAAGAACACTCACTATGTCCTCTGAAAGTTAAAAGGTGAGAGAGAGCTTACACCAATGAGGCTTCTCATGTTCAGAATTCCTGTTTCTGGATTCATGGGGTGTATTCAAAGGAGTTGTGTTACCCGTAATTGTGTCCTACTGGACTTATCCATTTCAATATGCCACTATTTCTTTTTATGATGGCAAAATTTATAAACAAATCTGTGTATATGAGAACTTGATTAGCAACAAGAACTTCATCTTGTGTGGCATGTCAAGAAACTAAGTGACTGTGTTTGATGCTGTAAGTAATCCGTGTCCAGAATTCTTGTGGGCTTTAAGCGGCAATTATAAGTGCTGAGTGTTGAAAGACTAGACAGTAATTTTGTTATTTCTCACCAGAGAAGTTCAGGATGGTATACTATGAGGCAAATCATCCACTATCTTGTGAAAGCACAGCCTCATAACTCATTGAACAGCATGTAATCTAAGAGATGTAGTGAGTCTTTACTTCATAGTTTATATAGCTATGCGGAAAAACAGTATTAGTGATTCCTCAGTGGATTATGAAGATGATAGTGGCTTTATTACCCCTGTGCTGGTGCCTGTGATCACATGAAGGGTCAACCAGTCTGATAGAGCATCTCTGATTCACAGCTGCAGTATAGAACTGGTATTCTAGGACTGCTAACCTAAAACATGCTCCCTATCCCTGTGTTACAGCAAAGAATACATGGTTCTTCTCTTTGTTAGTTCCTGGCAATACTGAATTCTATATATGACCAGCCACCTAGCAGTAGCATCTCCTCCTGCTCGGTGCTTTGCTCCTGCCCTGCACAGCACTTGCCCTGGAAGTTTTGCACCTCACAGGTATGCGGTAATTCCTGTTGCTCCAACGAAAGCAAAAAGAAGCTGATAATTCTTTGGAAAGGTGAAGCTTTGAAGAAAGAGAGAGGAGGATTACACTCCCAGTTTCTTTTACGTGCTCTTCTCTATCTCTATTGCTTATAGTCATTGCACGTGACCTATACCGTGCTAACGTGACCTGCCAGGTAGACCATTTACTCAGCAGCCTGGGAGCTCCGTTTAGGAGGTCCAATTTATATCACCGTCAGTTATACTGGTGATGAAACCTGGGTCCATTTTCTGAATCCAAGCTCCCAGTGTTAGCATTGGCTTCCAAACCTTTATGTTCTATTTCCTCCTTCCAAAAAATAAAGAACTTATATTTCAAAATGGTGAATCTTGAATTGTGCTGCATTTAACATCTGAGACTATCGAAATTTTAAGCTGCTGAATGCATATATAATGCATTTTAAAAAGTGACATTGCTATGGTTATGAGTTACACAACAACATGATGTCAGCCTTCTGATTGGAGTCGTGGTATTTAGCAATGCCACTTGGACAGGAGAGTTCACACACAGAAGCCTGTCCAACAGTTCTAAGAATTTTATATCTTTGAAAGTATTCGATATATTTCTCTATGTGTTAAAGCAGTGGCCTTCCAAGTGCTTGTTTTTGTTTTCCAGAAATCTCAGTGAACTTGAGGTCATTGGATTGCTTGCTTTCTCACTGGCTGTGCTGAAATCAAACAGCCGTCAGCTAAATTACTGTAGTTTAAATGTGTCTAAAATAAATTCAAAGCAGTATTTTAAAATAGCATTATGGCTCTTTTAAAAATGGCACAAGGATGCGATACAGACTGAAGAGAAAGGTGATTCAAAGAAAAGGCGAATTTTCTGCATGGATTAAAAATAAGAGGTGATAGGATTTGTAGATTTCAACTGTGTACTTCAGACTCAATTTTTCTGTGATTATAGTTGTTTCCGCAAGATAATAGTCTCGTATTGAGACAGAATTAGTTCACAATTTCCTAGACAGTTTTCCATCTCCTGAGACTATAGGGAAGCAGTTAAATGAATACTTGACATATTGACAAATTGACATATAAAGTAGTGGGTTTTTTGTTGTTGTTGTTGTTGTAGTAGAATATTGTCCATTGCCAACAAACTGGGAAAGTGAAAAGCATTATTTTCATTAATTTTACATAGTGACTGTTGAGAAATGAACCAGAGTTCTCTGCTAGCAGTCACACCACAAAATTATTTGAACTATTTGACATCCTGTTGGTAGTTTCAGTATAGCAGCCGTGAGTGGATAAGCCTAAATTATGTGGTCATTGCTCAAGCTGCGGACTTACTTATTCCCGCTCTAGGCTGAGCACCCAGCATTGAGAGATGTTTACACAACCACAGCACGTTGTTGAACCCTGCGAACACATGTAGGACCTTTCTTAACCACATTTAATTAGCTCCTAAGTTAGCTGAAAAGGAAAATAAAAGATTTAGTGTTTTTTCTTAATTGCTTTTAATCTAAATAGATCAAGACATTTCTTTAAGTTAAAATTGTCAAAGATTCCCTATTGAAGTCCATTTATCACCAGCTACTTGTAGCATCTCTTCATGCTCAGTGCTTTGCTCCTGTCTACCTAACACCTGCCTTGGAAGTTTTGCAGCTCACAGGAATGAGGTAATTCCTGTTGCTCCAATGAAAGTAGAAAGAAGCTAATAATTCTTCGGAAAGGTGTGTAGCTTTGAAGAAAAAGAGTGGAACATCAGAGTGGAAAAATTGCTTTTGATTGCAGCTCTCCTGTCAAAAGTGCTTTATTAACTTATGTAGGATAGGGCGTATACTGAAGATGTTTTGAAACGAGCAGTCCATTTACAGCCACTTATTATAAAATCTCCCTTTGCCTTTTGGCTTCAATTTCCCCTGTGTGAAGTGACGGTACTACTTAACTCTATTTCTAGGTTTAATTAGCTGACATTTGTATCCTATTTTTTAATATATGGAGTATTAGCAGAAATGTTAAAATTACTTTGCAAAATGAATCTTTGCCATCTAGATTGGATATGCAATTACTACGGCAAAAAGACTTATGAATGCTCTGAGAAAGGGGTAATTTCCTAAGAAATTGTAGGATATAATGTATTTGTCTGAGTGCTGCAATCAAATATTTCAGTGATGAGCACTCTAGAAGAGTTTATGAGAAAAATACTAATTCTTTATGAGAAAAATACTAATTCTTTATGGTCTGCAGTATTTGGATCTTAGAAGTCAATAAGGCATGACAGCACATCTTACGTTATAGTGTCAATAAATATCTGAGTGGCTTGTTCGTTCTCCCAAGCAGCCTTCATCTTTGCTAAGCTACAGATGAAATTTTTATTAAAAAGACTCTTGTCATTTAATGACGAACTATCATACTGTAAAATTGATTTGCCTGTGATTATATAAAGTAACAAAATTAGGGCTAGCATGGGCTATTCTTAAGAGATTCTTAGGTCCACCTAGGCTAACAAAAGACACAGTTTCAGTAAGTAGATCTTTCATTAGGCATTTAATTCATGGGTCCCTGCATTATTTGGAATAACACAAACTAATACTTTTGCATAAAACCTGAAGATTCTCTCACTTTTAACACTGCAATGCATTTAGAATTAATGCAGTTTCAGGTCCTAATTGCATTGGAGGCAGTTCCTATTAGTCTGTTCACATTATACATGAACCTCCAAAATAAAACATCTTATGGACGTAACCTCTAAACACTTTTGAGGTATTTTTAGTTATACTTTTCAATGTAGAAGACAAATATATATATATACACATATATATATGATATTCATTGTATCCAGCTTTCTGCAGTGATATTTGGTTTTCTCCTGCTAAGTTTTTATTGTTCGTGGTACTTATTTAGGCTTTGATATCTTGCAAATGAGGTTAATGGAAAGGTAGCATTCCCAGTCCTTATGAACCACTGTCTGTTCCAAAATGCCTCTTATAATATTTTTTCAAATTCAGACTTCATTATTTTTAGCTCACTTGGGAAATTATTAGCTTTCATCTGATGCCTCACACATTTATGCTAGAAGTAAGGAGATTTCATACTAAGCGTATTAGTATGTTTCACGTCAGAGAGGAAGCCAAGTCATTATGCCAATTCTTATCTTAAAGAGCTTTTAGTGGTGATAGATTTTCACAAGCACTCATTAAGGTCCATAAACAAAATTTTGAGGAATAGCTAAGGACCCTGACTCCTATTTCCAGAGGTACTAAGGCTACTAAAAACATAGATATGGTATAGGGAATGATTCCCAAGGACTCTCTATCATTGATTTGAATGCAAATTAGGTACATGATTGCTTTTGGAAATCTCTTGGGTGTCCATCTGCCTCTTCAGTGCCTAAAATCCATTGGAAATCTGCCCCGTGTGACTTTAGGAGCCTCTTAGGTCTCACTGACTTTCCCTGAGATTTATATACATTTTTGGAAGTAGAATGACAACTCGAAAAAAACTAGGCTTCATTTTTTTTTTTTTAAAATATATGCACCTGGCTGCCACAAAATTTAGGCACTTCAGCTTTACTGAAGTCTGAAGAATTCGTATTTTTTAGTAGTTTACGCCATACATGATTGGTAAGTGCACATGAAATAGAAACAGTACAATCCAAGCCCTTCATGTTGATTTGAATGGACATGCAGAATGGGTGCATTTTTAATGTGTATTTAATTGTGCCTTCCAATTCAGGCTCAAATAGTATCTACTAATTGCACAAGAGAAACCCTCTTTGCTATATTTATAATACAGAGAGGAAAAATATTGGAAGTTCAGCTAGTAATTCTTTGGAAAAACAGATGACTGGTTAGAAACCAGTGGGAATGAAGTCAAGGGAAAATATTCGTGGCACAGTGATACTTATGGCCAAAAGACCTAGGAAAATCAATGATAAGAGGTAATTATTTTCTCTAGTGAACATGGAGAATTCCTCAAATTAGCTCATATTATCCTCAGTGGATTGAGCCAAAGCCAGTTGCAGTTAACAGATAACCTTGGAATAGCATCCATGGACTCTTGATTGGATGCGAAGCAGAAAAGCTCTTGGACAAGGCTGTGAATTTAGTAGCAATGATTGAATAGGTTCTTACTCTTTTCTCCTTTATTAATATCCTAGAAAGAAAAATGGAAATTTAAATCTATTTTCACAGCTGTGCCCTGTATCTGTTTAATTTCAGAGTATCGATTTATATTTGAAAAAATCTACAAATAGGAAGACTATCACCAGTTAAAACTTCTGTTCATTTTGTTAGTTTTCACCTTAGTGATATCAGAAAAAAAAATCAATGATCTTTTATGGTATAGTCCCTACTCCTTCAAAAACTAAAATGAATTCACTATGTAACAAAAATTATAGTAGTTGACATAAAGCCATTACAGCTGTAATTATACTATTTTATTACAATATTTTCAAAAAGAAAGGTAATCAAATTTTACACAAAAGTGTACTATTATTTCAGAATGACCCTATTATGTTTACTTCTTCACTTTTTGAAATGACTGTATCCTTGAATAGAAGTGAAATTCCACAAGTCTTTTAAAAATCAATCATACCTCTTAGTATCTCATGATAAACTACTCTGTCATATTTAGATGTCACTCTTTTTTTTGAATTTTATTATTGTCTCCATTTCTTAGAAAACTAGTGAGCCATGTATATTGATAGGGCTAGAAATGAATGAGTGTGAACGGTAATGTAAAAACTTAGCTTGATATTTAGGCGTGGGCAAGGATACTTTTCTCATTATGCAAGAATAAAAATATTAGGGAATGTTACTTATTATGGCAGGCATGTTACTTATTATGGCAATGTTCCATCAATTATATCAAGAAAAAAAAAAAGATAGCCTTCCCCTTCTGCTTTCCTTGTATCAGTATGGAGTCCGTTATCCAACAGAATTCACACTTAGACTAAAGTCCTGGCAGTTCGCAAAGAAGGTGAAAGGAATAAGACTAAGTGATGTTACTTCCACAGTGCACTGGGTCTTTGCTGAATTGTCTTGTATCATGACAGCTAGGATAAGCTTAGATTTGCTTTGATTTGAAATGAGACTGCATCCTTACCTCCACATGCGAGTTCACTGACTTATGGTTTGTACCAGATTCATCCCACCAAAAGTTAGGCACTTAACTCAGGGACCAGTTTAAGTGTCCAATTGCCATAGACTGCTTATACAATCAGTGAAGAAAGAAAAACCTCTGTTTAGTCGTCTTCATCCTGTACAGGTCAGTTGGTATGTGAATAAAGGAATATGATACAAGCTCATCACAGACTGTCTGTCTATAAAAGGACTGCATGTAGACGTCTTTTTGTCTGAAAATAGGTGAAGGAAATAATACAATCATCAATGCAAAATACAAGTGAAAACTTTTCTAGTACATTTATCCTCCATATGAATCATGGAGGAATAACATCACTTATTTTTCCCATGCACCTCTATTCTCCTTTGAAAAAAACAATCACACTTGGAAAAAATAAAGGCATCACCACTTCTTTGATATTATTAAATCCTAATATTAACACTAAATCCTAAATATACACTAATATTAAATCCTAAATATAATGCAAATTGTTATATTTTCATTCAGTGCCCCATTGATTTAGAGTATAATGCCAGAAGCAATTAGAAAAAGCTAGGAGCATTCTAAAAGCAAATGTGTATGGTGTTTAATCTTAGCTATATATTTTAGGAATAAATATGGCTTTTATTCAGGACATATATTTGCCAATAATACATCTGATTAAACTAGGAAAATTAGACATACTATCAGTAGCTTGCTCCCAAATTACACAAGAAGAAATTAGATACATTTTCAGTAGCTTGCTCTCAAATCTCTTCAGTATATGAGTCACCAGATTCTTCCTGCCAAACTAAATATGTCTGTGAAAGGCTGGAAACTTTAATGGAAAGAAACATAAAACTTGAAATACGTAGGAAAAACTAAGTTTTTTTTCATGGAAGACCTGTTGACTAGTAATTCAGGAATTCAGGGATGTGGAAACGAATTATTGCCTCGTATTTTCTACAGGACTTTCAAGGTATGATTCAATGCCATGTTAACCTAAAATAGATATTCTTATTATCTTTCATGTAACGTAATCAATTAAGAGTTACAAAAGAATTATAATAAAAATTGTATTAGAAGCTCTTATCTGGTCATTTTGATGGGGCTGATTGCTAAAAGAATGTTTCAGTATAGTTATTGCAAGTCTGAGGAACAAATGCCTGCTCCAAACCATTACCACACAACCATCAAAGCTAGTTTAGAACGTACTTGTCTTTTCATGGCCACAGCCATAACTTCATCTGGCAACTCTATGCTTCTTCTACCTCCGAATTAGCCACACAACACTTAAAAATTCTTCAGAATTCAGGCTTGTTAGTAAAATACAGTTAGTGTGTGTAATATAGTATTTTATCCACAGCATTAATAGGAGATGACTGAACATCAAAGTCAAAACAATCTTCAGGAGTATTCACTTTAAAAGTTCCCATTTATAAGTGGTTTGGGATGTTACTTAGGTGCATTATATGTTTGGTAATAAGGATTAGTGTTAGAATATTTTCTTTCCGGTCAGCCTGTTCCAGTGCTCTGTCACCCTCACAGTAAAGAAATTTTCTCTCACGTTCAGATGGAATTTCCTGCGTATCAGTGTGTGCCCGTTGCCTCTTGTCCTATCACTGGGCACCACTGCAAATTTTGCCCCATCCTCTTTACACCCTCTCCTCAGATACTAATACATATTGATAAGATTGCTCTGAGGCTGAGCAGCCTCAGTTCTCTAGGCCTGTCCTCATATGAGAGATCAGTCTTTGTAGGCCTCTGCTGGGCTTGCTCCAGTAGCTCCTTGTCTTCCATCCTGGTGAGCCCAGAACTGGACCCAGGACTTCTGATGCAGCTGAGGGGGAGGATGACTGCCCCTGATCTGCTGGCAATGCTTTTGCTGATGCAACTTAGGACTATTCCTTTCATATGCTGTCCTATTTTTGAACAATTAAACTTGTATCTCGGGGAAATGTTTACATTTAGATATTGTTAAACAAACATTTTAAAGTCCAGCAAAGCTCTAAAATGAACTATGCTTAAAGTCTCCACTTGATTTTTGGTGAAGAGAGGGTTTGAAACAGATGCGTAATATTTGAAGCACAGAATAAGCTTTAGAGAAATGGCTATATAAAATTCTTTCTTTGAATGAATACTCCATATAGATTGCTCTAGATGCTCAAGTAAATAAAGCAGAAAGTTTTAATTAAGAGACTGCATCGGTCTTGTCAATTGAATAATTAACTTTGTGACTTTTGCTGGTGTTGATCAGATATTACAAAGCCATTACTAATATCAGGACAAAGGAAAGAGACCATATGTAAAGGTTTGGGCAATTATATTAAGAAAATGCCAGAGCTGATATCAGTGAAGGGTTTTCTTGGTATTTAAGGTTCAGTGAAGAAGAATGAGAAGCAACCATGCCAAGAATTAATGCTGATCTTGCCAAGAGCTTCTTTAAGTGAATTTAGTCAACATAAAACTAAACAATGCATTAAATATCCATATACTTATTGCAGTTATGTACTCAGGTATCAAAGGACAGCTTTTTGCTAAATTCAGAATGTGTTCTAGTGCACAGATAACAGCAAACATCACAGAATGCATTGCCCTCTCTCAGGTCAAACAGCTAATCTTCGTGCATGTATATTGAACTTATAGAGAAATTGTATTCATTTGGTTTTGGTAGAGGAAACTTTTGATTAATGGTTTTCTCCAAATCTCTTCATTATTATCATTACTACTGTGGTCCCACCCAATGAAAAGCAAACTGGTTGGAAAACTATAAAAACGTTGGGGACAAGATAAGTTATAGAAGGGAGTTGTTTTAGAGTGCAACTTCAGTCTGTTTTACGGGCTAAATTTTCCCAGGCTCCCTCTGTAGTCCATGGAGAAAAACAAGCTTTTCTAGAAGATGATTCAGGAGCCTAACATGGTGCCTGAATCATCCTCTGGAGGAACTTCACTCTCTGTGATTAGAGGTACTTTAGGAATATTAACCTCAGCAGATTAAGGTAAGCCTTTATGTGCATTCCCTAGCCCTTCTTAATGTGTAAAAAAAAAAAAATGCAAAATTCTTTCAGAGACTGCATTATTTTTGAAGAATTTCCTCGATGATTTCTAGAAGGGCAACAGTGCACACTATTCTATTGTTCATCAGGTACTATTGATTTTACATTGATTTCACTCCTGAAGCCACAGGAGCCCTTTGTTTTACTGAGATGTATCAATCACTGTCCTGAGCAATGACCCTGGGGGCCTTTTGCCCCTAGGCTAGCTTTCTGTTACAGGTAGCTTTCCTGGAAGAAGTACGGAACCTGCAGATAAATGTGGAGGAACACACTCAGGTCTCTCCTTACTATGGAGTTTGGCTTAAATGGGGTGTGTAGTCAGATCAAGAAACTCAAAATCATTCTCCTAGTTTGAGTGTGGACATAGCCAAGATGACCAGAATTTCTTCTCAAAGTTTTGCCACCTCAGCTTTTCAGCATTCCTTTCCTGGGCTTATAATATGGCATTGCTTTCAGTCAGGGACACACAGAGGAGCTAATGACTCATAGTCCCTTCAGGTATGAAGTAGTTAAAGAACTCAATGCAGTTCCTTCTATTGTAATTATGTTGATAGATTTGACAGGCCTAGAAACCTTAAAAACATCTTAAAAGCAGACTTCTTGATGTAAACGAGAAGCTGTTAAACTAAAAGGGAATGGAGGAAGCAAAACACAATTGCCTGTTGCTAAGCCCTTAATTTCCTCTTCTGTAAGGCAGCGATTCCTCCATTTATACTTTGGTTCTACAGAGCAATGAGATATGATGACAGATCTGATTACCAAAAATTTGTCTCTTCCTGTTTTTTTGGTGATTATAACCCAATATTCTTATGCCGCTCAGAGTTGAGGATATTGCTAAGGATAATTCTGATAGTCTTAGTGGGAAAAAATAAGCTGTAAAATTTGTAATGATTCTCTAAAAAGCATTTGACACATGGATCATAAGGGTTTATACTAGTAAAGCCTTTGTGTGTTGTAGGATTCATTCTTGGGTACGAAGTCATTCATGCTAGGTCATTCTCTGTGCCCTGAAGAGTATCAGTCACTGTGTCACGTCTCTAAATTTGGTTCCTTGTGTTCTGTGCAAGAGATGTTTCAGAAGATTCACTTAAGATTGACAGTCCTCTTTTTTTAACTGAAAAAAAAGGTTTTATAAATTGATACCCTGTACTATGATCTCAGATACTGTTTGCCATCTAATTTAGGCTTTAGAAACTGGAATGAGCAAAATAGTCTATGGACAGTTACAATAAGGCTATTTTTTTATTGGCAATAACTTGTTTTGTTAACTGAATTAGTGTCTGCTTATTGGCAAAGAAAGGCATATATTTTTAAAGGAGCAAAAGCTGGATCAAAAAGAAGATAGCATTTTGTCTATAGAGCAAACCACAACTGCTCTCTTTATTCATGCTACTGATTCCTCAAGACACAGCATGAGCTAAAATGGTCCATCAAACTGGAAAGAAGAAATGAAACAGTCTTCTTTACTGAGTAATCTACAAAGTAAATCTTGTGATAGGACTAGAGTATTTCAAGTAAAAATTTCCCCCTTCCAGGCTAACACTTCTGTAAGTGTCCTGTAACTTGCCCTTTCGGTCTTACCTATAGTTTCTGCCCTCAGCATAGTTTTGTAGTGGCATGATAGACATTTCTAGACATTAACAGTCAACTGAACATGGCAGGCTCCAATACTGTTAAATCTAGATTTTTGAAACTGGAGAAGGATTAACTGAAGACAGTTACGTCAAACTATAGCTGCTTGTTTTCTTCCAGAGGTTCATTTGGAAGGAATAGAAAACTGTGGCCAGATTCCTGCTTTGTTGGCTTCTCCTAACATAACACAGCAGGTACTTCAGTGGCAGAAATCATGCTAAATTAAAACATAGGGTTGCTAAATGCAAGGTGGTGTATTATCTGCACTGGTGAATCATAGGAGAGTAAAAGCTGTCCAAGAAGTAGGTAGTGCTGGCTGGGATTACATGAAACCAGGGAAAAAAAGTAGATGTACCCACAGGTACTGGGATTCTTGTGGCATCATCCCCTCCCCGCCGAAAAAAAAAAAAAAAAGGAAAAAAAAGCTCTTTACCAGTCTACCTCACAAAGAAAGAAAGTTTTAGAAAAAGCTTCTGACTTCCTCTTGAGGTCAATATTTTTCTTTGTGTGTGGTAAGTAGTTGGTGTTCCTTTCAAAAGCTGTGAAGAATTTCCTTTTATAACTAGGAAGTCAGTTTTTGCAAGCAGCATAAGCTAGACGATAAAGGATTTTTTTCCGTTCCTAGCTGTAGCTAGCCTTGTGGTTGTCGAATGCAGAATTTCAGCAGAAAGTAACACAGTTCTTCTATCTTCATTTCCACCCACAACTCCCAAGGAATATTTAGAAGTTTTGACCTTGAATCTGAACCAGGAGTTCCACCTCAGTCAAAAGATTTTCTTTATATTTGAAGTCTCTAGTGAAATACAGCATGATGGAAGAATAAAACTTCCCTCACAATTATTTCCTGAGCAAATTAAAGGCAAACATAACCTCCGATTATACTTTTTATAAAGGAACAAGAATATGAGAATAGGAGGCTTACAACACAATTGAAACTGACATTCATTTCACAGTAAAAGAAAAATAGTTCACTGGATTTTTACAT
>JAWLRI010000401.1:2786158-2798926 GCA_034781795.1 Crypturellus tataupa
AATAGGAGGCTTACAACACAATTGAAACTGACATTCATTTCACAGTAAAAGAAAAATAGTTCACTGGATTTTTACATCTGTAAATGATATGGCCTTCTTAAAAAGTACAGTGAAATGGAATAGCATTTTGAACAATAATCATAGAATCATAGAATCACTAGGGTAGAAAGGGATCTAGAGATCATCTAGTCCAACGCCCTGCACATGCAGGGTCCCCTAGAGCACGTGGCACAGGACCATGCCCAATATGTTGCAATTTTATATTTTTATTTTATATATGTTGCAATATTATATTTGATATGAGGTTCAAGATCTCAGGATATTTTATAAGTGTTACTGGGATTACTTTTTTCCACAGTTTTATATTTTACATTAAATATCAACAAATAACAGTAGACTAAGACAGATTTAATTGCTCATGAATCACAAGCTGGGTCACATACGGAATGCACATTACTTAGCACCTAAGACCCATGTATTAACTGCATAAAATTCCAGTGAATGTTGAAATTGCCGTTTGTTGACTGCAATTGCAACAGTTCAAGTCTTTCTGAAATCAGGTGATCATTGATTAATAAATCCTTGATGAGACTACAAAACAGAAAAATAACTCTGATCAGACAGAGGATTCCTGGAATACTGAATGAGCTTGGGACAATTTATGGGTTCTTGCTTACAGTTAGTTTTCATACTGTTGGCTCAAGAGTTATATTAATTTTAGGTGAAAACTGAAAATGCAAGCATACAATAAAGGAAACCAGAGAGGGAGTCTATACTGAGGGCAGACACAAGTCAAGACTGTGCAGGTGATGAGCTCATTTAAAACTTCCAAAATCCATGCTTGTATTTTTAAATAAGACTAGTTTAAGGAATGTAGAAATTTTGAACAAATTTTTTAACTTTAAAATATCTTAGGTTTTGAAATCAAGCTCATTTATTGCTGGTGACTAGCAAGTTACACAGTTTTTTTTTACCTTAAGGAAAACAAAGACGACATACAACTTTAGGTATGATTTATAGTTGCAGCCAATGTCATTTGGTAGGCAATTGTGATAATTCCACATACAAGTAGCAAACGTTGTATCAAAGAGAAATAACCGAAAATATGTTTAAGATTAGTAAAAACACTAGCACAGTCCAGAAAAAAAAAAAAAAATGAAAAAAGGTTGCTACACTCTTCTATGGATATAGCTTATTATCTCATTGTTTTCTTGTGTAGGAACAAGAAAGGGAGATAGATAAGACCTTTCAAGAAAGGGCATCTCATCCATGCCGGACAAAGTAAGTACTTGCATGGCACTGAAATAACCCCTTAAGTGTAACTCAGCTGCTGCTGAATATAACAGATTTTAGTGTTCAAATGAACATCAGATAATTGTTAGAAACATTTAAAGTCCTGAAGAGAGATCCCAATATTCTAGTATTACTAAGCACCAGCATGCTAAATTAAACAAACAGATTGGATTAGTGATAGGTGAAGTATTAAATACAGAATTAAGGCTTCTCTAATGAACTACTGAGCACATACGAAACTAAGGCTCTGAGTTTAGGAAGAATGAAGTTTAATTGAAAGTGCCAGAAAGATAGTGAAAAGGACAGCAACTTGCATGTAGAGGAAATCTAGCTATTCGTCAAAATAAAGATGCAAAAGTGTGGATTTCTGTGATTTTATTTTATAGCAAGTAAGGAAAATACACAGAAATAAATAGAAAAGAATGTTTAGGTAAATATTTGTCTTTATAGGCTCACTAGCCTGATCTTCTTTTCTTAGTTACATTCCTCTTTAGAAAGACAACTGAGGGCATAAAAGAAAGGTAACTTCAAACAAGAATAACCTGGGACACATTATTATACAGAGTAAACACTAGCTTCAGAAGCTCTGATCACACAAGTTCTAGCATGTTTTAACGTGTCTTAAAGAATGAATATATTCCCAACTAAAAGCTTCATTAACTTCATGGTATTTGAGTAGCAAATAGCTGAAAATTAGAAATAGAGTTCTATTATTTACATGTTCTCTACTTCTTGATCTTGACACCGCTTGTAAGAACGTACTAAGATAAAAGAGTTAATTCATCTAATTGCTCCAGCTTTGCACGATTTAAAACATAGCAAAGGAAAATCATTGTTACGCTCACACCCAAAGTGTAGGTCTTGCTCTAAAATGTTGTTCAAATACTAATATATTCGTGTGGTTACAGACTTAATTTTGTTTATTTTCTGCTTTGGGATTATTCCTTATTATCTCACCATGAATGAATGTTCCTTCACCTGTACTTAACTGATGTAGTATGTGGACACTTGGATGCTATAACATTCTACTTGCTGTCTTCCAGATTTTCTTTTTTCAAAACAGATGTTGAATCTTATTGTGTTTTTGATATGATACAGTGTGTACTTAAGCTGTTTACAAGTAGTCTGACATAATAGGTACGTGTAGTACTGCCACATGAATATCTTGGTCTAAGTAGGTCCAGTCGTTCCCTTAATTTCAGTGTCAGGCCAGGAGAAAGTTGTAGTAGAGCAGGTGGAATAGCAACAGCTGGGAAGTAGTTAAAAACAATAACATATTTGAAAAGGAAATTTCATTAAAACCTTGGAGAGGCTGAACACAGGCACAACTCTATGATTTGCTAGGACTTCATTTTCACTGCAAATATGGACATCTCAGAGACAGAATAGTAGTAATACTTTGAAGCCAAGTTTGATTATTTTTTGCACTTGCTTAGAGCAGTTGCAAACCCCAAGACTACGAGGAGAAGTTTAGCAGTTATATGAAAGAAAGAGTTGACTTACTGAAGTAAAAGCCTCTGTCTCCACATACGAACTGAAGAGCATCAACCAGCTCAGCACCACAAAGCGTCTCTGGGCCAGCAGCAGCAGAACTGGTTAAGGTAAGCAAACACAGGCCAAGGTAGAAGAAATGAATGTAGGACACAGTGTGCATCTTCACCTGCCAAAGAAGCAAGAGTACTGTGTCAGAGTTTCCCAGCAGAGTCCTAAATAAAATGAGATACTGCACCCTTGTGAGCTGAGAATGCGTGCGTAGTGTAATTTGTTAAACAAGAATAACCACAACATCAGGAAAGGTCTCACAGTAATATTGCCACTCTACATATTCCATGCATTTTGTAAACTGATGACTTCCTCTAGTGAATATTCTTGCTTCTCGTTCACATGTAGTTAAGGAACCTCCTAGAAGCGGATCATGATTTATGGTTCTTACTTGGAAAGGCCAGAATAGTTAGGGTTAGGAAGACTAGACAACCTTGAATTGTTTTGTCTGAGAACAAGTAGGCTGAGAGGGAACATGACTGCTGTCTGCTAATATACTGAAAAAATTAGAGGTTACATATGACAGAGAAGAGCTGTTTAAACCCCAAACACTTGGAGACAGATGGACAAAACCAGAAAAGCTTTAAAGTAGAGCTTGATAAAGTTATGGTGCAGTTGATGTGGCACCTTCCAAAGTAGGGGACCAGATTTATTGATTCAGGAATTTCCTTCCAGCCTTCTGTTCCTAGGGAGATAACAACTGGAAGAATTCAAGAAATTAAAGGGATGTCTAGTAAGAGTGGTAATGATTTGCATTTGTGTTTAGTGGAAGTATGACTCACTGATCTCTATTATATTCATTTAGTTCAGATAATGATTGTTTTCTTTCTTACATTTGATATACAAACTAATTTTTCTCTTGGACATATGGCTAAAGAAGAGCCAGTTCTGGGGGTATAAATCTGAACTATTCTGCTTGTCTGCTTCCTTTTTTTTTTGTCTATTTATATCAATAAACGTTATGACCAGTGTGCCAAAGAAGATAGCATTTTTGTTGGACACTGTTATTAACATAATGGGAAAACATTTATGTTGCATAGCGGAGCAGTGAGGCAGGGGCTAAATGAATATTTTGAGCAGATTTGGTAGACCACTTAACAAAAATGTTAGTTTCAAAAGATAAAAATCAAAATATAAATTGATTCTGTTTCAAGGTAAGGGTTAGGACTCCTGCAGGTGAGAAGTTACAAATCCTTTTTACATGTACAATTAGCCCTGGCTTAAAGCTGTTTTTTTATTAGTAGACAAATACAAGTAATCAGAGTAAAGTGAGTGAAAAAGAGAGTAAAAATCTTCCCTCATGTTTGTTTCAAGGTTTCAGGGGCCATTCCCTCATATTTTTCATTGAACTTTTGAAAATGGTGAAATTTTTGTTATCTACTCATGTTGGATCTGAGCCATTGTGATACTGAGTCTTTTCTAGTTTAAGTCAATAATTTTTAAGAATGCCTTTTTTTCTTGCCAAGGGACCTTAGCACCTTGTGGATAAGTCCCCTACTTCAACTTAAATCAGAGCTGAATAGGAGAAAAATCAGTAAATAATTAAGAATATATTGCCTCCCCTCCTTTTTCTTTCTTTTTTTTCTGATCATATTTCTACTGTGAAAATAATGAGCAAATCTGAATCCCATGATATATCATAAAGAGATAGAATAATTATTTTCCCATTCACAGGAGTCTTTAGCCAACTTTGCAATGGAACAGCCAACGAGCATTAATGCATGGACATGACTTCAATGGCAGATGGAGGAAGATCAGATTATAAATGAATGATGATAACATAAGGCATTACTTCCTGTAATATTTCCATATTTTAACAACATCACTTTCTTTTTTCCCTTGCCATATTTTTGATTTTCTAAGATGAATGTGATGCACCTGCAGTTTAAGATGGTTCCCTGTTCCTAGTTCTGAAGAGGTAAAGCAGAAAGCTGTTTGACACACAGCCTCAGGAGGCTAAAAAACATTATAAATGTAAGAACATTATGTATTTAACAGTTTGTTCTTGTATAACATTTGAGCCAGAAATAAACATAAATCTTAGACATTTAACAATTTTGTATTTTTTTTAGACTTTTCAGCTGGGTTACATTTTAAGATAAATATCAGCACTGAACTAGGACAAGACAGATTCTCCACTGTTTTTCCTTTAGTTGAAGCCAAAAAAACTGCACAGTATAAACCACAGAGAATTTCTACACTTTATCCCCAAATTTAAAAACAGTTAAGAACTTGCAAACAAGTAAAAACTTTGGGGAGAAAAGAGACTCATTTGTTTCTAGGGACCAATCAAGTATATATTTTTTAAAAAAATATTTGCTATTTCATCAAAGCTAGTGCCAAAACATGAATTAAGACTTTAACTTTACTTCATCATTTTAATTAGGTGTAACACTAGCTAATTCAATATCTCGGTGATAAGATCAAAGTTCCCATTTAAGTCTGAGGGGAATATTGTTAAGAAAATACAAAGATGTAACCCAATATGGCCTCAGGTTCTTTACAAACACATAGGGTGCTTACAGTGTCCCCACTTTGCCTAGAAAGTTGAGAGTTTAAAAAAAATGCATTGGTGTGTGGGTGGGGTTTACTGAAGCATCTAATTACATTTGGAAATTGAATACAGGTTCAGGATGAGCCTGGTTAAGCACTTCTTTTAGTTGCATAGAATGACTGACCATATTTTCACAGCTGGAATTTCCTCTTTATTCTTAGTAAAATAACCAGCTTTTGCTGCATTCCTCTTTTAATAGTCCAGAAGAGTGGCACCACAAAAGAATGTCACATATGAACACCCTATATTTCTTTTACATCTTAAGTTTTCTTCATAAGTACCTTTATTCTAACAAACTCTCAGTTGGCACAAGTTGTACATAAGAATTCTTCACATGCTTGGTCACTGCCTAATAGCATTTACAGTAATTATAAATATCTTGAGCAGTGTTTTCATGGAAAATACATGCTATAGAAAAGAGTTTAGTTAAAATTACATTTTAAAATATAGCTGTTGGATCAAATTACCAAGGCATAGTGGAGTTAGAAGTATGCAATTACTATGTAATAAAAGTATTCTCTGGTTATTATTATGTAAATAAAGCATACATACTTTGGAATGGATCAAACTTTACATACTGTTGACTTTGATTAAAGAATCTGGCATGTATCCTAGCTTTGTGTAAATCAATATATTCCATTTGATTTTAAGGAATCTGGGCATTCTGCACCAGCTGAGGAATTATCATACTAATTTTAATGTCACTTAATGCCTTGCTCAACATTTTAAAAACAAAGGTGTCTTTGCCTTTCAAGAATACTGGAAGAGATGCCCATTTGCACATTAAGAGTATAGTTTCATCCACTGCAATTGCAAGCATGTTTTTTTGGATCACCTTAAAGAATGAGATGCATGTGCTTAAGTGTCAGACACTATAAACAAAAATTCATTAGGCCTTAAGCAATTAGACCAGGAGAATTGTCAGCTGCATAACAGTGTGCTTGCAATCATCATAAAGGAAGAAAAAAAGAAGAAGAAGAAAAAAAAGAGAGTTCTTGAAGGATATAGTTTTGCTGATAGTGGAAACTTGACCTAGGGCCAATTGACAGAAACAGAGGTCAATGCACCTACTGAAGCCAAATTTATCTAAAGAGAATTTCTATTAGTAAGTAGAAATTTTAGTATCACAGCATGAAACTTAACATGAAAACTTTCCTGAAACAGCCTTCCTTGCAAGGGAAAAACTTGGAGAAAAAATATAGGATAATTTCCATTTTCTTAATATACAATTGCTTGAGCCATACAAATATGCAAGGTCAGCAAGAGTTGCAGCTGGGTTCTAATGTAGAAAACAAACTGAACTTCACATTTACTTTTAATACATGAAAGCAAAAAAAAAAGTAAATGCAACAATGCTGCCAGAAAATTGCTGCAATGACAACATGCCTTAAAAGTTTCAGTGTGAAAGTATGAACATTTTATATGTAACTGTGAATTTAAAACTGCAGAAACTTAACATGTGCATAAAGCCCACATTCCTGTAAAAACCTGCACCTGCAGAAAAGAGCTAAAAGTTCTTGTTTTCAGAAGCATTAATTAACAATATAGACAATGATGTAATTGGACCCTTTAATAATGACATAACTGAAATACGTAAAGTTCCCTGAATAGAAGTGAAATTTAAGACATGTATCTGCAGTAGTTTACCCTTACAGTTATCTAGGTAATTGCAACTATTACATACAGCCATTTTCCAGATCACATAAAATTGCATGTTCAGCAATTTATAAATAATTCTCAGTTCTAAAATAATGTTATTGAAAAGTGCACAATACTCTCCAAACCAGAAGCAGACAATACACAGTAAAATAAAACTCAAAAATGATTTGAAATAGTAATAAAGATTTACCTTCAAGAAATCACAAAAGCAGCACTTAACTAATTGTGTTGAAAGACTGTTGATTTTTTCCATTGCTTCTTAAAAGTGCAAAGTCTGGAAATGAATTTGTTAGCAGTAATGATGAGAAAAAAGAAATCCAGAGAGATGTGAGATGTTGAGAGCAATGTCACATTTCAATATTGAGGACTTTATTCCATTGCGCAGGCTCTATCTGCTCTGATTTTAGCAGTGACAGTGAGATTTAGCAAACAGAAGAGGGATTTAGAGAAAATCCTCACATTTATCTACATTACACAGACACTGTAGACAGGAAACAGCTGGGGGAGCATTTGCCTTCTCTCTCTCTCCCTCTTCTGGCAAAGTTACCGAGTAAGGACTTTTTTGGGCATGGTGACAAATAACATCATACCTTTGCATTTTAAAACTAGAGCACAGAAGCATATTTTTTTCCCTTTAAAAGAATGTGCATTAGTGACTGAGGGGTTAGCAGACAAAAAAGCTTATGCTGCCGTGAAAAATAAGAAAATGTATTCTAGCTAACTTTCAGATGACTGTGTGGATCTGTATGTCTCTGTGTGTGCATTTAAAATACATGCAAATGTATGTATATAATGTATTGTTAGTCTATATGTGTACCTGCATATTCATGTACACATATTTTATTTATGCATAGAGACACAGGCATTTTATTTATGTAATATAGAGACACACACAGCTTTCTATTTTCTTATGCATGTTTACATTATTGAACTTGGCACACCTATATGCTGAGTAACAATTAAAAGCTTCATCCTTCTATGCTATTAACCCTGAAATGGCACTTCTTAATTTGCTAAAAATAAAAGGGTTGTTGAACATTACTTGTAAATAGGACAAAATAGCTTCACAATCCTTTAGCAACCACACTGGAGAAATATCATTTCTCAGAACCTACAGTGCTATGAATATAGTAATACAAGTAGCTTAGTCTGGGGAAATGTTCCATGACTTTAATCTTAAATGTTCTGTTATAATTATAAAGTGATTTTTTTCTTTTTTTTTTATCAGTAATCTTCCTGATTATTCTTGATAAGTAAATGACACTTGAAGAAAGAGAATTCAACTTTGCTTATTCTGTAATACCTAAGTTTTGCCTTTTTATTTTTCCTCAATTATGAGCATATTATAAATAACACCAGCTGGCCAGCAACATGCTCTCACGGGTTATGATGTCATTCAAATCCCTCAACTGTGTTAGTGGCTTGCAATGTGCTCCAAGCCAGCTGTTTTTCTATTTATAATGTATGCTTGCATTTCAATACTTAGCCATTGAGAATAAAGTTGTGATGCTATTTTATAGACACAATTTGTACTTGTTACCCTTTCATTTTGAAAGGTGGCAAAGTAGATGATTAAACCAGACTACAACTCCAGAGACCAAATACATGTCAGAAACAGGGCATAATTTCTATAAAATCTGTTTCAGAACATTGCATTTTGTCCCTGTCCCTTTCCACGATAGTTACATGTGGAGGTGCTAGCTGTACTTTGGTTATTGAAAATGACAATTGAGATCACATTGACCCAGATCCATTCTCAGTTTTCAAGTCCACCTTGAACTGTATGGTACTTGCCAGGCAGAAAGGACACATTTAATTTGAATGGCTAATACTCTGTTCTATGTAGTCTTAAATGGTGTATGGTTAGCTAAGCTGATTACTCTTTGGAAAGGATTTCTTTCTCCTAATGTAGTATGATGGCAAAATCACTGCAGGGGGGAGTTGAGGTAAGGTTGTTTAGTTCAAGTATTACTAATATTTAAAGTATGTTCTTATATGCATTTTTATTGCAGAAATGGTATTTTAATATCTTGGTATATTTTATTTTTCCCTTTCAGTTTCAGAGATCTGAATGGTGGCATGATTCTGCTCGTAGCTTGACATATTTTGCTATAATTCATGGTGTATTTATCACTTATTTGACCAGCCTGCGGGATGAATTATGGGAAGGAAATGATCAAAGCTCTGATTGCCTGTACTTCTGATTCTTACAGGACTGCAGATGATATGTGTATTATTTCCTCTTTTCCTCACAGAATTAATTCATTAATTACTTATTTCCCTCAGCTCAACTTCAAACCATTTTTTACTTCTTCGCTGCTTGCTTTCTCCTAGGATTTACAAGACCTAGCAAGAGTAGCAAAAGTAGCAAGAGTAGCATAAAGATGACATCCGTGGTCACAAAAGAATCATGGTATCTTTATATAACAGGTAATCCTGCTTCTTTCCATGGAGCCATTTTGAACTCTGTATACTTATTCCACCCATCAAGGCTAAGTTTCCGATGCACTTCACTGCTTTCCATAAGTTCTTGGCTTAAAGTGGTATTGTGAAAAGGCAATAAAGCAGGATAGACTCAAGAGACCTTTTTTTTTGATAGTTACTTATTTGAACTTAAACAGTGTTGTGTCTTTCCTCACTGTCAAATTAATTGTTTTTTTCCTAGAAAAGCAAGCATTCCTCGGGACATATTTATCTGGGAATCGTTCTTCTCCTTCTTTGATCGTCAGAGCAGTATAACACTCTGCTAACTAGTGGATATGTGTCCATTTCTTCCTCACTAATTATGCCCTTTGTGGCTAATTGTGTTCTTTGCTAATGATACTTTGCAACCTATGTAGAATAAAGCATTGTTATCTCTGCCCCATTGAATACATGCACCTGTAAACTATTGAGTTTCTGAAAGCCATAAAAATATTCATAAAAGATGTCGAGGTCAGAAGTACTTATTTATCTATAGTGTACATATTTGTTCTAATTTGTAAGATGATGGTGTGGGTATCCTTGACATGTTATAAGACTGATATGCCATTATGCTCATTTGTCAGTTTCTTTTCAAAGGGAATACCATTTTATGCAAGAGGAATTCTTATCTAAACTATTATTAATGAAATCCTTTAAATCCCTCCTAAAAAGGTAGCAAACTTACCATAATGTCTACAAAATCTGAGCTATGATAAGGAATATGTGCGCTGTCTATTGAATCTCAGCTACCTATACCTCTCGGTTTATTATGTCTAACTAATTTTTCTTATAATGGGATTGCAATAGCACTTCCCCCAGAAAAGGTGGAAGACCCTTCCATAGAAATAACGCCTTGTAAGTTGCCCCTTAGTTTACTTACTGGTGACTAAATACAGTGAACAGGGCCAATGAGAACTGTACTTTTTGTGTCTCTTTTGTTTTCTTGAAATCTCACTCGTGAAATTAGACATTAAAGTCAGTGTTCATTTGATTAAACCTAGGCACTTTGTGTCTTAGTGCTGTGGGATGTCCTGCATGACCTTCACCTTCCATCCCAGAAAGATACCCATTTCCTATAATTCTTGTGTCATATCTGCTGACATTGTATGAAATTCTTGCATTCCTCATGGTATCTTAAATGGCCTTCAGCACCATTCATCACCAGTTTAGGTAACTGAACCCTACCATAAGACCTCATGGCATTATGTTCCAGAATTTATGCAGACCCAAATGCAATCTTGGACCAATCTTGGAGATACTACTTCTTCTGCCACTTATTGTTTTTGTGACACATTCATCCGAGAAATAGAGGTTTTAAACTGGGAGACACCACATTCACATGGAGTTTCAGCATGATATGAGTGCGTATTTTCCTTAGTGTTCTTCGCTTAGCTCCAACTTAAGCTGTTTGGGATTGGAGCTATCTCTTTTTATTTGCTTCATAAATCATTTTGCTTACTTCTAGATAAGATTAAAATGTTATTTACAATGTTATTTTATGAAACACAAAATGATTGTTTAGCTCATATAGTCTCCAGTGAATTATTTGCAAAATATTTTATGTTCACTATTGCAGAAGTTTAGCCTCCTCTCCTAGGAAAAACTTTGGAGAAGGAGGTGAAAGGGAATGATGTTTTATGAACATGGAATGTTGTGTTGAAGTTCATGAAAGGTCAGGTATATAGTGGAAAATTTCCTTTGTCAAGTTAAAAGAAATTAGAGAATGAAGACAGACTAGAGAATGAAATGATTCTTTCATTTGAGCTAATGAACTGTGTAAAAAAAGAAAATCTGAGATACTTTTATTCATGGTGGCATAATTAGCACCATCACTACATGAAAAACTAGAAACAAATGTAACTGTAAGGGTGAGATCATATGAGTTGGATGATCATTGCACTGGTAGAATTGAAAGGAGACCAAAAAGAAGAGCAGTTTCTTTACAGCTTAAAACAGGCAAAATTCAAGTTTCATGATTAAATGATGGTCAAATAAATTGAAGTCTTTCATATTCACTGATAAAAAAAATCTGGTTGTTTCAAAAGAAGAATGGATCTGTGAGAATCCACAGTCTCTGATTATGAGAAACAGTGGTAAAAACAACAGATATTAAGAACAGGTCACAATTAATCTGTATACTTGTGAGCTTGTAGTTGAGAAAGTAGTATTCCTGTTCTGCAAATTGAGAATAATAATTCTGTTCAGATCACCAGAAGGTGAAGAATTGCTCTATTGCTGGCAATTAGGATACAGAGAAAGTGTGTGGTTAGAATATTGGGAAGATTAAAATTAAATGTTTGAGTGTAAAATTTTATTTTATGATATAAGTTAAAGTAGCTACTGTTTTCAATATACTTGCAACAGTAACATTTGTTTTCCTGGGATTTAAAAATAACTGCTCCCTAAAATAGTGCAAAGGAAAATAATTATCTATTCTCTTGCCCCCATAAAAGATATATGAACTATTGGATATGTTGTTTCTACAGTTAAAATAAAAAAGAAAAAACAAGGTATGATACATTATGAAATTTATTATGAGTACATATGAGATATAGTGTCTAATTATGATGGACAAAACAAAAATACAAAATATGAAAAAATAAGAAAAAATAAAACAGAAAATCTCAAACAGAAAATGTTTCAACATTCTTGAAAGTGTATTTTTTAGAGTTTTTTAATTTCTGTTTTGTGGGAAATTTTGAAATAGTTTGTTCTGATTCAGAATAACCATAATACCAGAATTTTCCATTAAACTGGAAATTCCCAGTTTCAGTCATCTGTAGTTTTGCCCTCTCTTTCCCAGTGTTAAGTACTGAATAGATGTTATTTGGTCCAAAAAGCATCTTCCTTTCTTACTCCTAAAATAAGCAAAAAGTCAGAATTAACAAAGAGAGTAAACGGAGAAATATGACTGCAGATGCTCTATTTTTACATGCGCAGGAAGAAGACAAAACAAGTGGGAACTGTCCTGAGCTGGAGTTTATATATATGTGTAGAACTTCCTGGTAGAGGAAGGATGATCTCTGCTCTAGCTTAAGTGTCTATATGACAGGAAGAAAATACTCATTCCCTCAGAACTGAATTTACCTTTTACTTCCTCTTTTAAATAAAATACAGAGACATTTTTCCATCTGAACCATCTGAAGGGTTCATTGAAGACCATACACTTGTATAAAATGTAACCTGGCAGTTATATTTGATGGTATTTTTCCTCTCCTCTCCTCTCCTCTCCTCTCCTCTCCGCTCCTCTCCTCTCC
>JAWLRI010000401.1:2803849-2845492 GCA_034781795.1 Crypturellus tataupa
TATTTTTACTCTGCAATTACTCTGTAAAATACCTATATTATTTACACAGCAACAAAATGTGCTTTTTTGTCTATTTTTTGAGTCTAGTGATATTGAAAAAAGCCAATATTTCTTCTATTTGAAGAATCTTACTACTGTTACTACATACAAAAATCATCTCCTCTTCTGTAAGATACAAAGGAGATTTTGTGCTTGATTTTTCAAGCAATGATATGATTGAACAATGAACAGAACAATGATATGGAAAAAGGTGAGATTTACAGTTGCACCTGAACTCTTCGTCAGACGTCATATGTTCAATTTACTTTCTGAATGAGGAAGTTATATCTCAAGTCCATGTAGTACAATAATTATTGCTTTCCTATGACTACAAATTCATGGCATCTAGAGCCTGAAGACAAGAGAAAGAACAGGAAAAACAACATTTGCTGTTGTATTCAACTCTATACTTAGAGTGATACCCTGTTTTTGGAGGGTCCGCCTACACTGACTTCATGGAACAGATAATCCAGGCACTACCTTTATTTGGAGAGTAAAGCAAAGAAGATTGCCAGCTCAGGTCTTGACTCAGGAGACAGGATGTGAACAGGATGTGCACCTGGATTTGGGAATTTAGACGTACTTCTCAGTTTCATACTCCCTATGTAGTCACAGGAACTTCACTGATTAAATACACCCTGGGAAAGAGCCTCCTATATTTTCACATGACTCAGCCTGCCCGGAGGCACCCACTGAATGACCTTGTATGTGTAGAGATCTGCCTTGTGATCCAGATGCACTGTAGAGCAGCAACTTGTTGTGTGGCCTGATGTCTTAATTTTCATCATTGTCAGGTGTGTTGAGAAGTCTAGAATAGTCTAGATTCCAGATACGTGAAAATGTTTTCAGAGGTCAGTAGCCACGTGGCCTCAGACTACCCTACTACTATGTTTACTATACTAACTAAGCTGTTCTCAGCATTTAATTGGGAAGCTCTATCAAGAAGGTCTGTCTGCTAAAATAAGTGGTTTATCTGTCACTGTTATTCTCCATAAAGGTGTGAGGGGGTACACAAGTGCCAAAGAAACAGATTTTCAATAGATGTTAATGATAAGTCCTTGGTCTCTGATTTTAGTACTAACTGTGTATATCCTTGCAGTTTCAGATGGTTACATCTTTCCTTTATGTTTTACACCATGCTGATGCACCATACTGAGCATAAAAAAAAAATACTGTCATATTTCATTGTGATTCTGTACAGGGAAACACTTCTAATATGCTTATAGATCTTTCAATACACCATGAATATGAATTTTTGAATTAATTTATGAAGCCTAATTGAAGTCTATTTAATTTTGATCACATATTATAGTGCTTTAAAGGCAATGTTTGAATAATAGGCAAGATAGAAAAAAAGTCAAATGAAAAGAAAAAGTAGCTATGATTTTGTCTCCTCTGTCTAGACTGATTGATGACTTACTATCTATGGAATTGCAAATAAATGCACATTTATTTTTAAGTGCTGTTAAGTGTGAAATGAGTACTGAAACCTCGCTTCAAATTAACTACAGGTATGAAAAACTAATCCTAAATTTTATGAAAATTTGCTCAAAATCATGCTTTAGAATACAGAATCTTAAATATGCATTATGTGAACATTTCTGGTTTGGGTTATAAGAACCAGCTGAAGTTCATGATGTAACCATGTTAACACTTTTTAATAGCTCTTTGAGAACACAACACAATTGTGTTAATGATAATCAGTTAAAGACTATTTGTTCCAGATGTTTCCTAGGGGGAAAAGAAAAGATTAAAAAAAGGAATTTCTTCTGTGTCCCTGTTTAATATCAGATACTGGGAAAAGTCTTAATGTAAAACTAATCTCTTTCTTTAGATAATATACTAGTAAACCATAGCTTGAATTGGGTATGTGTATACAATTGTGAAAGAAACAGCGATGCCTAGAAAAGCATTTTCTTTTTTTTGGCATCAGTCTTTAGTTCCCCATGGCCTGAAGTCCTACACCACAAAATCACTATAATTGGCATGGCTGGCAACCTCTTCTCTCATTGTCAAACAGATCCTTTACAGTAAATTTGTAGGAACTCTGAAACTGAGCTAACACCAGAAGTAGCAAAAGGAAAAAAGAAAGCAAACCACACACAGACTCAAGCATACCATTAAATGACTGACTTGTGATAAACCATAAAATTACATAACCTTTATTAACTGAAAAGAAAACACCTAAACTTTTGTTTATTAGTTGCTTAAATTTTCAGAAATTCCTCGAACAGAAACTTAAATTTCCATAACTCATCAACAATATGGATATATTTTACTGGACTTGTGTTAGGTAGACATGCTCATTTTCAAAAAGTTAAATAAACATCAATCCTAAGGACTACAGTTTCAGGAAGGAAAATAACAAAGACCTTGGAAGGTCTTAGTTCAAACATTATATATATATCCATCTTGCAGTTGGCATACATCTTTACTCATCAGAAGAGGCTTGACTTTTCTGGTATTTTCTTGCCCTTGCAATAACTAGGAAAAGGTATGATGGCCCAGAAGCTGTTCTAAACTATGAGAAGCTCAAAAAAGAGAGAAAGTTTATTATGACTCCTGAATTTCCACGGTTAAGGAGCTCTACTAAACTGCTCCAGAGGATCTTCCCAGGGAGGTTGTCTCAGGCTAAAGCATCTATACAAAATCTCTGTACAAGTCTATACAAGGCTGCAGCGAATACTGGTTTTCAGTGATGTCATTCACGTTCACAAAATGCACTGGGATACTGTTTCTTGCAGTACCCCTTACAAGCAGTATTCTTCACTCTAAATAAATATTCTATGTTGCTTTTCAGAAAGGGTCCCTCTGTCTTCAGCATCTTCACTGATCTTTCTGTGGTTACATGTTATGACTCACTATGACTAACAAGAGTGGAGAGAAGTAACAGAGGGAGCAGTAGGCTTCAAGGAAAGAGATGAACCTACTGCTGAAAGGGAGAACAGCATTCTACTGTCCTCTGCACATACGGTCACTGTATCTTGAGGACCGTATCCCTGTGCTGGTTCTAGTCATATCTCAGTTGCTCTTTTCTGCACCAAAAACATGTCTTGGTTCCTTTTATTAGCATTTACTGAGTTTAGGCTAGCTGTGTCTCAGTGTTTTGGGGCATGCACAATGATTATGCCTTGATAGTATCATATGATGAGACTACAGGGAATTTAGTTACATGGAATGGCTGCTATGTATCTTCTGAGTTTGCCTTTGGTTGAGTTAAAGCACAGCAGTAGTGCCTATGAAACAGGTGGATTGGCAGTATGGAACAAAATATTTATCCCTCTATCTCTATCTCTATGACTGTTTTTCAGGAATACTGAGTTCTTCCAAATGCCTGTGAGGACAGTAAAATATCTTTCCAATCAAAATGGTTGCAACTGGGGTGTCAGTGGCTTTTCCAACACAGTGAAAAACATGACCTCACCAGATATTGCTCTTCAAGGTAAGAGGAATATATCATCCTTAGTAGTGTATATCAATATATACTGGGATTACGCCAATAGAATAGAATCTCTCTGTAAAATAACAAAAATTTTCTTTTTAACAAAAGCCATCAGTTTTTCACAGAGATACCGAGACAAGTTCATGTCCTAGATGGGCAGCCTTATGAGGATACTTTCATGTTGATGAATTTTGGCAAGTTAATCAGGGAAAAGCAGAAGACTTAAAGAGAGATTACCTACTGACAAAACTCTTCAAAACATTTAAGAAACGTGTCCCCTAACAGCAACATGTGTGTGTGAAAGTGCAATAGGCAAAGAGTGAGTGCCACTAGTCTTCTATGTCATATAGACTGTTCACTGTGTACTCATTAAGAAATGTCCATTATCCTGGTTTCTACGTAATACTGAAAAAAGTAATACTGAAAAAGCTCTACAAAAGACAATATCAAAAATCAAGAAGAGTCCCTTCTCCATGTCTACTAATCATCCTTTAGGAAACCTTAAGCAGTCACTTTGCTGCCCAGTGTTGATGTTCTAGATCCCCCTCAGTGCTATCTTCTTGGCCATGTGCATATAACTGCTTGCCCAGACTCCTCAGAGCTGTCAATGTAGAACTGCAATAAACAGGTGAACTGGCCCAAAAACATGCCATCTCTGTGTCTGGAATTAGCACAGTGGTAACTGTAACAGGGCTGGTCACAAAAGCAGGGCCTCTTGCTGGAGGGCTAGCAGGGACTCTGTCCTTCAGCTATTGTGTGGTGCTGCTCGTTCTCTGAAGAGGAGCTCTTTAGCAGGAACAGGCTCAGGAGACGGCTGACTCTAGCCCACTTCTGTGTGAAGCCCTGATCGTTGAACATCTCTGGTAGGAGCGAGCACTTTTCTTACAGACTACTGTCCACTGACAGCAGGTAGCCGACGGAATCTGGCTGTCTTGTGAGAGGCCTTGACATGGTACTGTGTGGGTAATCATGTTAGGGTGGATCACTCTGTCTGTCTCTACTGCTTACTTCTGCTGAATGGTGATCCTGCCTACCCAGGCTTTCCTTTTGGTTTAGTGGGAAGAGGTTTGCAGCCATATAGATTGCTAGATAGATGTTCCACTGAAATCATCTACAAAGGGATCCACAAGATTTGAGACCTGACTGTCTGCTTTGTGATATTTCTCTTCCTAGCGAAAGATGAAGTCCAAATTTCTCTTGCTTGTCCTTGGGGACATAATCAGGCCCTTCTTCCAGTTGTGTAGTGCTCTCCCCTCACAGCACTTCTGAGGTAGCTGAGGTAGGTCTGCAATATGGGTTCTGTCTGTTCAGCAGACCATCTGAAGGGATGTAAATTGTTCAGATATTTGGGGAGTTAAAGGGTGTAATATGAGATTGTAGTGGGCTAGGCTGTGCTCTGTGCCTTGGTAAGAAGTTTTGGAATACTGGAGTGTACAGAGAGGAGTGCAGAGCATCTATACTGCATAAAGAATTTGGGGAATGCTGGAGGAGAGCCCTCTTAAAGTTTGTTTTTTGACCTTAAAACTGCAGTGCTCTCAGTTCAATATAAAGGACATTCCAAGTGCCAGACAATGTGGGCAGTCAGAGAATTTGGTCTTGAGGGTGCTGCTGAAAGTCTAACAAGACAAACTGCAACTGCAACACAGCAGTTGAGTTGACTTGTTCTGGCCATAGCCCTGCCATGGCTGTTTTAACATGTGCCAAGCTGATTATAGTCTGCAGGAGACGATGTGCCAATTGAGAATTGCTGGAAGGCAAGCCAACATCAAAACAGTTAGAGGGTAAACTGCTTGTTGACTTTGTGAGGAACTTCTGGGAAGAGGGGCAGCCTCTGGCAGCCTCTGCATTTGTAAGAATGGAAGGAAGCAGCATCCTTTCAGAAATTTTGTCTGGGGTGGTTATGAGAAGAAGTAACTCTTGTGCCTCTTTGAGAAGAGAGTTGTGGGAAAGGTAGAGGGGAGGAGGGGAATGGAGAAACTTACTGGTTTTGTTAGGAAATCCGTTAGTTTTCCCTTGATCACTCCAGTTCCATCCAGAGGATTGGGGCCCTATATGAGCCAGTGAAGGCAGAAAGGTTTGGAATACTTTGTGGCTTTTTCGCCACAGCTGGATAAACTTCCAAAAGTGGAAGGTTTGGTAGTCTACCTATTTAGTAAAAATGGACACATATTTTGCAGAGTCCCTGGATATGTTTCTGTGATTATAGGTTGAGCAGTGCTCTGCAATCCTCTCAATCCGTAAGTCATAGCATTATTTCCCAGCTTTGGCCAATGCTTGAAAGATTTACAGATGAATCAGGAACTGATAAGTAAACTTGTGGTACTTAAACCTGGACCCTTCTTCATGATGAAATGTATCTAGTTCATTAAATCAGTCTCTCTATGAACATTTTTAGTTTTGCCTTTAATTCCTTGTATCACTACAACCAAAAGGAGTTGTAGTGTCTGCATGTTTTTAAAATAAACAGAAAAATCCTTGATGATGCTGGACAAGATGTTCCTGATAACATGTTGCCAGCAGAAAAGTTCTCATCCTTGAAGAAAGTTTTTCAAGTGGTCATGACACTCTCAATCATGTAAGCTTTTCTTCAGAACAGACATTCGGTGCCCTCAAATGACTCTTCAGACTTGGCTCTGAAACCGGCTGACACAAAAGGGGCTAATTAACACACACATTTTCATGTGGAGGAATCTGGTTTCCAAACAGATTTTTTACCAGCAATATAGCTGACGAGCTGAATCTGCTACGGCTGTTTCTTCCGTCCAATTTGAATGAAAATGGAAATAAGGGTAGGAGAGGGAGAGACATTTCATTCCAGTGATGATACAGACATGATGAATTCTTTTGACCTGAACTTATGCCATGTTAAGTTTCTGCTTCATGAAGCAAGGTATAAAGTATCAGGCAAAGCCATTTAAAGCAAAGGATGTTAAGGGTGCCATGTGCAAGACCACAGAAAGTGTCTCGAACATTCTCTCTGGAGGAAAGGCAGAAAAGGCACAGGAAGGTGGTCTTGCATTGTAGCACTGGTCTAAATCTGTGAAGGTCAAATTCCACTTTCCACTTCTTCAGTAGATTTTGTATTTGCTAATTCCTCTGCTTTTCACATCATGAAGCCCTACTCTGCATAGAAGTTTTAAGGCAGGTTGCCCATCTGCTCAGGCAATTGTGAAAGAACAGTGAGAAAAAAGAGTAGAATCCAGAGATTAGACCACATCGTTCTTCCCTACTGCATTAGGAGCAGACATCCTTGATGTGCAGGGATACTGCGCTAATGTTTACTCAGGTTCTTCTGTTTATTTTTAGATACTCCCTGTTCTATCTAGATTGATTCTGGACCGATGACTCTCTTACCATCATCATTATGGGAAATTATATATGCCCCTCTTCCCACCATAGCAGCTACCAAAGGTTGATAGCTAATTGCTCCAGACTAATCCACTGTATGTACTCTTGTTTCTGACAGGGCATTGGAGTGGCTGCTAGTAAGGAGTTCTGAAGATAAGAACAGATTTTCACATGTTTTAGTGCAACACAAAGAGTCCATTGTAACATTATGCCCTTTGGATTAACATTAAAGAAATGACTTTTTGTCAGTTTATCAAAGGAAATTAAAGTTCCTTAGACATCAGTTATACTGAATCTGAGCCTTTAATCAAACTGACAAGAAAAGATAGAGAATTTGAACTAAAGAATGTGTTTATAGCCTTAATGTTGAATGGTATTTAACTCTGTGTAACCTACTGATTTTTATAGAGAAGAGATCTATCTCACTGAAGATATATACTTCTCTATCATTGCAGTTTAAAACATTCCAAAAAAGTCACCCTGTACACTAGGCTGCATTTTTTTTTCTCTATCTCTCATTCCAAAGACAAGAGAATAATTCTCTAGAAATTATGCGTTCAGAAAACAATTTGTTTTGTATCCAGAAAAACAAGGAACTCTTAAGAGAAGTTTGCTGAGAAAGTGAAGGCAAATTCTTACTGACACTACCTGGGTAGTCTTTATCACATGAGGAATTGCATTTGCAATACTACACGAATAATATGTACCGAAAACTGCTATAAATGGGAATTGCCCCAACTCCCATTAAAAACTTTAGGAAATCTTTAATGAACACAAATGCTAAATGTGGAGTTTCCACTTAAGAATGTAAGGGAAGGCTCTGTGGAAGTTATGTGAAAACTGTTGAGTTGGTTAGCAAAAAAATTACCATACAATTATTTGGGATTATAGGCTTTTCCTATAGGTTTTTCCTAGGTCTCTGACAATTAGAAAAATGAGAAAGCAACCTACAGTTCTAGAAATAAGCCTCCTAGAAAAACAGCTGGAAGTAATTATAAGACCATGGCTAAGCTATTAAGAGCATAGGTATTACTTTCAGTTTTGAGCCAGAGGGACAGTCGGCAGTTAAAAAGATGCTCTGGGGAAAGGGAATAGGAAAGAGCTGTAAGTATAGAAGATAAAGGGCCAAGTTAAAAGCAGTAATAAGAGTAAGCAGGGACTGTACAAGGAATATAAATACATATGTTCAAAGGAAAACACATTTTTAGAGTCAAAAAAGTGTAGAAATATCTTGAGAATTGTCCAAAGTCAAGCTGTATCAGATGTTTCAAAAAATACTAAATCAAGTGCTTATCTAACCTTTCTCTTCTGTTCTTCCTATAAGGAGCTTGTACTTCTTTTGTCTCACTTGCCATCTCATTTTCTGTTCTCTCTTTCCTTTTTCAGTGTATTAAGTATTTTTCTTAGCTGTAGTTCACCTGTGTAACCTGGTCTTCTCTTTTTTACTCCCGTGGGTTATCTGCCTTCTTTAGCATAGTTCTCCTTTTCCTTGCTGTCTGTTGTTTACCAGCTGCAGTGATTTTAAGAATCTGAGTAAACTTTAGGTGGATGTTGATACAGAAGGGAGATATTTTACTTTTTCAAAAACTTTTTCTTGGAAATGCTTTCATTCTAATTAAACTATTAGGAATGTCTAGTCACTGAATACCATGGCTGATAACTTATGTCAGCAAAAGTATTCAGAGTTATTATTAAGACTCTGAAGCCTAATGGAGGATAGATTTGTGTGGTATGACAAGTGATGCCTGAAATTCTGGAAGGTAGAGAGGAAATACTGAGATATGGGATCAGTGACATAATTAGCCTAGGAAGAATAACAGCATGGATTGTATTTTTATGTGGATTTACAGTAGTTTAGTTTGTCTTCAATGTCATACTGAAGTATTAATCAAGGCTAAAATAAAAGAAAGATACTCACCTAACAGATGAACAATAATATTTCATATAATGGTTTAGGTATTCACTGGAAGCATAACATCCACATTTTGAACAGATATACTCATCTCTCTCAATTTCTTATTGTCTTCACTCAACAGAATATTGTTATAATCAATAGAGAGATACCATTAAATAGATGTGAGATCTGGAATTGGTCTTCTTTAAGCTTTCATGCATAATTTCATTTTCAATTCTGGAATGACATTAGATATAGTAATTCTACAAAGAGATTTACCAACCTTGCTGATACAAAGAGAGTCATTCTTTTCTTTGACCCTTTAAAAGTGTTAGCTAGCTGGCCAGTCCCTGGCCCTGGAGGAATTATGAGATGAAAGCGGGTCTCTCATTCAGCTCCAAAGAAAATAATAATTAGAGAAGACCACTACTCCTCCATACAAAAAATTGGATAACAACAATAAGAAAGGGTAATGCTTGTCACCAAGAATTTCATTGAAACAGCTGATACAAACACATCTGTATCTCTCTCACTTTGTTACAGCTTGACTAATCTACAGTTAACTTCAAGACACATGATGATGTGTCCTATACTATTAAATTTCTTGATTTTTATTTTTTTTGCTTTCTTAAATTTACTACCTGTTCAAATTGTGTACCATATTTTTGTCTTTTGGAACCAATGATTAAAACTTTGGAAATTTGATTTATAACTTCAACAACACTAGAAGGTATCACATGTAGGTTTGAGTAATTTTAGAATAAGTTCTCATGGAAAACAGCATACAAATACTCCAGAAATTTTTGAAAATAAATCTTGAAGGCTGTTGAAAGAAAATGTTGAGCCACAAAAAAAAAAAAGTCTAATTTTTTTTGCTGATGTGTACAGAGGATGTGTTGTGTTTGGGAGGTGTCAAGTTTAGCATGCTATCTAACCACAGTCTTTTATAGTGGCTGAGGTCTAAACTTGACCCAAGTGCATGTTTAGCCAGATGTCATTTGTGAGTACAGGAATTTGGACTGACTTTCAGATAAACCACAAACCTGGATGAACGAATGTTGTTCCAGATGCATTATCTCATAATCCTAAAGAAAATAAGATTTCAGATGAAAGGACTATAGAACTTTCCCTTGTATGAGCTTTAAAAGCTAAGGCTAATCCTGAAAAGGTTTAACCTACCACTGTGTGAAATTTTAGACAAACAGAATGTGAGAGCTTTAATACTTTTAGAATCCCATCAAATTAGTAAAGGAGTATTCAAAATTAATTGACCTGGTTCAGTGATCTTGAAATACATGAAATTTCTCTATTTAAACACTTGGCATGTTGTTAGCTTATGCAGTGCTAGCATCATCTTGATAATAAATGGAATATATTTCATTGTGGGAAAACCCCACAATGAAATATTTTCCATTTATATACCTAGAAACCTCATAGTGGTACTGCCGTTTCTAGGTATAGAAATACATACCTAGAAACCTCATAGTAGTACTGCTGTTCAATAAGACATTAACATTTGTATTAAATGTCTGGACAAAAAGGGATTGGGGAAAAGAGAGGGAGTGTCTTTAGGAGCTATATTTGGCCACCAATGAATAAACAGTGTACTTGAATCTTGGAAACTGTATGCATATACTGTCAGATGAGTAAACTGCATGTATATTGCATAAGGGTTGGCTCCCCTCCAGCTACCTTCCTGTGCCCTAGCAGGCAATTTAGGCTACTAGTTTATTACTCACTTGCAGCTAATCAGAGATGTTGGGTGACCCCTTGCAATCCTCCTTTCCCCACAATATCCCAGAAGATACAAAATAGAACAGCAGTGAAAACCTTTTATCTTTTTCAAAGCTAAGATCCAAAATTGTTGTTGCTGCTATAGCATCCTCAAATCTGGGTCAGGTAATGGTGTGCTAATATGTTATCATGTGTCTGCTGAGTTGTAGCAAATGTAAATTGGCAAAACTATGTCTCAGTTTAAGGTTTTTTTTTTTATATAGACTAAGCTAAGTCACAGTACTTTCCCTTTGCTTCTAAGAGTGAACGGGCAGACAGAGATCACCTGACGCATGGTAATTTGTTGGGAAACTTGGTAACGTTTCTGAGTTAATACTGAAAGATATCCTAAATACTCTAAAAATCTTTATACC
The DNA here is from genome assembly GCA_034781795.1 of Crypturellus tataupa. Taxonomy (NCBI): domain Eukaryota; kingdom Metazoa; phylum Chordata; class Aves; order Tinamiformes; family Tinamidae; genus Crypturellus; species Crypturellus tataupa. Next base: position 2,814,720 of record JAWLRI010000401.1, read on the forward strand.
TGATAGAATTTATAGAATAAATTAATTCCTGTGCAAATGCAGTAATTCAGAAAACATCCAGGTACTTGTTAACAGTGAGGCATTTTACTGGATTACTATAATCACAAAATTAAAACAAGAAATAGGATATGATGCCCAAAACAGTAACTGAAAGAGAATGTCCTTACTACTTTATTGCGCAGTAGAGTTACTGAAAGAAACTGAAAGCACAGCGACTTCCCAAGAGAAAGAGTATTTATAATTTCCTATCACTTATCCTTTCAATACTTGATCTTCCATATAGAAAGTATTTGCATATGCAGTTTTTACATATTTCATAATGGAAAATAAAAGATCTTAGCAGATATACTTGTCCTTCTAGGCAGAGAGTGAACATATAAAATAATAATGATAACAACAACAATAATAATAATAACAACAACAGCTTCCATGGAGCTCTTTCAATAGATCTCATATTTTTTCACAAATTGTAGTTAATAAAACTTACATTCATACTGCTTATATTTACCATAGCCAGTTCTCATTCAGATCTTTTCAAACATCTCTAAATATGGTCTTAAATTTACAGACGGGTAAACTGAAGCTGTCAATTAACAATATTGAATTGCACAGAAAAAAAAATTCTTACACTCACCTTTTTGTTCTGTAGCCCTCATTAAATTACTTAGCTAAATAGTAATGTCTGATGCCCAGTGTTTAACTAAAATACAATAATTCTTGTAGTAAGACTTACTTCCCTTGAAAAATTGGATTTTCCCTTTCTCTCCTTCCTCCTGTAAAAACATAAAAAAAAAAAAAAAGACTACCATAGTATTGCTCTTCTGACATGCAGATGTACTCAGAATAATTCTGTCAGTATGGAAGTTGGCACTGGGGCTGACAGGCCTATGTAGGAGTATAAAGAAAAGTTTTGTAGCTGGCAGTGAAATGTGCCATATCATTTGGAGGGGCTGTTATGGAACTGCGTGAGCCATTCCATGTATAATGTTTAATGTCATTTCCATAATAGGTATGAAGTCTCTCCTCCCAAGCTCAGAGGACAGACTTGCAATGAGTCTGTCTGTGCCCCGGTAGAGCAATTAATTATGTTGACACTGAGCTGTGTCTCAGCCAGGCATTCCTCGACAACTCTACCTCTGCACAACACCACACTAACTGAGGAAGGTATTGTGTATCACTGCTGGTTTCCCCAATGTCACCAGAGTGATTAATGGTTTTTAAATTCCAGTTGTGGAAGCAGCCAGAGAATGAACAGATATATAGGTATGGGAAACCTATATATCTGTGGCCGTGGTGTGTATGTGCAGGAGCTGGAGATCAGTTATGCTGAAAATATTACTGTTAATGTCTTAGAGAAATATTTGGCTGTGCTCACACTATATATATCTTTGAGATGCCTGTATTAGCCAAACAATAAAGGATTTGCAAGCCTCTTCTGGTAGCTAATTGGTACAGGTTTGTGTCAAAGAAGAATGACACTCCTTTAGTTTGGGAATTTAACACCTTGTTATAGATATTTTAGGGTGTGTGAGAGAATGATGCCAAACGGCAATGTGCAATAATGGCCAACATTGCTATAATGAGGATCACAGACCTGAGTACACTTACTCCTTCCAACTATACTCCTTCTGGATGAAAAAGTGGAAGTTGCTAAGATGATGCTCAAAAATTGCCCTAGCCTTCTTAATATTTAGCTTGTAGCAGCCCAGTTGACTTATCTCTTGTTGACCATTTACCTACCTAATCCTTCCTACTGTAGTCACTTTAAAATAAAAGACACATCTCTAGTTAAGGTGAACTTTGCTTCTTGAATGGGGCTCAGGTGCTACTCTCATCTTCTCAAAAAGAGTAAGAGCAGTAACTAATTACTGTCACTGCTGAGAAAGGCCAATAAAAGAATATCCTTTAAAATCTTTACCTGGGAAATGTAAACCAGAGAATAGATCTATCACACCATTCAAGCCTTGTTTTTGATGTATGTGTATTAAATAGCTACTGGAATACATTGACCGCATTTTCTAAATATGTTGCAATCTCACTGAGGGTTTTATCATCTAAGAGTGCTGAAGTAGCTGGCCTGCGTCATTGCAAGGCCAGTCTCAATAATCTTTGAAAGACTATGGGATCTGTGAAGAAATGTCAGAAGCCATTGAGCATTCTTCAGTTCTCCTAAACTGTGATTCTGCCTGCGGTCTTACGGGCAGAACAGACCACATAAAATGATTAGCTGATAAATGACATAAATACAGTCTCTTAAATAAAACTTCTTCTAAAGTAATGCCTCTCATTCCTTTAATATATTTGAAAACGTATTTCAAATACATAGGAGAGATACATTTCTAGTTCTCAATATTGACTTGTTGCGGAGAAAATATTCATCTCTTTTACGGATTCAAATAGCAGGGAAAAGCATACTATTATTACTAACTTGGCTCAAGTCACAATCATGATGTTCAAAACTAGACAGTACTTCTACAAATATGCTGCTTTTTTCTGTCTGAAGTTTTATGTGTTTTAACTTTCATCAGTAAATGTGTCAGTCATCCAGAAGACTCATCCAGAAGTGTTAGTTGGCACACACTCCATTATACCAAATAATACTAAATAATGAAGAAGAATGGAGACTGATTATTAATGCAAAATGACTTGGAAAAGCGAATGAATAGCATGACAAAAATAGATTAAATAACTGAGAGTCTCAGAAAGGATGTTAAAATGTATGTCTTACATAAATCAAAAATGAAGTGTGTATGACACAGAATGAGTCACCCTGTGAATAAGGGGAAGATGAATTCAAATGTTATTTGCCAGTAGTAATAGATGGTACCACTCTGGGTCTGTCAATCTGCTAAATAATAATGATGGACCTAGTACAGGAAGTCAGTAGGAGTTTTGCTTGGCTAAGGCATGTAGCATAGAGCAGCAGGAAAGCAATGAATTTAAATAGGAAATGTCCACTGTGCTGACCCACATTCTAATTTTGCCTAAAGCAAATTAAGTGGCAAAGTCTTTATTAGCAACACGGGGAAAAGGGAAGAATCTCCTCTCCTCCAAAACAGATTCATTCCTTTGCTGGCTGAAAAGTAGAATGAGTAATCTACAAATATCCTGTAACATATCTATTTTACTCACCAGCTATTAAAAGCTTTCACTTTTTTTTTCAGTAATGTCCATCAGTGAAGGACATGGTAGGAATGTTGTTCATTTTAGAGTCAGACAGATTTTATTCTTTTATTATATGCCACAATATACATGAAAGGAATAGCCAATCTGTAGATGAAAGATTGATCATCTACATCAACATAGAGATGATATGAGATCATATATTAATGGGGATTGTTACAGCCTTTTTGAATTTGAATTTGAATTGTTCTTGAATATTTCATTATTGAATTTGAAATTATAAATTTAAAATGAAATGGAAAAATACACTTTCATAGGAATTTATGACTAAGTATAAGAAAACACAAACGAATCTTGAAAGTTTCCATTGTTTTTAGTTGCTGTTGGATTGGATCTGTTTTGAAAAGCCTCCATCCTTCCTGCTCATACTAGGATGAAAAAGTTATGACAATGGCAGTGTTGTGTTTATGAATCTGACTTATTGAAAATTTTTAGCATATCATTGATCAAAAATAAAATAAAAAGAATAATGGCATGTAGGTATTAGAAGAACCTTTTCGTGTGTGTGCTGTAAGAGTAGAAAAAAAACATTGGAGTTGTGAAAAGAGACTAGAAAGGCAGAGGGGAAATAAACTTGGCAAAAAAAATTTGAAGAGCAGGAAGGTCAGAACAGGGGAGAAAGCTTGGAGGAGACAGATGTGCTTGGGAAAAAAGGGTAAATGCAATTTCTGGAGGAGAGCGAAAGCTTGGACTCATTAAAGCAGAGCAAAACAATCAAGAGGCAGACTTCAGGGAGCAAAGAGAGCAATCACACCTTGGAAAGGAAAAGAAAGAGAGAAACTGGGAAGTGGGCCTGAAAAGGGAGAGTTGGGAAGAGATGAGAAATGAGGTTTTGGGAGAAAAGATAGGGCTTTGCAAGGATGGAGTTAAGCAAAGAATATTGCTAAAGGCTCCAACTCTGTGAAATGTCAGCCAAGGTGGCTGTCTGTAAATCTCCGGTTTTATTTATTTGTCTTGTCACAATATATAAAGGAATTTATTTAGTTAGTGAAACAAATTTTTATTGCATTCTGCAGAGTCTATTCTCCCTTCAGTGTGCATGCTAATGGGAAATTGTGGAATAAATTGGTGGAAGAACAGATGTCTCTGAATAGTTTTCCATTGACAATTTTTTGCTATTCAAAATTTTTCAGAATATACAAACTTTTGCGAAAGTCCACATAGAATGTGTCTAATTTGCACAGCCTGCAAACAAAGAAACTTACCTGTGAAAATGTAGAGAGCTAAAAATGACTAGACAACATAACTCTGAATCACTTAGTCACTAACCTAGATTGACATGGGTTTTGTTACTCCAACAGTAAGTAAGTGTTCTCCTATATGAAGAAGAATTGCACAGTGTATGTCCCAAAGAATGCCATGAAAGGTGAATTAATCTGGTTGAAGGATTAACGGAAAAAACTGATACTGAAATAAATTAATTGGTCTTTGGTTATAGTGCATACAGAGAAATAAAGAAGCTATGGGAAAAATAGAGATGTTTTGATAAGAATACAATTACTACGTCAATTATTACCAGTCATTGTGAGCTATTAAAGTTTCATAGAATTTCCAGTTATACATATTAAATCATGTGTATCCATTAGGACAAGAGTATGAGATTATGCCTCCTTTGCTCCTAACTATTAGTATCTCACCCTTATGATGGGATGAGCGAAAGCAGCAGAACCTCTGGAGAAATATTATACTGTTCTTTATGTGAGTATGAGGATAAAATAATAGCTAAAAATTATTTCCTCTGACCATTCTCCTCTTTTCACGGTTACCACAGTGCTTTGAAGAGTTTTCTCCTTTGCTTTCCTCCTTTGCTTAATTTGACCATTGGCTTCCATCACTATACTTTAGTGTTAACTAAGTCAAATCAATCTAAGGCCTAATGGGTCTGCAGTATCTCTTGTAGTAGAGATATGTAGAGTAGAGTAATGTTTACAGTTTTCCCACTATCAAAAATGCAAATGTTGTTTGTCTATCAAAATACAAATGTTGTTTGTGCTTGGTGACAAATCTATAGCTCATATATTCTGAAAACAAAAATCAGAGAACCAAAATATCTTTACAACAGCTACCAAAAATATGTTTTTAATTCTGATGTACTATGATAAATGCCATTATATTTTGGATTGGGATATTAGGAATCAAAGTATAAAATCGTCCTATACTTAGAAATCACACCTAGTTCGGGATCCTTTCTAATTTTATGAAGGAATGCTAATGTCCTTTCTGTTCTTTTCTGAACATATATATGCATATATATGTAGACTAAGTTATTTCCCCCTCTGAGTTATTTTGATTAAAAAAAGAGGAGAGGAGAGGAAGGAGAGGAGAGGAGAGGAAAAAGTTAAAGTGGTAAAGAGAGAAGGGAGGGAAGGTTACGAAACTTCTTTTAGCTTGAGGTGACGTGACTGAAGAGGGGAAGCCATACCCAAAGACTAGAGTTGTCATGTCACTGACCGGAGGGAAGGGCAGACTTACATGCATGAGATGCAGGAATTGTCAGGTTAAAAATGTTCAACTAGCTGCCTTAGTGCAGAGTGATTTCTGGCATCTTGTGAGAAACTGGTTGGTGGCTGGTACATAGAACCAGTGCCTCTACTGTGAGAAAGAAGGGAACTTGACCTGACTCAATTCTATTTACACGCTAACTAATGGAAAGGATGTTTGTTTCTCTTTACCAGGGATCACAACACGGGATGAATGAAGTCCTGAACTCTTAATTTAGAAGTTGCTGCAGGAAACATTTTTCATTATTTTGACTTGTCTCAGAAAAGCTGGGCGCAATCCCTGTTTCGAATTTCAGCACCTTGGGGTACCAGTCTCAAAACTCTTGCCAGGAACTTGCACACAGTGTGCATGAGAGTAAATGGCTGATGCACAGGAGAGGCATGTATCACAAGACTTGCCTTGCAGTTGACCTCTGTGAGACTTCATCCACAGCCTCCCATAGGGATCTGAGTGAACACTAGACCCCCTACAGGTCAGAGAGTTCTGCCAACTTGCATCAAGTTTACATTAAAACAAGAAAGGAAAAATAAATTCTCAAACATTTCAAATAGCGAAACATTTTTTGAATTAAGATTTATCACTTGGTTTCATAATCTGTTACTTGACAGAGGCTGGTTATACAAAGTGTGGAGTCTATTGGATTAGTTTATATAACAGATGGTTCTGTTTTCAAATTTACTCCAAATGTTCAGATGCTTTACTAAATTAATATTTCCCATCTGATAATACTCCATGGACTCAGCTTCAAGCTTTGGTCTTTCAACAAAAAAAAAAGAGTTAATAAAGACCAGTGGGAGTTATTGACACTTGATTTGAAAATGACAGCCTAGGGAGTGACAGCATTAAGATAGGATGCATAAGGAATTGTCATATAATAATACTGTTTATCTAAAAATGCTATGTATGCAGCATTTCAAATCCTGTTGCACATGTTAGATAAGTTTGTATGCTCCTTTTTCCTTGCACCATCTGAAAGCTCATTTTGTGTAAAAAACAGCCTTGAAAGGAAAGCAGGGTCAGGCCAATATATTCTTCATAATACTTCTGTAAGAAAAGTGAGATGATAAGTGGATTACATCACCTTATCACAGATATTTTAATTGTAATGGATGGGTCATTTGTATACGCTTTTGAGTTGTTAAAACTGTCAAAAAAATTAGAAGTCAAATCCAATTTCTAAAGAATATTACTAAAATAGGAAATTCAAACAGTGAAGTTGTTGTTTCAATATAAATTTTTTCTTTATTCGTAAATGCAGTGTGATACAACTTTTAATTATATATTGCTTTTAATTACACTGCCACACCCCACTTTCCCTATAGGACTACAGCCTCATTATTTTTTTGACAAATGATGCTCATTGAATTGGTCATTATTCAGTAGTTCTTCATAGTGTCATTATTATATGATCATATGCATAATTTATCATATGCCATCCAAACCTATTCCTGAATATGGAACTTATTTGCACAGAAATATATCTACTGGACCCTTGTATTAGTTCCATGAGTTAGATATTTCTGAGGGCTATGCAACTTCACTAAGTTGCTGACTAGGTCACTGTACCTGGGTGGACATGGAGGATTCCTGAAGAATCTCAAAGCATTGCTTATGTCTTTGGAGGTTTAAGGGATGAATACTCTTGCACTTTGGACTGAAAGTCTAATCCATCACCCTGGATAAAGTAGCTAAGTTCTCGTTTTCAGTAAAAAGCAGGAAACATTATTCTTTTCAATTTTGTCTAGTGTAGGAGGCAGCAACAGAAAGTTGAGGGTGCTGTTGTGTGCTTTTGGGGATGCAATAGTGTACTGGTTAAGCATTTACTTGACGTGCTCTGACTTAGATAATTTTTCTTGCAATGAGAATAATCAAATTCATGATCAAAAGCTTGTCCAGAGTGCAAAAAAGGCATTCTAGTTTCACAGGGCCAGGCCCATAATTACTTGGTCTAATGACTAGGACATACAGCTATGAAAGAGGAGGCTGTAAGGGAGGAAATGAATGAGCAGTCACTACTTACTATGGAGAATTTTTATTTTATTTTATTTTATTTTATTTTATTTTATTTTATTTTATTTTATTTTATTTTATTTCCGAATAGTCAAGCCTCAAAAAAAGATAAAAAGACAACAGTAGGATTCATAGTTTTCTAATCTAACCCTACTGCTGACTGAAACCTAATGATTTGTCCAGAAAGTTTATGCTTATGGTCCTTTCATACTATAGCACAGTTTCAAAGGGAAACAGTGTTTCTATCTTCCCTTCCTAGTATTTCCCCAAAAATCTATTGTACTCAGAGTGTGACTCACATCAGAAAAGCAGGAAATTGAGTCTGCATCTCCTACAATTCAGAGGAATTACTGGCCAGACTGTACTGCCTCTTTGACCAGTTATAACAGAAAGCAGTGGGAGTAAATCTCTTAACAGAAATGAGTAGTTGTTTTTCAGTTAAAAACAGGTTTAGGAAAGGGTGCTATTGAGCTCTATCAACAGAGGTATGCCTCTGTAAATACACAGTATTTTAGCTATCTGTTACACTCCGAGGTAACTGAGACTCTTAGGGAGATCAGGTACCTCCAAGATTTGGTGGAAATTGAAATGGGTATTACAGGATCTCAGGCTTAGAATTATGCTCTGCCTTAATGGGTCTTCATGTTAATTTAAGGCAGAATATAATTCTAAGCCTGAGATCCTGATGTCATCATTTCAGTCATAGCACTTTACAAACATTAATGACACAGATTATAGTTAAAAGAGTCAATGAACCCAAGGTGCCTGGTCTGTTACCAGGCAGAAATGGATTCGTTTGCATTATCGAACAATCCAAGCATGGATTAGAGCTCGCCTTGATACTTCTTTGGTTCCACTTACATCAGTTGCTGCAGCAAGAGCTCAGCCCACCTACTATGTGGTTTCACACTGGGCAACATGAAAAAAACGATTTTGTCTAGTTCAGGAAACTTCACATTACTTGACTTGCCCTGCAGCTCCAAAGAACTGCAACAGAGGCTGAGGCACAACCCAGCTTCCCCAGGGAAGCTTTAACTTCTTTAGCCTCGAGGACCTCCCTCTACCTCCCGCATGATTTGGTCTCATTAATTATGTGTTTTGTGGTAAGACTCTGGTAGCTGTCCTCATTCACTAGGCAGCCCTGAGCACTAAATTATGCCTCGCTTCCCTTAGAAGAACTGTGTTGTTGTGTACTTTGATTGTATCCATATACACATGCACAAGAGAGTTGCACAAAGCAGTCTTCATTTCAGTAACACAACAACAACAATTAGACTACAAAACCACCAAACTTTCAATCCTGTGAAACTTTGTGGATCCTCATGGGGCTCCTCAGTGGGACTGGATTATTGAAATATGTAACGTAGCTGTTTAACACTTGAGTTAATGAAGTAATTTGTAGTAGCAGAAGGCTTTTGTCTTCCACTAGGGGGGAATGGATACACATACTTGGCCAATGAGTTTAACAAATCTTTGCTAGCTAGTGCAGAAATGATGAGACTTGGGGGTAATAGGTTAACTTGTGTCCTAAAGACAGATTAGCAAAATCATGTTTTATGAATAGATCCACAGCATAATAATAACACCTAGATTCATTTTGTCTGTCTAAGGATTTCTGAGAGCCTTGCTCAGGTCTTCTTTTTTCTTTTTTTTTTTTTCCTGCAACCACAGGGGGAAAATGAAGAACTAAGACTTTAAGAACAGTATGAAATAACACAAGACACACAGTAAGAGTGAACAGGTAAAATTCAGTAACATTTTTGGTAATCGAAAGAAGGGTCACAACAAGTTCAGAAGCACTGCGGAGCCTCAGGTATAGGGCATCAGTACCTACATTGATCATACTCAAAGCCTCCTGACGCTACCCTCATGCTACCCACAATGAGTAGTACCTTACCTGACAGAATGTCCCAACAGTTTTTATATTGGGTTATTGTGAAGCAAAGGTGACAGGATTGATACTAAGAAAAGATTGTTTCCAAAATCAATAATGATGTGAGCATTTCAGCTCTGCAATCTTTCACTGAGAAATTTGGGAGGAATTTTGTTGGAGTAAAAACTCTAGAGGCTTGAGTCGAAGCCAGGCCCTGAGTCCTGTGATGTGCTGAGGGCCTTCAGCTCCCTAATAGTCTTGGCCGTGTATGCTCTTCTGACTGTGTCACCTCAGGCCTCAATTACTGTTCTCAATTTTTATTTTCCCTACCCCTGTTCATTTCTCTATTAATTCCAGCTCTCCTCCCTCCTGGTGATGAAGTTTCATTCACTGTGGGCCTCTCCAATTCCCGCTGAAGTCAATGAGAGTTTTGCCATTGACTTCCGTGGGAACGAGATCAGGCCTTTCCTATTCTTTCTCTCTCTTCACCCACCCACAGCTGTCATCTATCTATTCTTATGCTGCTCCTCTAGGTTTTTTTAATCCTCTGTCCAATATTATAAACTTCATATTTTTTTAATATTCCTCTGGCCTCCTTATGCACTGTAATCTGAACCTTTTGCTATTTAACCTCCCTAATGTTTCACACACCCATTCCCCTGTCCCTCTTTCATTTTGTTTCTTTTCCAGATTTTGGCTTCCCTATTTTAACCTCTCTGACTGAAATAGGAAACAGAAAAATAAACGAAAATACTGAGAACTTCATACAGTAGCCGGGTGAGGCACTGGTTTGGATTCATCAAAGAGTATTCGTTTTTCAAATTTTAATAGCCTAGATAGGAATCTTGTTCATTATTCATCTGCTTTAGAATTGTAATGAAAAGCTGCAGTGGGGGGAATTGAATTTCTAGACAGATGCTTCATAAATAAAGAAGCATTTCATAAATATCAAATTATGCCACTATCCAAGCATGTGCAGGTTCTCTGTCATTATAGAAATGTGATAATTATTTCTGATTATTCATTATAGTTTAAGAATAGATAATGAGTAGAAAATGTATGCGTGAAGGAGGGGAATACCTATGGCACTGAAGTTTTACCTTTTCTCTTTTATATGTGAGGTTTGGGGTTTTTTTGCAGTTTGAATTTAGGATTCATTTCAGCAGAGAAAATTAGTATATGATTAAGTAGGATCTCTGTACAAGAGTACATTTAACTGTATATTTCACTAGCTGCTGAATAACAGGTCCTCTTTGCAAGAGGCTCTTTGTCTTTGAAAGGTGTGCTACTCCCACTGATGATTTCATGAATCTAGTCAACATGAAATCTTATTTTGTTAATTTGTTGAGTATTTTTACTAGAAAATTAAATAATGCAATTTTCTGGTTTAGGTCTTTTGTATTCCAAACAAAAATAACCCATTTACTGCCTAAATATGTTCATGTTCAACAGCAATATGAAATTCTTACATTCTGTCATGCCAAAATGTCTCTTCTTTTACCTGAGGGACCATTTGGAGAAATGAGAGTCCAGAGAACTCTCCAAAGTCCAGGTACTCCATCTGATTTCTGCTGGAAAGGATTCCAGTCACAATATATTTTGTCCTGTAATATCTCTGACAATATATATTTGACAGGCATTCTCTAACTCATTTGATAAAGAGAAATCCATGGCTATCAAGATGCTATTGCATGAAAAATGTCTTTCTGTCACCACCTACCCAGTCTGGATTAGAAGTCTGGTCAGGTATAGAAGACAGAGAAGAACAGGTAAATCTAAACAGACAAGAAAGTTTCCAGAATGGTGAATACTATTTATTAGCGTTACAGGAAGGATGATGCTCAGAGGTAGGACCACCAGATGGAAAATGAGACAGTTTTATCATCTCCTGCTATGAAGCCATGCTGTAAATAGACAAAAACAGAGTTTTAATGGAAGTGAGATGTAAGTGAAAGAGTGTTGAGAAACATCAGATTTTAGCTCAGTATTCTTATCTCCTGGAGGATTCAGTTTCCTCAAGCCATTCTTGACAGAATTGTTCCACGCATTTTCCTTTTTCATGCCAATTACGTATTTATTTCTTCACAAAAAAGAAAAAAATCTTATTCCTTGACTTCATCATATCTAAAATGTAATGAGATCTTTTAGGACTCAATTCGGATTGTTACAGAATAATAGGGTGCAAATCTTCCCTGCACTGTAAGGTGGCACAAGAAATCAGGATGCACATAGTCGTTTAGTGTCACATGATCAAGGATTTCTTGCCTGCAAAGTGCTGCAGCAGATATGAATTACCAGATCATTACAGTAAGTTCTATTTGTGGACTTTACTGGGGCTTCAGTCATACACCATCTGCATGCAAGGTTCCTGTATCACATTTGTGTATAACTATAGTGTTATATTCATCCTTATATTGTACTAATGCTTGTGTTTTTTGAGTACAGAGGTGTGCTTACTTATTGTATCATTCTAAACCAAGTAGTAAATTCCAGTCAACACAGGGTTCTCTTTTGTGGACTTACATGCAAATCAAACATTTCTGGCGGTTAATTTTTATTAATCACAAAGTGCTCTAAACTTTCTCAGAGTCTGATCTTTTCATCCTGAACTTATTTGATCTTCATCCAAGTAACCAGCATGATTCAGTACTCTCCCAGGATATAATATTATAGTTCGTAAAGTGATTGTTAAATGCATTAATAATTTCAATGGGATCATTAATAACATCTCTTGTCAGTGACCTAGCTTGGATAATAACTGCCTTGTGACTTGCATGAAGTAAATTTTTTTTCTGGGAGGAGGGGAATCCTTTTCCAGAGGTTTCTAGATGTCTTTCAGTTGTTTGCCAGTAACTGAACTAGCTTTTAGCTGTGGTATGTCTTGAGGTTTATGCATTCATTTCTAAGAAAATAAGATGATTGGTTAACCAATATTCCTCTGTTGTTTGTCTGATTGCTTAACTCAACTACTCCACCAATATGTGGTGTAAATAAAGGTAATTGTATATAATTTTCATCATATTGCTGTGTTGTTACCAACTAATTTAAGATAGCAAGTGCCTATTGACCGAGGTTATAAAACTATTTTAAAAGAATGGCAAAAAGTGATCTCTTTTCGAGGAATAATTAATTCCAGTTCATAAAAACACTCATTATTGCTAGTATTTTCATATCAAGATAGTCACATTATTGCCAAATTTCATGACTCTTGCCATAGGTTTAATAGCTTCCCAAATGCACTGTAATTTGGAGAGAGCGGTGAATCACATTTCTCTCCTCCTTTTTATCTTTCAGTCTGAGGGCCCGGTGATCTTGTAGATCATCATATCCCCCTGCGGTAAATGCCACAGTCTTTATATTGCTCTCTCCTGTTTTGCTTGCAGAGGTGTGGAATGCCAAGCTACCTATCTACCTTGCAGATATATTGCCACTGTTTAAGCAAGGAATATCATCATCCTTCTTTCTGTTCTTAGGAAAATGTATAGCAGTGGAGCCAAGGACCAAAGTAACATCCTGCACTACAGAAAGTGGATTAAGAAAAGAATAAGTTGAAGAAACAGCACTATAAACTAGCAAAGCAATAAAAGGAAAATCCCTATCAAGCATTGACATAACTCATTAGCAACCATTTCCATAATATTGCATGGCCTGGTGTGAGGAAGGCAATTTTTGCTGTAGCTGGATAAGAAGTCTTTGGGAACTGTGTTAGGTAGAGCTGCTGATAATGGTCCTTCACTGAAACACAACCTTTGGTTACTATTCTCTGTTCTCTCCTTCCACGTGATGCTCACTTCCAGTGTTATATAGCTTGCAAGCAGGCTTTATTATGTACTACAATCATCATCACTTTTTATATATTATCAATCAGCTGCATCCTCTTTTGACTCTTGCACATATATTGAAAGGGCAGAATGGGGTCCGTTTTGTACAGACTACAAAGGTTGCTATGGCTGGTGCATTTTGGATAGCAGATAAAGCAGCTCAGAAATTTTAGTAACAATTTTCAGATGTGTGATGTTATTAATCTTAAGCACATATAATAAAAACTGAAAGTGAGGATGTTGCTTTCAACAAAGATCTTACAGACAGCCGTAGAAAAGAGAGGAGACCAATTATAGGAGTAGCTGACATTTAGAAAATATTATTGAAATAAGGCCCGTCATTTGATGATGGTTGGTGGGATTGGAAGTTTTGAAGTTCTGAATTTTTATGGCAAAGAGGAAAGGATGGTGGACTGAGGAAGGAAACAGTTCCCTGATGAAGAGGTGACATAATGAAAAGAGTGGGAGAAGGAAGCATGAGATGTTTAGGGGAATATTATTTCCAGAATGGCAAGGAACAGGATGGCATATTTAAGAGATGCACTTGGGCAAAGATGCTCTGTGCATTTACAATGAGGAAAATAAATTGCAGGGAATGAGAAAAGGATTTGAAAGAGGGAAATGGCACAGATATTTCCATAAACTTATATTTAAAACAATCTTCAGAGCAAGTACAATCATTCAGAAATAATTACTCAAGAACATCTAAAAGGAAAAGAGTAATTCTGATTAGGAGGTTCCAGACACAGCATATTATAAGAGAAGTCAAATCAAATTTAAAATATTCAACATCAGTATCATGGTCTTTACCATTGATTCTCTCTATATACAGCCATTTAAATATCATCAAAGACAGTTTCTCCAGTCCACCAAATATTTTGCACATCTAGGGAAAATCAGTTAGCCTAAAGTGGCTTGTAATTTTGGGAGCTATCTTAAACTTAGAGCTATTATGCTTCAGTGCGTTCCCTAGGTCGAGTTAGAGTCATCCATAACAGTCTTTACCTTCAGTCAGCAACCAGTGGGTGTAATTGAGCTGGTTGTAACAGCTGGGGAATGCAGGCACTCGTACAATGACTCTGTCATTGTATGCATTGGCATAAGTATCACTAGGAACTTTGCCCTATTGCACTTAACCTCTCTTTTGCAGAACAAGAATTCACCATCGGCTAGCATGGAGGTTGCTCTACCCTTCTGAAGTATTGTGGAGAAGCAAGGTCAAAACAGAACAGATGGGTCACCAGCTCAAGACAGGCAAAATTTTCCACCAAGTTCAAACTAGGATGACGAGCATAGGGGAGGGGAGGGGAGGCTATTAAATCTTATCCTGTGTTGTGCACTCTTTAGAGGTGTTATTGATTCACGAGCTGCTAAGAAATATACTAACTATGCACTGTAGCTTCGGTCCTGTATAAACTTTTATCCTTCCTAGCATGCCAGCAAACAGGGTAAATACTTATCTCCCCTCTTCAGATGAAGAGGCTAAAACTTAGGTTGTTAGCATGACAGAATCATAGAAATTAAAGATGGAAAAATTTTATTAGATCATCTACAGTAGTTCATCATCTTGCCAATACAAGCATTTTACTATAGAACAATGATTCTTTGCCCAAAGCCGCAGAGAGAATCATCGTTAGAGCCAGGAGTAGAACTCAAGGAGTTTCTGGCTCCCTGTCATGCACTCAGGCTGCTAGAGCATACTGCAGAGAAGCTAGATTGTCCAAACATTAACAAAAAACAGCAGGGATGATTTGATTAATTCAGATTACTTGCTAAAAGGCCTGTAGTGGTTTTGATTAGCCCTTGGGCCCTCACTAGGCTCTGGGGGAGGGGGAGACACGGAGTTAAATTTTCTTTTACCAGTATATTACCTAGAAGATCTTGAAGAGATATGTGTTTTTGAGAGTGTGCAATCAAAAAACAACATACAAGAAAATCCCTATGAATATCTGCCTTAGCATCACTATCATAAATGGGTCAGATAGTTATTGTATATTGTAAGCTCATGAAGACAAGCGCCATGTTGTCAACAGGTTTACATTGTGCTTTACTGAACTCTTTAAAAATTATTCTCAAATAAATTAATAATAAGTAATACATATTTATTGGGCATGACAACTAAAATTGAAGAGTATTTTTGAGGAGTACCTCCAACTGCTCATAAGTAGTTGCATCATGAGAGTAGTATATGCCTACCCCACAAAGTTAATTGTGAGTATCACTTGTTCTATATCCCATATAACTTTGTGAGGATGAGTATTATACTGGATGTGCTAAAACATATTGTTGTATGGCACACAGTGTACATGCATGTTCATATAATGTCTGTAGAAGCAAGACTTAAAAAGTCAACATTTACTGCTCAGCACTGTTCTTATTTGACCACCAGAATTTCCGATACACAGGTTTATACAAGTACTGGAAACGCTGCCTAGTACTAAAGTTTTCAGATATGTCTTATAAAATCTTGTGCTCAGTAGCTGAACTTAACTATTTAAGTGAATTTCTCAGTGATAAGTTTATCCTGAAAGGATTTCTTAGAGAAAGTTTTGCTCCAAATACTCCAGTTTTATCTAAGAAATTAAGAAAAAAAAAAAGTTGCAGCTGTTTTATTAAGAAGATTTGCACCCTTATATTTTGGAGCAGGGATGCAAAATTTGCCAAGAGGTAATCTTTACGTTGAATATCTGTTTCCTTCCCATTTTAAATGAAAATTTCCGGATGTTAGGTTCCGGCTGCAAATGTTCTTCACTTTTCTTCTTCCCATTTAAAAATGAAGCTTTCCATTGATCTGATTGTGTTTACTTTTGAACACCAAGATCTTTTCTTCTTTAGTACTCACGTGCAACTTCCTCCATTGTCAAATGATTTCTCCAGCACTAACAAATAACAGTCTTTGTTGAGTTTTACATCGTGTTTTCGCAAGAATCTAAGAACAAGTGGTTACATGCTGTGGCAATGCAATAGATAATGAGAATTAGCACTCTACTTGTAGCTAAGACTGTGGTTTCACAATCACCTAAAGTTGATCTAAGTATGCACTTCTTTCAAAAGACTTGACCTCACCTATTCTCAACTTGTGGTTGCATATTCCCACTTCATGAGGTGAAGACTACTGTTTGGCTGAATTACTTTGCCATATAGTCATATGAATGCTAATACTCAAGTGGGAATAAGAATGGGGAGAGACAGTGGGAGAGACAGACGGTGACAGCTTCTATAGTCATCAGCTGAAGTTAGTAATTATCTGTTGTGTCCTTCTCACCTGTCTATTGAGTACATATTATCTTTGAATTCAGTCAATAGTCTGTTAATAAAGAAATTAGTAGATGAGACATAACTGGTGAACATCAATTACTTTTGGATTTGCCACTAGTGGTATTCACATTCCACTTGGAAAAAAAATAAGGAATAGTCACAGGGGACTTGCTGTGTGTCTGTACTTCCTTGGTTTAATTACAGAACACCTGATTTACAAATATGATTTACTATGAAGGATTAGATTTATCTGGTTTAACTTTAGCAATCTATAATGTAAACTTTGACATCTCAGATGCTGACATAGACTCCATTTTATCACCAATAAAAAGTTACAGGAGTTTTACACTAGGGACTATTTCAGCAATCTGTATTTAGTAGGAGTAATGGGACTCTAGAAATACTTCTCTCCATTGAGAAAAAAAAAACCTAGTGCGGATAACTAGTCACATATCAACCTGTACACTTTCATGTGAGATGAAGCCTGGAAAACTCAAGGAAAGAACAAGAA
The DNA here is from genome assembly GCA_034781795.1 of Crypturellus tataupa. NCBI lineage: Eukaryota > Metazoa > Chordata > Aves > Tinamiformes > Tinamidae > Crypturellus > Crypturellus tataupa. Next base: position 2,831,878 of record JAWLRI010000401.1, read on the forward strand.
CTGGAAATGGATGATAAGTGTGTGAGAGTAAGAGGGGAGAAGGGATCAAAACTGTGCAAAACAGATCTAAGTGTCTCTACACTTAGAGACAAACTGGAACTTCCTGACTCACAAGCTTCCTTTTCTCTTACACCTCTAAAAAAAGTGTAAAAAAGTGTACACCTCTAGGAAAAGTGACTTACTACCCCCTCATATGCTACCTATTCCTACTACCAGCTCCAGTTGTCTCCTAAAATGTTAGTGGTCTGTGCATCAAGATGTTTCAACGCTGCTCATGACTCATGTATCCAGATAGTGTAAGCTAATGGATATTGCCCGCTTCTTGGTTATGTTGTTTAAAAAGTACAGGTATTTACTCAAAGAAGTGAGGCACTCAGTAGTGGGAGATACTATTAAGTTCTTCTCTTAATGATCTCCATCCATGCTACACTCTGCATGAGGTAGAGATAGAAATTCATGATGAGCATGAATTCAGACTATTTCTATTCAGGAGAAGCATATGTTCCTGAATTTAAAGGTTGCACAGGCCTTTGTAAACACACAGCTGTGCCTAGAATAACGAAATCAGTAATCTCATCTGACATTCCAAGAGGAGGTAAAACAAACAAGTCAGAACATGCAAATCAATAAAGCAATCTGTTCTACTTCTATATGCAAATTACTCGAAAAGAATTAAACACAGGAAATGCTTTGTAGGAAAATAAAAAGTTTGCCAAAATTGATCCTCACAAAATGTAAGCAGTGTGATTATTTTCAAAAACTATGTGAGTATTTTTTTTCTATGTAAACAGTAATATATTTATGCTTTGTTTGGTATTATCTATTTTATTTGATCTATCTATCCTCTGAGCCTGAGGTCTCTATATACAAGCAAAATTAGAAAAAAAATTAAGCATTGCTAGTAATGAGACCAAAGCAGTAGCCTGAATATTCAATTCAGTTAAATGAATTGAATTTTTAATAAAAGGTAGAAATATATAGAGAAAAATGAGCAATATTTAAGAGACGTTTGACTTCCAAATTCTACTTTTACAACCTTAGGCATGAAACTAACAGTAACTTCAGTGAGATTTAATTGTGTAGTTTAAGCAATATGCATAGAGCATTACACATAAGAAAAAAATCAGTGTATGACAACAAGGGATGGTCTAATTGAAAAGCACGTCTGTAAATATCATATAATATGAATAATCTGGCCATGATTGCAAAGCTATTTAGAGATCTCCATGATCTCAAAGCCCATGGAGATCATTGTTTCTAAATAGCTTTGAGATTCCTTCCTGTGTTAGGGCAAAGCATTTTTTAATATTACTTGAGTGGGTATTTAATATTACTTGAGTGAGTATTATTTGAGTGGGGAATACTTAGGACTAAAAATGAATAAGTTGATTAGAGTGAGGCCTTCTATTATTGGTCCAAAACTTAAAACCTTAAACTGAGCATAATGGAGAACGCCCACTAATCTGAGAGGAAGTTTTGTTCAATTGGTGGCAAAATTTGGATCACTGTCCAACATTAACCTTTAGTATCTTGGTTAGTCCCATTACAACATAGATAGGGAAAGTCATTTTAGTCCTGAGGATCTGACATTAAAAAAAGGACCCCAACAACCTTCCTCTAAGATAGTTTTTATATTCTAGCTTAGACTTGTTAGAATGCTGTCATTCTTCTCATGAGGCGAAGTACAATATTAGCTGATGATTTGTTTGCGAGTTACTACTCATCAGTTTTCTGGGAGAGCAGTAGTAAAATTCTAGTGTGTTTTTCCGCAGAAACAAAATCCAGTTGGAAGTGACTTGCATATTACTGCAAGATGACTGGTTTGAATAATCTGGCTAACTCACTCAAGATGTCTGTAATTTTGGATGAAGGAGCCACTGGGAAATTTTGTTGGACTCCATTTGAGGATGGTTGCATTTCACTAATGGACAAAGCAGAGGTTTGTTCTTTCACCTTTGTTTATGACAGTCAGTAACCAACATGATCTGGAATGCTTCTCGAAGAAAGAAACAGTGCTGCGAGATATATTATTTTAAAGACCATTTTCTAAGGCTTCTATTATAGCTTCTTGTATTATTACTTCCTGCTCAAAGCAAGAGACAAACAAAAATAGAAAAAGTTTTGGTGATGCAGCAAATTTGTGATAATTTAATCTTTTGAAAAGAACTGTGAAAATTGTTCTACCTTATGGGAGAATGCATACTCATGCTTTTTTTTTTTCTTTTTTTTCTTAAAGAATTTACTATAAAAAGAATGTAAAGGAGAAAAACAGCCATTTCCTTTCAAATGTTAACTTCTGTGACACTAAGGATAAGATTTTCCTAAGTCTTCAAACTTACTTCATGATCTATGAAAGCCAACAGTAAAAATCATATTAACATTGATGGAACTTAGGCCAAGAAGGAAAATAATTCATTAAAAAAACAGAAAATTATAAAATTTCAACTTCTACTGTCATCTATGGGTCTCATAAATTCACATGTATGGGAATTTTTCTACTTTTATTCATTGCGTTGTGACTGAGGTTACCATAATCAGATTCTAAATCTTTTCATAATAACTTTAGCATTAAGCCTCTTTGATGGATTTAGGAAAAATATTTTAAGACATTTCTTTTCCATTCAAGTACTTGAAGTGATGAATAATTCTACATAACACTTGCAAGTTATTGGTTATTAACTTGATAATCTGAATTGTGCACCTTATTTTTATATGTGATTTGTCCAGCTGCAATCTATAGCTATTAGTTCTTGCTAGTTGTCTTTTTTTAATTAAAGAACATCCACTATACAAAATTGCATCCTCACTTAACCACCGATAAACTATTATCATGTCACCTACTTAGCTATGCTTGAACAAATTAACTAGACTGAGCTTTTCTGTTCTGTCATTCCAAAGCTATGTTTTCCAAACCATGATTCATTCCTGTTTTTCTTTCCTGAGCCTTTTACAATTTTTTAAATATTTTTTTTAAGTATGGGCATCAATATTACACACACTATTCCAGTAATGGTTTCACTGGTGAGAAACAAACGTAAAAATCCTTACAAAATACCTTATTCAAATACTATTGTGATAGGGCCAGATAGTACCAAGCTACCCTGATAGATATAAAAGCTGTAATAACATTCCATTCCAATCTTTTCTTTGGTTTTGGTTCCTGTGGTTCTATGCATTCGCCATGTTCATTTCACTTTGAGTTTTGGTTGTTCCAAAACTGTAAAATGAAACTCATGTCAGCCCACAGTTCCCCTCTTCTGCCCCCTCGATTTTGTGTTGAAACTATGAAAAAATGTGCATTTTTGTTATTTTTATTTAAACACAAAAATAGTTTGGCGCAACTGTACTGAAAACTGGGTCATGGCTTGTTTAGAATATTTGCAGTCCTTTCAAGGAATATTGGTTGTATTTAGGGCTTGTGAATTCTGAATTTAACAGAGTTTCAGGTCTCAATTGCAAATATTTTTCTGAGTTAGGTGACTATGTTTCTAATGTTCCTTAGTATAGGTTAATTCCTATTCATTCTTCAAGTGAGTTATTGGTTGAAGATAATTTTTTTATGAGAATATTTTGGTACACAGAAGAGGAGTGGAAGATTACATGTAGTTCATTTAAGTTGAGTTGTTATGCTGAATTTACTGCATGTGAAAATTTCTCTATAGCAGATTGACCTGAGGTTTGTTTCTCAGTAACATTTGTGACAGTGATTGTTCCAAAATGCTGCATTATACAAACTGGGCCTAGCATATTAAGCCTGCTGAGGGCTCTCAACTGGTTCACAGTTGCTTAATGAGAGACCGTGCATCAGTGAAACAATAATTCAGTATGGTGCTCAGGCACATGGTTACATGGTTGAGCTTGAGAGAGCTTTGCCCAGTCTTGGAAGTGGATCTTGTGCGTTGTCTCAGCTTGTATCAATCCTAACATAAAGCAGCCAAACTTAAGCCTCAGCAAAAAAGATTACAGTGCTTTGCCTACGTAGAAAGCTGAGAAAACAAACAAAAAATGTAACAGAATTTCAGCTGATGGATGGTAACTTACCTGTATATCTTCAATATATTCCTCCTTAAAATTATCTGTCTTACTGAACCTATTTTGTAGTATGAAGCCTTTGATAAATGAACCCCAAATCTTAACACAGGCTGCATTTCCAGCAAATCTGTGACAATTCGGGTAACTTTGTAAAAGCAGGTTGTTTCGATTAATTTTAATTTTTTATTTGATGCAAACCTGTAGGCTATTAAAAAAATTACAGACAGTTTGAACTGTCTGTAAAATAGATATGATACTGGACTTCATAGAAAGAATGGGTTTCATGCTTTACTTCTAGAAGTGAATGAGAGAATCTTGACAGCTTTGTATTCTCATCTTCACTCTGAGCTCAGAAGATAGGAGAACAGCTAAAATAAAAGCTGTTGGTTAATTACTGTTATTTTTATAAATAGATGACAGTCTGTTTACAAGACTTCTGTTTCCTTAAGTAGGTTAACTAAGTTACATGTATTTTAGCTATAATAAATCACCAAAATTTCAAAGCAGTGCAGAGGGATTTAGAAGAGTAAATCCCATCTATATAAGTTAGTTTTATTAAATCTCTGTGCTTTGTCTTGCAAGTACAAAGAACCACAAAGCTTTCATTCAGATCCTCATGCATATCTAATATAAAAAAGCGCAGAACCACAGGTTACTGTATTTTATGAAGAGCATAGTAAGTCTCATGAAGAAACATGGACTTACTCTAAAGTCAGCCAGTTTGGAAATTCATTTCAAATTCAAGACCTAATCCAACTCTCTGAAATGTTTGGAAAACTATGAAGGAACTCATGATCTGAATTTTTGGAAAGCATAAATACCTGATTTCACATCAAAACTAAGGTATCATTATTTCAGATGAGCTTTGGGGTCAATCACCACATGAGCTCAGATACTAATATGATGAAGTCATTGACCTAACTCCATATGAAATCCAACAGAGGAGCTGAAAACACCAATGTATCCAGTGGGCCTAAACCAACAGTCAGTAACTTTAGAATATTGTAGGCAATGAAGTCTACAATATGTGGGTTTTTTTTCAAGATTAATTAGATATGCATAAACAATATAATTCACCTGACATAGCAGTGTCAATGAAAACTCTTCTGTAGATACACTTACATCAGCAAAACCTATGTGTGTAGATAGCCCCAAGCGGACCCTCACCAGACTGCTATGTTGGTGAAATTTTATAGCATATTACTGATTCCATAGTAATATATTCATGTATTTTAAACCTACCTTCACTTCAGTAGGCTTCAGTAGCTTTTTCTGACTCAATCTTCTTCAGTACACACTGTCCATCTGCCGCTTCCTTAGAGTACTTGGACTCCACTGTCAAATTTCCATGGGCTCCAGACTCCCAAATGTATGTATACCTTTTCAGAACCTTAACCTTTTAAGCATCCCAGGTTGGCCTCTTCAGATAAACATTTTTACTTGTCTGACGTGCCAAAAAAATCATGTGTCACCCTTCAGTTCTACCTGCAAGAGTTGGACAGTGAGAGTTTTCTGACGTGGCAGGCTGAAATTTGCTGTGATGCTGGAATTACTCATAATATTTGCTAGAATTATTCATAATTCTATCAAATCCAAATGGTAACCCTAAATATTTACGATTTTTGACAGAAAACATACATAAGCTTTGTAAAAGTTCCAGAAAGTGATCACTCTTCACTTCAGCAAGCGTTAAGACATATGTAGAGCTAAATAAAACATGTGCAACCCTTTCTCTGTTTCTCTTTTCACAGGTTTGCATCAGACTTCGGTGCAAACTGCGCTCTTGCTTAACAGAGAAATATTTCTTTCAGCTCCTTTTTGTTACTTGTTTTCTGCTCTCAGAGGACTCCCAGCAAATGTCTCCATAAGAAGTTAACTCTCTGAAGTCCAGAAGCGTGGATCACAAAGAGAATCAGGTAAACTGAGGCATTTATTCTATTAGTAATGTTTGGTACAGAGATCTGGATTATTCCTCATATAATCTTGCACTCAGAAGGTTTTACTCAGCTCTAGCTAAACTGGCAAACCCTACCCAGCACATAAAAATGCCAAATTTTGCATTAACCTTTGTAAACCTAAACCATCATGTTTCATGTAACTGTCACATCAGGTACAATACCTAAACAAAATGGGGTGAGCTAAGGACAGAATTGCAGCCCTAACGCTGAATTTCCTAGCTTTTGTGGGCTTAAGTCATACTCTTAATATTATTTGAAAGTATTTTTTTTTTGCGGTTTAATATATACTGTAACTTGTTCTTTTGTGACAACTGGATTTATACTGGCTTCATCTCTAATACCACTGGAAACTGGAAAGAGGTCACAGTGTGAGCATGTCTTCCAAATATTTTAAGCAGAGAGTCACCATACTGCACTCATTGCTCTTGTTCTCCAATAAAAGTCCTGTGTTCTGTATTAATTAAAATGATACCTCTTATGTCAATACCAAATCCAGCTTGTAGGGTATTTATCCTACTAAATGTTAAAGGTGACCAAAAGACAAAAATGTCTTTGTACTTTTCCTCCTTTCTTATTTATTCACATGAATAGGCCTGGTTTTAATGGAAAAAAAAAAAAGAAAAAAAAAAAAAAGAAGGTTTTTATCCCAGAAATTTTTTCTTGTCTAATGTGATTTTCCCTGGAAGAAGCAAATTTGTTCTGCGTTTGAAGATTTTAATGCTAGAAGCGGTGTTCATATTGACAAAAGTTTGCCTGTGTTGAACTGTCGAACACGTAGAACTGAGGGCTGTAGGCCTCTGTAAGCTGAGACGCGTTACACCACAGAGCAAAATAAGTTCATGGTTACATATGACCAGTGACATACGTGTTGAGGTTTGCCTTCCATTTATTATTCAGGTCACAGACCTGATCTCTGCTACTAGAAGTCAAACTGATTAAACTGTGAGTCAAACTGCTCTTTCTCTCACTCGTATGTTCAAATTTTTTATTTTGAAAAAGTTCCTCTTGCTGCTCCAGCTGTGTTAGGATTGACAGACTGCAAGATAAAATATATACGGAATTGATATGTTCCTTCCCAGAGGAGGAGGGTGCTGGATCTTATCCTGCATGAGAACCAAGGGAATGGCTACATCTGTGGAGAGAGAAAGAGTGAAGGGAACAGAGAAGGAAAGCTGGGGAAGCAGGAGAGGATCATAAAGAGTCCGTGGGTGCTATGCGAATCCTTATACAAGTTGGTAACCTATAGTTCCATAACTAAGGTTCACTGCTGGGTAAATAATAGGGCTATTCTATGAGGGCGGGGAGGAAATCTGGAACTGCCTAATCATTTGCCTCTTCTAAAAGAAGTTTTACACAATTTTAGGTGTGGTGACACCATCCGTCTTGAAAGATTCCTGTAACATGGACTCTCTGAACTTGAGGGTGGAAGAAAATGCTTCCTTTCCTTGGGTCGTTGTTCCAAATGCAGGACAGTCAAGGTTAGTCCCAAAAGAAGAGTGCAACAAAGAAGAGGAAAGACAACTCTGTTAAGAGGTGCATTACTTTTCTGTTCCTTGGAACATTTTTTTTTTTGTCCAAGATGTCTACCTACCCTCTTCCTATTTTATTTCTCAGCCTCTTTCAAAGAAGTTTGGAATTGGCACTTTTTTCCTGCAAGCAAAAGTACTAATGCGAGAGAGATTCTTGTTTCTTTGGCAAAAATGTTCTCTGTCAATGAATGTGAAAAATATTTAAGCCATCTGCGAAGTCCAGTCACTTCCAGCAATGCAGCAGAGTTTCTAGAAAGGGAATGAGAATAGTGAGTGGCATAATACTCAAGTGAGCCGGGTAGTGCATGCAGTTTTGCTGGTCAAACTATATGTCTTCCCAGAGACAGCACTGAGCTTCTGTTTTTTAAAGACACTTTACATGGAAACATGATCAGGCTACCAAAATCTTAAGCAACTTTCTGAATTAATTCTGGGATAGGGGAAAAAGGCAGTGTCCTATTTCCAAGGCTTGAAGCACATATGAAGATAGACATTCCAAGGAATATGCTCTTTGCCCAGCATCCTAGCAGAGAAAATTACTTACTGACTTATACAAAAATCTATCTTATACTATTGAAGACTTCGCTAGCAAGTGTTTTAACTGAAATTCTCTTCTTTGTTACTTGAAGTTCCTAGGTACAGTTGCTTATTTTTCCCATATGGAGAAGGATAATGTTTTTTACTGACTGCTCTCTGAGGCATCATTACCATTAAGAGTCAGGCTGGGAATGAGCTAGTTTTCTCTTGCCATCAGTTTCTTTGGGCCAAATGAGGCTGGAATGATCTATCTATCTACAAGCTTACTGCTAGTTTGAACCTAATGAGTCTTTCCTACTCCCAGTGTTTTAAGCTTCAGTATCACCACCTGCCAAACTAACCATTAACACTTCTGTTTGTAAACTCAGTCTGTTTCTGGGCCATGATGGTTCAAATGGACACTCTGAGTGTAACCTCAACTCTAACACTATCATCAACTCATTTGTATAGATTTTAGATCTACTCTGATGCTACCACCTCTAAACAAATCTCTTGTCCTCTAACCAAATTTATCTGTTTAATCTTATTTTAAAGACAATGCATTGGAAATCAAGCTATTGGAAATCACTCTTTCCTTTTCTTTCTTTCTTCTAGGGCACACACAAGCAATGTGTGAAGGAAGATAGCTGTAATTAGTAATTTCACACCAGGTAAGGCTGTGTTCTGCAAGAGTACTATCTTCTTATCCAGGACACACTCATTTAAAATATTGTTAATGCAATATTATATAATATATATAATAAAAATATATATATATATATATAATTATTGTTAATGTTAATTCAGATTTAGGAAGACTAATAAGCAGTTTGCACTGGCTCTAGATGGGCACATGGTTTGTTAATATTAGAGTATCAACTGCTCTCTCAATGGATTTAATTATCACAAGGCTGGAAGTTGTGGAAGAATATCCTGACATCCAAAAACCTGAGCTCAGATGCTTAGGGCCTTGCTCACAGAGATAAAGCCAATGTCACCATGGGAGTTTTACTTGGAGAAACTGCCATCAGTTTCCTAATCCTGTGCATCCAAGTCTCATTGTGTCACATCAGGAGGAAAAAAGAGTGGCTGGGTATGTGTCTGCAATGCAATTTCCCTTTACTTGATATTGGTATTTGTAAAGACAACCCTGGAGCTGGTCACAAATGCTATGTGCACCTGCAGCAAGGAGGCTCAGTGCTTTTGAGGACTGGAAACACACTGAGTAGTGTAGACTAAACTCAGTTTATTACATAGGAAGCTTGTAAAGCATTGCATCGTTACTATAAAAATATGGAATTCAGTGGAAGAGAATAGCATTTTTATTCAAATTGCTTTAAAATCTCAGTCTTGTGGAAAAAAATGTTTATGTTTGAGATGTTTTCCTCTTCCCTATATCTTTTTTATAAAGGAATTAATTATTTTACAGTCTTGTCTTGCTCTAAGAGACAAAGGCCATTTTCTGAGATAAAACCTATTCTTCAGGAAAGAGTAAATATGTCCCTGTACATTAACTTTTAACAACAACCTTCCTAGAGCAAGGGTTAAGGGAAACAAGAGAAGGAAAGGCAATTTCTTCCTTTTCCATTTACTGTGTATTCCTATCCTACCATCTCCCTTACACTATTACTGGGGAGTGAAGTCAGTTCAGCAAACTAATTTGGCTGCAGATGGACCCTCCTACCTTTTTCTCTATCCTTTTTTTATGCCAACATGTGTATGAGTTGGATTAAAGATGTAAAAATGTAACTTCACTGTCAGTTGTGCAGATATAGCTATCTGGGTGGCCTTTATTTTGGTTTTAATGACCTGTTTACTGTGTGGTGCTATAAACAGGTGAGATAAGAATGAGCTACGGAGTGAACAGGAACTTCCTAAATAGACTTTACCACTAAATGAACTGCAATTCATTTTCATACACCATTAATTCATTCAGTATTCATACAACCACAGAGAGAAGCTAGATGGAGGAAGTATTCCAGAGATAGATTAGAAAAGATCTTGGAGAGCTAATTTGCTCTCTGGCTGACAAAAATCTTTTGTAACTCAAAAGCTTTTCTTCCATGTCCAGGAAATCAATAAACATTGGCTCATTTTTTGAAAAGACAGCTTATTTTGGTAAAGTTTCGGAGTTCTTATCTTCTCATAATGCTTTAAGTCACCATTTGAAACCAGATTGAGACATGATTTTCCAGCAGCTGTGTATTTTTTCAGGCTTATCCCTATGCCAACCACCAGCTGAAAAGAGTTACTCAAAAGACTATGTAATGACTAAAAGGAAGAATCCCTTTTGCACAAGTATGGGTCTCAGCTCAACATTTCACATTTATAGAACACCTGTAACACAGTGAATGAACTGTGTTTTTTCTACATATTCCAGAGCACACATACTTATTCCTTCTGTCTCTTTCTTGTACTGACAATAAAAAGAGGTCAAGTTGTTTTGGTTAATGTGGGAGAATTTCAGATTAATATAAAGCTGGCATAGTATATACATGTTAACAGATCTGTATCTTCTGTCTTCCTTTTCAGTGTTTGAAAGAAGTATGTACTGTGCTCTGGCAGTCCCAGAAACACAGAACAGCTTCCTAGTAACATTTGTCCAAGCTATATTAATCTTAAAGCTGTTTCACTGTTATGGTTTTGCTAAGGGTAAGACTCTGAATTAGTAAAGAATACAATGCAACCCCACTGAACAAGATATCTGCTCAGATTCTCTGAATTAAAAGACATCACCAAAATGACAACAGCAATATTGTGTGGCAAGCAGCATAGTAATAAGGTGGCTGCTTTGTTACTTCTCTAGGGGATAGATCAAGCCTTTCTTGCAGGCATAGGTATGCCAGGATCTTGTTTTCATTCGTCTTGTTTCCATTCTAAGCAGCGAAAGCTAAAGAGCAAAGAGTTTGTTATTTTGCCTGCCTCAGAATACAATATGAGGGAGTGTGTGTAGGTACACTTGTACAACACACATAGATTCAATTTATTTTAACTTGATTTTAAGTGTCTAAGTACTTGTAAGATGGACACAAAGAAATTTCCAATAGCTCTGAGTGAAATCTCAGCTTTCCCTAAGAGAGGAACAGAAAGAATTTTTCCAATTCTTCCAACTTTTCATGTATGGAAATACCAGATGAGTCAATGGGTGTTCTCCATGCTAGTAGCTTCCAGGGTTACTTTCTTTATGTCAGCATGATTGCCTTATAAATAGTTTTTAAACACTGCCCCACATCACTGTTCTAGCTGAAGGTTTGGGTGGTCAGTGCCCCATAAACTGGGCTTATAGTATCAATGACACCTCAGGAAAAGGTAGTCACATAAATTCTTATGGAAATCAACATCTGGCATTTGGGTTGATGTAAGATTTTGCTCAAGGTGACAATTCCTGGTAAGAAATTATACTGGAGAGGAAAAACAAAAAAAGGAAAGAAAGAAAACCTGACTTACTCATAGCGTAGTAGCTCTGTGCTTTTAAAATGCTTTTAACCACAAACAGTTTGGAGCAACCAACTGCAATCTATTAAGTTTCACCTCACAGGGATTTTACTTTTTTCCTCAAGCCTTTCTTGTATGTTATATAAGTATTTATATGAAATTCACAGAGCTAACTGGATTTAAAAGAAAATCTAATTTTTCTAGAAAATCTAACTAATAGTAGAGAAACCAACTAATATTCATAACTTCTAAAGTAGGCTTTGGAAACTGGGGAGATTTTTGACTATTGATTGATGCACTTTTTCTGTAGTAAATTAAAAAAAAAAAGCCCTTCTAGGAGTTATTTCATTTTAACTTTAGGGCCAAATCCAACCTGATTTATGCAAGTGTCCTTATATAGGATAATGGAACTTTTATCACTTTTCTTGCTCTGGGATGAGTAAACAAGTAAGAATTATGTTAGAAACTGTATCTGTCCAGAGCATCTAACTTACATGGGAGAGATTTTTATATATGATACATTTATCTTCTGTGATATAAGTCATGTGGACAGTATTTTAATACCCTACTGGTAATTCTTCCTGTATCCTGGTCGACCCTTTGATGGTCAATGAGAGCTGAAATACGGTGAGCTCAACATGGATGGAGTTAATCCATTTCTGCAAATCAATAAAAATCCGACAAAATCCTTATTAGAATAGCATCCCCACATATTTTTCTCTCTCATTTTTAGGATGTGGTTAATTTTTGTGATGTGCAACAGGCTATTTTGTTTGGATAATCTGTTGGGTAAGACAAGAAATTATTAAATTTAATGGCTAAATACTACTTTTCATGGATTTTATGGGGTTGCCCATAATGTGTTATTCTACTTTTGTAGATTTATTAAATATTTTATGAAGAAGGCTTATTTCACATTTTATTAGACTGTTTCAGGAGAGTGGCTCTTGTATTCAGGAATAGTTTCTTTAATGGCTGAAAGTGTTTTATAACGCTTCTCAGAAGCTACAAGAAGCTGAAAGGGAAGTGTTTACTGTAGGACTGTGTTGATTTTTAACCCATTAAAGGATGAACCCAGTATTCTCTCTCTCCCTATCCCTCCTGTTTTGGTTGCACAACCTATAAACGGACAAATTGCTCGCAAGCTGAAATCAATGAGCCTCTATTGAAGATGACATTTTTATGAGGGTTGTTGCCAAAACACTGAGCAGCGGCAGGAGAAGAGGTGGCCAGTTGCGGGTGAGGACTGGCCTTTTCTTCACATAGGGAAGAACAGTAGCCTTCAGGTAACAGGTCTGAGGTAACAGGAGCATAAGAGGAGAGGAGCTGCTTTGGGAACCTGGTGTGAATAATATAAAACCTGGGAGTAGGTGCAGTAGGAATGAAGATCAGGATGTAGTGAAGATATTTTTTAACATCTAGCTTGGGAACCATTTCTGATTTTAAAATTTAATCCTGAACAAAAGTGTCTTTGACTTGGACCTGTTGACTGACCAATGGAATATGGTCTTGTGTAGATTTAAAAGAAAATATAAGTAAAGGAAAGCAATACTTGGAAATAGGTCTGCCTCGTTCTTTTGCCTCATTGACAGTGTCTAGGCTCAACTTCTACTTTTATGAAAACATTGACAGGATATCATTTGAGGTGATGGGCATTGTACTAGTGTGTGATTTGGGGATAGGCTAGAATCTGGCTCTTTTCAGGCTCAGTAGAAATGTTGCTTTATAAACTGTGGCTTCCAAAGCAATAGTCATTAGTATAATGCGAATGGAAGATTTGCTCTTCACATATTGCAAATACTGAACTTTATAGAAGTAGTGGAATATAGTTTGTACTATACCATCAACTTAAACACAACAACAACAACAAAAATGTGAACTTTAGAAATATATTAGTAATTCAGTCCTCATGCAAATTACTCTGAGTGGATTTGAGTAGATTATAGGATTAGTTCCATTATTTGAAGCTGTATAGCTGTAAAAAAGTGTATAGAACTTACACTGAGTGATATAACAATTTACGTAAGGACACTATGGCAAAATTCTTACCTATTGTGTGCTGATGTTGACAGATGTCCATGCACAGCTGGGCTTTGCAGACATGAAGGTGGATTTCAGAAAAGCCCTAGAATGGCCTAAAATATA
>JAWLRI010000401.1:2852126-2911129 GCA_034781795.1 Crypturellus tataupa
AATATAGGGAGAGGACAGAATAGTCTGGAGATTTAGAGAGAAGGGTCTACAAACAAGAAAAAGTGTCCTAGAGATTCCTGTATTGTCTGTTAAAAGGCTGTGGAAATCCTTAGCAGACTCTCTCTCTTGCCCTTCACTAATGTCAGACTCAGGCAGAGGACGCTAAGTTTCTACATTTGCCATTTATTAATGCTAGGTCAGGTTATAGAGGACTGTGTTGTGATTCTTGAAGTCTTGAATCAGGTGAAGACCAATAGAATATTTGTGTTGAATCTGTAGTTTATATGCTAAAAGTTAGGTTACGCTGTAAAAAACACAGAAGAATAGAAGAGTGTTAAAGCTGCAAAGTCAAATACTTCACAGTGGTGCCAACATTAAAGATATTCGCTCTTTCCAGTTGCTCTGTGTGTATGGATTACAATAATGCCTTTCACAGTGCTTCTGAATGCTAATCACTTTTGTTTGTTCTACTGATGAGGAAAAGACAAGTAATACAAAACCTACATATTTTGACTGTTTGAAAGGAAGGATTAGACAACATCAATTTGTGTGTGTGCAGATAAGCGGCAATTTAGATGTTTTAGATGAGCCCATTGCATTTCTATGTCTGACAAGTAACAGGAAAATAATTTTTATATCGTCATTCAAATGATCTACTTCCCAGTTTCAGTGTCAGTTTCTCCAAATGAATAGGACAATCCACACTTTTCAGAGCTATTGTTACACAATCTCATTATCCTTAAGAAGGAAAAGAATGATTTGGTATTTATGATAAGCATTTTACTTGTCTAATAGTTGCTAACCACAACAGCCAGACAAAGCTGAGGTTCTGGATCACACTTACACACAGCAGAAGCTTTAAAAAATCCAGAAACAACTAGATTGCAGAGTGTATAAACTATTTATGTTAGCAAGTATATGCACTGCTGTACAGGTAGATTAGCAAAACAAAGCAGTTGGTGCTGAGGAGCCACAGTAAATGTCACGCATCTCTCCAAGGTCCTTGGACAAGACTTTGGTTCCATGGAACAAACATATGGAAGGTTCTCTCTGAGCTGTTGCTTCCTGGACTATGGGCCTTTCAGTGAACCACTCTAGAAAGCATCATGCTGTTTTTCAGGCTCTCTCATGCAGGTGTTGGTAGGAGGCTTTTTCAGAACATTCTGGCATTTGGGTACCCTTCCGTTATTTCAGAGACTGCATAAACCCAGCACTGGTGGATCCTGAGACTGTACCTACCAAACTCATGCTTGGTTTTACTTGATTCTTAGCATGTACTGCTTTGAATTAGAATGTGTTTTGGTTGCCTTCTGCAAGATGACACTACATATGCATAAGAGCAAGTAAATACATTACTTGCTGTACCCTGTGCAGCCTCTGTGAAGTTGGAGTGTTTCTGTTCTTACTGGAACAGTGATGTCCTCTTTCTTTGGCAGCTGCACGCATGGTTTTTACAGCAAGCGCAAATCAGCGGGGCATTCAGGATGGTACTTATGCCCAGGACACTCTCTGTGGCCTGATTGCTGATTGATACAACCACCCTGAGTGTCCAGAAGTGGACTGACAGAGACAGTGATATTCCAATACTGTCCACTTATTGTATGTCAACTGCTCATCTGTTCTTGTTTAATTCTCCCTTCCCTTCTCTCATTTGCTCCCTGGCGGCACCATTCCTGTTTGCCTGGCCCCTTGATGATCCTGCCTGCAAACTGGTGCATGTCTCAGCCGCATTTAGAAACTCTCACGGGCCTTTGCCTGGCTGTGTGATAGGGAAAATGTAGTTGATCAGCTTCAGTACACCAAGCGGTGCTTTCTAACCAAAGAAGAAAGAGAGGAGGGGTTGCTTGCCTTTCACTTCCTTTCAAGATGGCTAAAGAGGCAGGGGTATGAGGGAAGAAAGACTGATTAAGGCTACCATTACAGGCTGCTGTGGCTTTGAGTAAGAATTGCTCTCTGAATACCTGAATAAAGCCAGCTGATTAATGCTCTGTGGGATGGAAAGATACCTTAGGAAGAAAAGCTTCTTCTCCCACAGAGAGCAGAGCTTTTCTCCTTTTGCCCCCCCTTTTCTTTTCAGTCCTTCGGTGAAATGATTCATTTGTTCAGTGCTCATGCTTTTGGCTGAAGCACCTATTCATTCATCCAGCTTCTGTACCTTCCAGCATAATGACAGGCCATTAACACACCATGGCTTACATACCCGGCCTTCAAGGTTCTCGCAACCGGACCTCCTCCGTCCCTGCAACTACCTCCATTCTCCTGCTCACAAAGCATTCAGCAGCCAAGCTCTCTGCCTGCCTATTCTCCTGCAAATTCATAGAGGAACCACTGTTCAACAGCCTATGGCTGAGGCACGTAGCTTTAAGCAGCAGCCAGAAATCTGAGTGGGAGGAACACCTGCAGCTCAACAGAAATGGGTCAGCGAAAGTGTTCAAACAACAACAAAACTTTATTCTTTGAGAGGGCCAACATGACCCATAACTTGTCAGGGGATGAAGAGGGAGGGATATTGCGGGGGAGTGGATATGAAAAGAGACAGAAAAGGAAATGGGCGAGCCAATATGCCCAACACTCAAACATTCCTTGCTAAGATAATGTGGCCCATTGGGGACTAAAGATACAAAAGACTGCCTGTGTTACAGTTATTACACACAAATTATTATAGGGAGGACTGGAGAGACCTCAGCAGATGCACTGCTCTGTGACACCTGATGACATGCCTTGCTCTGCTGAGCCAATATAGGTGCCTCAAGAGGGTTTCTGAGGATCGAGGCGCATGGCATCCATTCAGGAGGATAGCGATCCTTTGTGAGGGTTGAGGTGACCTTCCTCCTCTGCTTTCTCTGGCATTTGGCTCCCCAGCTGCTGCCAGGAAATAGAGCTCCATAGGTGTGCCGCAGGAGCTGCTGCTCACACCATCCTTCCAGAGCTTCCCGATATGAAACTACTGGTCAAGTATGAAAAGATTTGGGTGCCTAGGTGACTCGGGAATTGCTGTGGGCTGTAACACCTTGGATAAACCTGTTCACAGCTCTGTTGCCTGCAGCTGTTCTCTGCACAAACCCTGAGGTGTAATGCTTATGCCCTGCTGTTCTTATGAAGGGGAATGGTCTTTGGGCAGAAGACTTAGGGTGTTGCATAGGCATGGCCTACTATATGCATGGTCAGTGAGACAGAACAGGGCATTCATACAGAGTAATGAATGGTTTCTAACATGGTTAGTTGCTGAACACAAGATATCTCTCATAGCTCTAAAGGGAACTGTGTGCAAAGACATAAAAGCCTCTGGAGAGAAATTAAAGATCATAGTATTGTAGCATAATTCTGGAAGGAAGGGAACTCGGGAGGTCATCCAGTCCAACCTTCTACTCAAGAAGGGTCAACTGAGAGGTTGATTCAGGTTATTCAGGGTTTTAATCCCTATTGCCTTTACACAGATTCATGCCTTAATCCTACCAGCAGCCTCCCTGACTTTTCCTTACTCCCCAAGAACATGAGCCTTGCCCAGGCTGGAGTCATGCTCACTGGCACAGGATGCTGTTGATGCTGTTGTGGATGCTGTTGATGTTGGCTGTGGCGGGCTTTCCCATATGCTCCTTTGCATGGCCCAGGGGTGGAAAACCTGAAGAAATGTCAAAGGCTAGCACAGATATCCAGAGTGATGACCCTGTTAGATCTCAACGGTTAAAGAACATTGTGTTAAGGTCTGTGGACTGATATCATATGGAAGACTTCACAATAATACAGATATTGTTTTTTACCCCTCCTCATTAGCAATTGTTGTGCACTGTTGCTCACTTGGAGCAGAGTTTTTGACTTGGGTCAACAATCTGAAGCAACACTTGGTAAGCAGAGATATCTCAGGCTGAGTATCTATACAGTAGGAGTGTCTATGCCGTGTTTATTCATTAATTTTCAGTAAATTATTGCCACTTAAATATTCTTAAAGTCATAACATGACATAAAGACATAATAAAGACATAACCTGCTTTGTGCAGGTTACACAGATAGAGAAGGCACCTGCAAAGGTATGCAAAAGCTAGAATAGTTCTTGACTTCCAACACTGATTTAATTAACCTTTGGGTGATATTTGACTCACATTTGTACAACCCAGAATTTAGCAGCTGAAGGTGTTTTCTGTTGTCATGTAGAGTACATATTGTCTTTCCTAAATGACTGCGCAAGAAATGGATATAGATGATAGATGTTGCTTAGATTGCTAAATTTTACAATTTAATTTTGTAGGAGATAATGGTGGAAAGAAAAAGGGGAGCACACTGGTGTAATTTCTGACAAATATCTAGACTTACATCATGTGCATATTGGATTTTCATTTTCTTTTTGCAAATTAAAGTTAATTATGTATGTGATTTTAAAAATATTTTCTCAATAAGAATTTTTCAGTGTTGTTTGTTTTCTTTTTAGTTGAATTTTGTTTTCCAAGACCTAAATGCTGATTTCATTGATGCTGCTGTTAAGATGTCTTCTATGACAATTTCTACTTCTGATGGACTTCAAAATATTCAGTATTTGCCTTAGTAAATTTCACTTTTCTATTTAGAATGATAAACATTTAATAGAAGATGATCTCTACCACTGAGTTGACAGTTTTCCTGCCTTCATGGAAGTTTTCTTGTTTTATGTTTTTTTTTTCCCAATGTTTGTCAGAAGATTATATTGCTATTTCAGAAAGGCTGTTAGCTAGGTCATTTAACATTCCTGAAACTAAGATATTTAAGCCAGTGTTTTTGGAAATGCTTAACTATCACAGACTGTCTCACACACCCTCTTTGTTACAGATGGCAAATTTTCTGATCTATTACTAATGTCTTAAGAAGTAGATGTACAGCTTGACTCATTCCAAATGTCACTGAAATACCTAGTGAATATTACTGCTTTTCTTTCATCACACTTCACATCTAGCAATTGGCCTTTATCTCATTCATGGAGTTTATTGTTCTTAAAATGTTTTTAAAGGCAATTACTATTTTAAATTTGTTGACTTATAATAACTGATTCATTTGACTTAGTGAATTCATTACTCACATATTTGCATTTCTAATTTATGATCATTCTCTTGTCGTTATTTTTAATTCCCTTTTCATGTATGCATGCACATACAAATGTACTCTTATATATACAAAAGCACAAGTATGCTTGTGTATGTATATAAGTTTAAATTAAAATTGTTTGCCATCTTTTCACCAAGAAAGGTATCTTTTCTGGCTCAAGTATCTTTCTTCAGATCTGTGGAATCTTGGCTTCTTGAGCCTCCTGGAAGTTGTTTGTGAACAGTTCCCAGTTGCTTTAGCACTTCTTCTCTTAAATGTATGTTCCCAACTATGATCTCAGCTATTCTTCTAAGCCTCAATAACTGCAGCTTTTAAAAGACCCAGCAAATGGTATTTCAGATGGTGACATATTCTGTTTGCACTAAATAAATCAAACTTGGTTTCATCAGGTAATTTTTCAATTTTTTAATTTTTATATAAGCCATTAACTGTTCCTTATTTATCATAATGAAGCCCATTACGGTGAGTAATTTACAATGGATATTACTGAGTTACTTGATATCCCATGCAGGAGCTCCTGTGTTAAGAAGAAAGCCATTATTTTTAGAAATTTTTCAAGTTTTATTACTGTCCGTGTAGACTGAGAAAATGATATGCAGGTTGAAAGACATTCATGATAATAAAGTTTTTCTTTCTACTTTTGATAACCAGATTTTTGAGAGAAAACTTGGCCTGTGCTTTTGTGAAATGTAGCAGTCTATTAAAGAGGCCTCCCAGTTCAATATTCTTAGTTTACGCAATTAGTTCCTTAACCACAGGCTTTGGGGAGTCAACTTAAATAATTTATGACTTTTTAATAGTGTAACATGTTATCATTACCATCCCACCTGATTTTCCACTATATATTTTATGAAACACATTAGGCATGAACTATTATCTTCCAAAATCTAGAAATTATCCAGTCAAGTTTCACTAGTACTAATCACATGCACAGTATATGAACTGCAGTATCATGAGGTTCTCTTTCATTTTGGCTACCAGACTGAACTTTGTGTAGACTAAAACATTTATCTTCACTGGCAGGATACCAAGCATACTAGATCTGGTGCTGGTCATAGATGATGCTTGCTCATCTTTATTCCTATAGAAAAAAACATATGTATACAGAAAAGCTAATAAAGACTATTCTGCAAATTCTGATGGAAACACTTCTGTCAGCTCCACTGTGCTTATATCTGACAGTGTCTGCATTAGTTCACTTGTATTCATCATTTAAGACTGTGCCATCCTGTGTCAACAACTCTAAAGTTCAAGCACCAGATCGAGATGAAGTATCTCAAGCATTGTGTGTGAAAATCACTCATGAGTTCCTGTAACTGTACATAAAAGATCCAAAGAGGATGATTTCACTGGGCCATAGGTTCAGATCTTTCCTCTCACCTCCCTCTGTGTTTGCTGCCCTGGCTGCTCCATAGCCCGGTTCTGCTTCTTGCTGTGGAAGCATTTTGAAATCGTTACGCCTTTGTTTTCTGCAAGGCAAGATTTATAGGGAAGGTAAAATCCTTTATTATACCACTTGGTTCCTTTGGAAAAAAATAGACATTCTTTCAGGGTCAAAGTCCCTTCATTACACTTGTTTTCTGCCTGCTTGGTTTTTCCATTTCTGAAACTTCTGCTTAGAGAAAGCAGACCTGCTCATTTTGTCCTTTTGAGTTGCTACATTTTCTTCCAGTGTAATAGAGAGAACACATGTACTTGTGTTCTTTTGTGGAGACTTGTGTGCTTGTTTTTCCAAAATCTAAAATAAAAATAATAAAAACAATTTTAGGCCAAACATCTGTATTTTGGCCCTGGTATATGGAAACCTCATTCCCTCCAGGTCTTTTGGAAAAAGTCCTGGACTGATATGATCAGCTTCTTATTTCTTAAAGGAAAATAAAAATCTACTTTACCAGTTACTTAAGAGGCAGAGAAAGATCCCATGGAGAATAACAAGATGTATGTACAAATTTTAAAACGACAAAGAGAAAGATACCAAATATTTCCAATTTATTTTTTCTACTACTCCTCCTCCCCCACAGAGTAGTGGAAGATCATCAGTACTGGGTAAGTAACCATGTATGGTGAATATTTTTAGGGTCCAATGCAGTCCTGAAATCGAGACCCATGCAACTTGTCAGGTGCCAGGTAGAACTTTTGCAAAATTTTGACAGAGTTGAAGCGTGATACATTTCTGTTTGACAACATGACATGGGCAGAGCTTACACTCCTGTAGTAATCCCATTCTGTGTTTTTCTTGCTCTGTTTACTCCTCCCTAAAATGACCGTGACCTTCTGCCAGATTTTCTTGAAGGTTATGCTAATCTTTATTGGCAAGAGAAACAGTAGCTGGAGCAAAAAGGGGAAAGAGAATGCCACATGAGAATGAACAGCATGCAGAGCGTGAGAAGTTTCTGCAATAGCTGGAACTGCAGCAGCTTTGTCAGCATGCAGCCTCTGGAGCACTAAGTGAGGATATGCACACTGAAATATCCTAAAGTTAAATCTTAATTAATTTTCTGGTAAAAAAAAAAATCTTATTATTATAATCTTATTTAATTTTCTTAATGAATTTTCTAGTACTCAAGGCACTTGAGGCAAATGGGTACATCTCAGGTACTTTATATGAAGTTCTGTTTATATGAAGTCATGCAGCACCTAGTTTGGCCCACATTTTTTTTAAATGAAAATTAATGTGTGTGTCTGGCTGTATGAACAAATGAGGAAAGATCATCATGTCCATGTCCCTCTTGCCTGAGAATTGTGTATGTTATTGGCAATAGTGTTTATGAGCAGGGTCAAAATAACTTCCCAAAGAAACTTTCTGACCTGATCTGAAATAACCACTGCTTAAATTATTGCCAAAATTAAGCTACGTCGTGTTAGGCTCATGAACGGGTTAATGCCACTATGTTTAAGGGATGGAACTGATGCTGCTTCCTTGTAGATCCCCAGCATTGCAGACTAAGCCGCTTCAGGCTCTCCAACATTACAACATCTGTAGAATGGTTCAGGGCCAAAATGCAAACAGTTATGTCACATCTACTTTACAAGATGGAACGTGGTTTAACCAAGTTAAGGGACAAGCATGCTGTAACGAGGCCCCATCATATGTTTGTTTTTGTAAAGCAGATGAACCCTAAATTAGTACCAGATGTCACTACTAGACCTGCTGTATAAGGAACACATCAGGGAACTAGCAATTATGGTGAAGCCACTGTGAGGCCATATTTAAGGCTGCCTTTTCCTTTTCAGTTACAGTGAGAATTCAGTCTTTTTCTATTCTAGTAGAACACTATATTGCTCCTTCCAGTGTTGGTCCATTTGTGGAACTACTGTGGGATGCCCAAATGTCTTGTGCTCTCAAACCAAGATAATTTTTGGCTTTGGAATATCCATTCAGCACATCGATGGCCTCTTTCTTTTTATTATCTCCACTGATGTCATGAAGAGTGGTCTGAGCGTCTTCCTCCTTGGTTTGCCTCAGCTGCCTTTGGCTTCATATGTAACTCTGCTCTCATCACAGGCTGCAATATCTTTGGCTTTGTGATCATTTTTCTGTCATTTTGCTTGTTAGTTTGTTCATTAGTTACTTAGCAATTCTCTTTGTTTTCCTAGACTTTTTTGTTGCCAAGATCTTCCTTCTTGGCAAACAGGGGGAAAAAGGAGATTTTTCAGTTTGAGTGAAGCTACGTGGCTTCCAGTGGCCTTTTAGATTTTTTGCCTCAGGATAATTTAGGCTCTTATTTTCCCTGGCTCCTTCATGGAATGGACTGCAGGATTCAGCCTACCTTCACACTTGTTGGGAGCAACTTTCTGCCATAGTGTTTACTCTGAAGATTCTGCTATCTTCAAGTCCTTCAGTTCCTCAACTAGAAAATGTCATGAGAACAGTCTCTACATCTCCTAATGTGGAAATCCATGAGATGCTAGTAGGACAATCAGTAGGGCATCGACTCCATGCTCGAAAAACCTTATTTTCTTATTAATAGTTGTAATTTGGTAAAACAGAATGCATGGGCAGCTCAAAGAAAATAATTCAGTCTTCAGATCTTTTTCCTTGCTTTTTAACCTCCAAGACTTTGTGGCCCTGTAGACTATACTCACACAGGGCCATTCAGTATCAGTTCTTTAAAATCTGTATGGATGAGACCACCTTGTTTTGGGTAGTTATAGAGTGTAGCTACCTGGATGCCCATGGATTGTGTTATTCCTAGTCTTTTCCACAAATTTGCAGATAAATTCAGTGGTAGCTTGTACAGGTGAGACTTCTGGGGTATTATTGCAGCCTTGCAGACCATTACCTATTCTCCTCAGCACCAATGAAAGTGTAGTGCAAGCATTTTTAAACACTAGTAGCTACCTAATGAAAGTAGGTTCGTTTGTACTATCTGCATCCCTTCCAGATGAGTCTGTATTGTCTCTTAATAGATAATTTAAAGGGGCTGCATAAACTGATGAGGTGATTATAATAGAGGAGTAGAAGCTGTATTCTGTCTTATTTATTCTGTTATTCTACAATCAAATGATGTATGTCAAAACTTTAGACTTTAATTCAAGAGTAAGCAATGAATATTCTGAGAAGTTTCAAAAGTGGTTCAATCAGTGTCTAAGTGAATCAATTCCAAATTGTCCTTCAATATGTCACATTCAGAACTACTTTTTTCAGGACTCTAACTTACCATTTCAAAACAAAAAGACCTGTATCTAGTGAAAGTTTGATAGATTAATAGAGCTTACTTCTTTTGTTAAATAAACAGCATTTTGTAGTACTCATTTTCAGAAGTAGTTTTTATCTATGTCATAGTAAGCTAGTGGTAAAAATGTTCTGCTCAAACAACTTTTATCCTTTGGATTTGAAGAGATAAGAAGAGGAATTTTTAAAAATCCTCAGTAATTCATGCCTTCAATTGCTGTTCCCTATGCCCAAATTCATAGTGATAAAAAAACAGATTTTGCCAAGTTGAGAAAAAAATGCAGGAGTTACACAAGGCTGACAATTTATAAAAGGAGATATTGGTTCTTCAAACACCATGATTCTCATCAAATATTTAGTTAGGTTAGAATCAATTCTAAATAAGTGCCAACAGGCAAATCACCTGCTCTATTTGTTGGAAAAGAGTATGGATGAATTTTGAGGAAGGCAGCCCTGGACAAGCAAAGATACACAGGCTTTGTGTAGCTTCTGTTTTCAATTAAATATGTTATATAAATTACTATACCTCCCATACAACATGGTATTGTTGCACATCAGTATAAAGGGAGCTGGAAGTCCCTTGAAGGACTTGAATATAAAGTAACAGATGGAAATTGTTACTGCCTGAGAAGGGCAGACATTCAACTTAAGAGATTCTACTTTCAAGTATACGCAGTGGCATTTCACTAGTAGTACATGTAGTAGAAGAATCTCCGTCAAAATTTCTCCTGAAATAACATATTTCTGTCAACATTTGAAGGCCCCTATTCTGGATCCACATTTTAGTAAGAATTTTTTCGACGAGCAAGGGAGGGATGGAGGTGTAGTTTGTTTCTTCCTGAAAGTAACCACACCTGGGGCACCAGAACCCATCCTGCATTAGAGATATTGTTAAATGAGCCTGCCAATATCGGTCACCATTGTTGATTAATAGAAAACTCGTTCAAGTTTAGAAAAAATAGGCATTAACATTAATGTTAGTGAAATATGTTTTATGACTCACTCTAGGAAAACGCTTTCCAAACAATAGGATAGGGATTAAAGAGATGGATTTCTGCTACTTCTACTAATTAAATGAGTGGGAGGATATTGTGAATACTAGTCTCTTGGATGACATTCCAGTTGATACCATGCTGAGGAATGAGGTTAGGGAATAGGAGAGGTATGCCTTTGCACAATATTCTCTTTGAAAACCCATGGCATAGTTATAATAAACTGAAACATAGAATTGGTCCTGGAATTGTCAAAGATTTTGAACTCACTTAGCACCTAACAGCTCATTTTTACATAAGATTTTATTTGCCTGTACTAGAGAAGAGAGTAAAGTCCCAAAATAGGGTGCTGTCAGTGTATCGGACATTTCTTGCTTTTGTTACTGTAAGCTTCTCCTGTCTGGCCCCATAGTTCCTCTGTTCTTGCCCTCACATCTGCCCTAAATGTTTCTGCTAAAGTCATATTCCTTTCCTCCCACACATTAGCACTCCATTGATTTCCTCTCACTTGCCATGTCAAATTCAAGCTGTTCATCTTTACCTACAATGACCTTATTGTGTGCCCCCGCCTATATATTCAGTTTCATTTCCTCTGACTCCCCCTCTCACGCCCCTTATCTGGAAATGATCTCAATTCGGAGGATTTGCAGTCCAAAAAAGAAAAGACAGGAGTGAAACTTTAATTCCAGGCATGCTCTCCATATCAAGTAGTACCTGTTGAACTAAAGGTATGATTTTAAGCCAATGTGATCAGATGAGCACAGCCCTCTTTTATGATGTTGCTTGTATCATTGCTTGTGATAAATATATTAGTTTGCATGGGCATGTAGAAGCTAAACTTACAAAACCACGTGAAGTCAATATGGCTCTGCTAGAGGTGGCCAGAAAATAATCTACCTTCATTGTAAATTCTTAAGATTAAAAATAATAATAATAATAATAATAATAAATCCTAGCTTTCCATTGCAACAAAGCTCCCCAAAGTTGCTAGAAATGAGAGAAGCCTACATCAGAAACATAACAGCAGGGCATGATAAGAAGACTGATTCCTTCTCACGCATCAAACAGAAGGTCTTAATGCTGGGTGTTTCCTGATTCCTCACACTTTGCCTACTTACTGAGTTATTTATTGGTCTGAGATCTGGGGTTAGGCTGCCTCTTCCGTGCTCTCTTTCACTCACTCACTCACTCACTCACTCACTCACTCACTCACTCACTCACTCATTCTTTCTAACTCCTCCTATTTTTGTATCTTCTGCTATTGCTTTTCTAGGCATGATATAGAAGAAATGGGTAAATAGAGTAACATTAAGTCAAGACTGATATAAAGAAGAGCTTAATTTGGTAGACTTTGCTACCTGTAGCTGTGTGCATTTTGCCCAGGAATCTGTTCCAAAGAAGTACTATAATTACCTTGTAACTCATCTATGCATGCATCAGTGGATTGCTCTATTCAATCTTTGCTCTTTCCTAATATACATCATGTTTCTTCTGCCCAGATTTGTTGTGTCTTTATATTTACGGTTATTTCAGCATAACAAGTATCTCTTCAAAACCACTCAGATTCTCATATTTCCCTATCACTTTTCCCACAGCAAAATCTGATTATGCAGAGAATGACCTTTCTCTCCCCTCTGCACTGAAACAGAAGGCAACATATACACAGATATTACTTCACTTCCTAGTACTTCCTTGTCGCATTTGATATGCCTGCTAACATCACCCTATTTTTTTATGAAGGGTTTTAAATTTTAGACCTGTTGATTCTTTTTCCTGTAAGCAAGAAGACATGCATACTTAAAGGCTTTTCTAGTTTAGAGAATCAGGAGGGTTCAAACAAAGACTGACTACAGTTGACTGTTTTGCTTAAAAAACTCCTGCAAAAAACATCTCATTGTGGGGAGAAGAAGGGTCGGGTGACATGCTGATGACACGTGCACAGAGGCACTTTTAAGAATGCATATTTTCTGACAGTTTAAGATTTTTTTTCTTGAATGTCAGTATCTATTTTGAGACTGAGAGTGAAAACAAATGGCCTGTCTTTTGTAGGAGATACAGCAGGTCAAATTCACCCAAAGTGTAAATATGCTCTGGCTTCACTAGTTCACCCCACCTGAGCTAGCAGGGAGTGTTTTTTCAGCTCTTACGTCCCAGTATCAGCAGAGATAAAGCAAGTTGAAGAAGAAGGGGTGGGGGATAGAGAAGAGGCCAAGAGCAGGGAGCTTTTCATGCAGCCTCTCAAACACATTGATTGTAGTTTGGGATTTTTCAAAGCTGCACATGTTGAGTAATATCTGCCAATAAACACAGCTCAGTGGGTGAGAAATCCGTCTGCCTCTTGCTGAGGATTTGAAGAGAAAAGACACCAAATGAGCAGTTTCTTCGCATACGGGTCATGCCCCTCGCTGGGGTACTTGCCCCTGACCTAATCCCATTCCACTTTGTCTCCCCCAGTCCCTCCTGCCTTCCCTCCCCCTTCCTACTTCTCCGCTGCTGCACTACTGGTGGTCTGGTGCATGCTGCACAGATGTTTTCCCCATGCTATTATAAGATTATTTTTCAAGTGGCTTCTTGGAGCAGATGTTTCAGTGTGTGCGCTCTCCTTCCCTTGGCTGAAAGCGCTTTGCGCAAAGAGCAGATTGCATTGCTGCTCTCCTTTTGATCTAAAGAGCAAGAGCGAGAAAAAAAAATCCCACACAAATGATGCTGGTTTTCATTTCAGGCTGTTTGGCAATGATGCACCTGGGTGTGTGTCTCCTGCTTCTTTTCTCCCCCATCACTGGTGCTGCTTGCAGATGTTTTTTCTGTGCCTTTCTTCTTCAGCCCATTTTTTTCCCTCTGTGACCCAATCCTTTACTCCCACTGCTTTTAAATTTTCTTTCATCTGATGCTCTGGTATTCCTGCTTCCAAAATCATTCTCTGACCTTCTGCCAGCACCTCATCTTCATCATCTCCTTCCTTTGGCAACTCCTGCACTGTTAGGATGGATTAGGCTCATGTGTTTGGGTGCAGGGCCTGTCCCCCTTTTGCCTTTCTGTTTTGAGTTTAGATTCCTTCCTTAGATTCTCCTTCATTGCTCCAGGTACTTGCTGTCTGTAGCAGGGAATTCACCTGAATTCACCTGTTCTCGTTTTTCATTTTACTTCTCCCATTGAGTGAGTGGCATTTCCAAGACTTACAGGTCTTGTCCAAGCAACATCTTGGACAGCAAGGATGGGCAGCATCTCCAGTGCCCATTAATTTATACATACAACATATATAAGTATGTATACACACAATTTATACATACAACAATTACACAGCACAAAAAGATTGTGAAATGTATTCTATTTGGGGTTAATGAGGGTTAATCCATTGAATCTTTTAGGTTTTTTTAAAAAAATCTTGAATTGATTGCATTTGGTTTTTCAAATAGACAGTGTGTCAGCTTCAACTCCATATGCTGGCCTTCCTTAGAAAATTTGGCTCACATGCATTCAGTCATCAGGAGAAAAATAAATATTTCAAATCTTTTCTGGGCCAGTAAGATAGAACTTCAGAGTGGGTTCCTAAACTAGTATTAATCAGCCTCAATTGATTCAGGTTGATTTATATCAGCTGAGAATTTCCTTTGGTTATGTGTCCAAAAAATCTGCTCATTATTATTGCTGTTTTGATATGACTAGTACCACACCAACACATTTGTAGGTTCTCATTAGTTCTTTTTAAAATATTGTCTTATAGAAGAGTCCTACAGAATTAAGTGGAGAACAATAACCTCACATAAGAATGTATAGGATTTTCAAACAGGAATATAATTGTCTATTGCATTCACAGACTATCCTAATTTCCTCCAAAGTGGTAACATTCTTTGCTGATTTGTGCACTTTTGGAAAAATTTCTCTAGAACACTACTGGGGTAAAGATTTAGGTAACACTTAGTACCTTAAGATCCATTTCTTTCTTTAGTTTTCCTTGAATTGTACTGCAATATACATATCAGAGAGAAAATAAAGGAATATATGAACAGTTAAATATGCCATAACATTTTTAGCATTTCTCATCTTAAGTATATACAGAAAGTCTCAGTCTCAGCAATGTCTTCTTGTTTACTTCCTGACCCTTGAACTTCTCAATAGCTATATAAAACTCAGTAGACCCTTCTGAGACTGACTTTCCTGGAATTAAATAAAATAATGGCAAAAGAAGATCTGGTCATGACTGTATTATACAGCAGTGCTTACTCTGTGTCAGAACAGAACAGTTCTTGTTTGAGAATAGAATCTGATGCACATGAATGTCAAATTAGTTTATACATGCAAGACCTAGCAATGCCTCCGAAACCTGTGGTTCCCCAACCATGCTGCTGACTACATTTATACAATGAAAAACTGTTTTTATTTTGTTTTATTTAGTGACCCTTAGAGCATGATTCAGCTGCTTAAACTTAAGTGCCTAGTGCTATTTGAGATGCCTTGTGATAGTCTTCTTAGCGTCCAAGTGCCAGTCCAGAAAATCACAGATCACCTGTTATATCTTGTCATAGCTATCTGAACTGTGGAGATATCTAGAGAAAGTGCATTTGGCACTGGATGCCTGCGTTAAGATATGTGGAAGACCCTTAGCTCTTTTCTTTGTGCAAGCTCAGAAGGCATTTGGCTTACTCAGAATCATCCTTTCATTTGAGTCAGTTGTTGTAAGCTGCATTTGACTACGTCTGTAAGTGTAGTGGTGAAGTACCAGTTTGGACAAATCATTCTACAAGTCCCCGTGAACATCTTTAGCTTTGATTTGCCTAAATCATCCAGCACATATATATTTTGCAGCTGGCCACTGTTATGTATTTGTGGCTGTATAAATACATGCTCTGCCTTGGAAGCAGTTTTTGAACTGTGTCTGAACTGAAAAGTTCAGGAGGACAAAATGAAAAAGAGATTATTTTGTCAGCCTCACTAGCACAAAGCTAGAGGATCAGTTACTCAGTTAGGGTGCATTTAGGAGATCCTATGCTCCAAGATAATATGGATCTGGAATCTATGGTCAATATGATTACCAGGTGATGCCCTAGAAAATGGGATGAGTAAACACACAAGTGTCTTCACTGGGGCTTTTCAGCCAGACGAGGACTGGCTGCAGCAGAAAAATTGAGATTTCCCATCTGTGTGCTCCTCATCACTCAGTTCTAGGAGAGCCTCTTAGCGTCTAGGAGGGTCTATAACCACAGCGAGCCCCAGAGTCACTCTGTGCTTATAAGGATTGCTCAGGACACAGTATGCCAAGGGTTGCAGAACAAACACACAAGCCATCTTTTTCTTTTAGGTAAGGCTTGTACTAAGTCCATCTTAAAAACACCTACTTGACTTGAGTGAACTCTCTGCGGACATCAGATTGGATGCTTTAAAATTGGTATATAGAATTTAGCTCCTGCAAGTCTCCTTAACGTGCATTCTGAGCCATCAAAGGTAGCTAAACTGTTTCTGGATGTGCGCAGAGCCTAGAAGCACAGCTGTGATTATGATATACTGCTCTCCAGCTAATCATCCCTATAAATCTGAGCTATAGCTATAAATTCACCTACTATCCAAATAATCTGTTACAGGTAACTGAGCATTTTCATTCTCACTTGGGACCAGTCCACCACACATCCTTCTTCTCCACAAACCCAGAAAACAGACCTTTCTGTACTATTGCTGGCAGCTCGCTTATTTCTGTTAGCCTCACATTCTGTGCTGAGGTCCTACTGTGCTTAGAAAGCTCCCTTGGCATTCTCTATACAGTTATTATCTACAAGGGTAGTGGGAGGGAGAAGGTAAGGAGGGAAACCACATGTTTTAATGATGATTCTCAATGGGCCTGTGGAAAAAAAAAAGTGATAGGACATAAAGCATGTGAAGGCAGGAAACTAGGTTTGCATGAAACAGGAAATCCAGTCTTTTCTCTACATATTTCTATGTTTGGTATAGCAGATGACATTGAAAATGTATTCATACCAAATCTGAATCCAAAGTCTGCCAAAAATCTGCCTATTGAGTTAAAAATCTCATAAAGATTGCACTATTTAGTGGCCATCCAGGCCCTTTCTCGTGACCCAAGACCGTATGTCATTCTGGACTGTCTTCATCTTGAAGTTCTCTATTGACAGATGGTTTCTTGATATGATCAGGCTTGTAAAACAAATCAGCCCAGTGTTCAACAACTGTATCTGTTCATAAAGTATATCTGAATTCCTGTAGAGCTTTGATGGTTGATATGGTGTACAGCTACAGTAGACTTTATTCATAAGGCAACAGAATGAGTATCTTTGGTATCTGTGTTGGGCTTCTACAGGCCTCTGATATAGAGATAAGACTACTTGCTTTAAGATGGCAGTCTTACACCCAAATCAGAGGTCTAAAGAAGCCTCTGGAGTGGGAGGGAGAGATTGCTTTGGTTTTGTTTTGTCTATTTGGATTGAAAAATAGAAATAAAATTTTAAAATGTCTTTACTTACTTTTTATAAATAACTACTAATTTAAAAATGTAAAATAAAATGTAATAGTTGCTTTGCCTATTTGCAGGCCTAAAAATTTAAATCTGTGAAATTTTCATTTTTGAAATACTCAGGAATCCAGTGTCACTGATGCTAGTTGATTGTATTTTGCATAAGCATGGTGTAAGTTTTACTTGTCTCTTTATTTGTTCTTCTTCAAAAGAATTTGTTAAGACAAAGAGGATCTTTAGACAGAGCCAGATTTTTAAACCACACCATTTCGGAAGACAGAATCAGACATGCAATGATTGAGACATACCTCTAGTTATCCTTATTTCAGATTTCAGCGAGGAATTACTTCTGCTTAAAATACCCTTGACCGTAGGGACCTGGACATGACAGAAAAGATGAAGGAACAAGATTTCACGTACTGCTGACCTGTGCAGAGGTAAGGAGACATTAACAGCCAAATTGAACTCTGTTTAGTGACTGAAGAGCTAACCATTTGCTGACCATTTTTATGAGAATTTAGTCAAATTCAGTTTAACTTATAGTGATTGGCAGCCACCTGGGTTTGAATGAGTTGTCAGCTGTCTTATGATTTTATTCTGTCCATATTTTTTTTAATACATGGATTGTCAGACTTTTATAATGTACTTTATTATGTGATATAGTGTGTATATCGCTTTGTGACAAACTACTTTTCTCTGCTTTCAGATGTGACTAACCTAAAATTTCCTATGAGAGGCAGTGCCATAAGAGCAAAAGCAAAAGAAATCACGAAGAGATGTGTCTGTAAATGCACTCAACTAATGAATGGCGGAAGAACAGAGAAATGGCAGCTCTTGGTTTCAAAAATGTCCAGCAGAGATCCCAAAAGAATGAAGCTTAACTCTTCTAGAAAGGGTAAATGTTTACAAGGGTAAATGTTATCATTTGCCATCCTAACATTTAACAATGTGGGAAAGCAACTAGGAAAAATGTTACAAAAATATCATTATTAATCACAAAAGACTGGAGACAGTAACTTAAGGTAATTCTGTTTATTGTCAACAGGAATGCTTGGTAAGTGCTCCTCAGAAGAGTATTTTAGCTAGGAGGAGGAGAAGGACAAACTCATCATAGTTAACGTTATAGAAAAAAAAGTAAGTATTGATATAATTTGAGGTTTTGAACTATGTTCCCTATGTCCACCCTGTTCTCTATGGCGGACCTCTGTTTGCTTCAAATACCTTTGCATCTGGGCCTCTGCCTTATGGTCTTCTGTGTCACAGACACATTTAAAAATATGCAGACATCTTGCATCCCAATCTCACAGCTTAGAGGCTATGAATAAGATGAGTAACAAGGAATGGTGATAATTTTGTGCTCTTGGACTTCAAGTTCTGTGCTACATCCTTCTGAGACATAATTAATGATTCTTTTGATCTGAGCAGCATTCTGACATGTATATGATCTTCAGAATATAATATTCCTCGAAGATACCCAAATGATTTTCATTTCTAATATACTAAATTTTCTCTTTTCTGTGTCCTGCTTCTGTCCTATCATTGCCTCTTCTTTCATTCTAGATGTATTAGTTGTGGCCTAAAAGCCTAATTCTGATTCAACATTCCTGTTTATCCCCATAAAGTGGGGTCCTACCTATATATCCAGAACTTCCTAAGTCCACTGAAGCAATCTTTTCTTGTATTGTGTAATGGTGTTGTTGGATCTGACTTTACACTGCTTAGGAAGCAGAGCTGTTAATTTTGTCCTGTAATTGCAATTAAGAATCAAATAGGAAAAAAATGGTAAAACAAAATGAAGCAAAACATTTTGTATCAGTAAATTAAAATTAAGAACCATATTCTGAAACGTATTTGTTACAGTGGTGTCTGGTCGCTTCCTTCTTTTGTCAGCTTGTACTGAGATTCTCTGTTTCCACTTATTTTGGGTACATTTTTGTCGCTCTTTTCTCTGGACATTCCTCTTATCCCATTCCTTTCCTTATTCTTCCATGGCTGTGGACACAGCAATTCCATTTTCCAGATAAGCTGATGTGGTAACAGGGCTGTTGCCAATCATACTGCAGCTGTATCACTCGTGAAAGCTAAAAGTTACAGCCTAAAAACACTTTGTGGAAACGATAAGATTAAAACGTATCATGGGATGTACAAGAAAATATTCTGTGGGTAGGGGTAGGAATAGCTGCAAGAAGTCCTTGTGTTATTAGTATTTTACATGTTGTCTACAAGGACAATTATAAATAGTTCTGTAGTCACCAGGATAGGAAATATTTTTAATCGCAAACCTTACTCTCTAAGTTTCTGAAAGAGGAGAGTCCCTTCTTCCTGGAGAAACATATGACAATTGGTTAATATTAAACCAAAAGTTGTTTATTTAACTGGTAACTGGAAAACACATTATTGGTTAACACCTCTATTTGGAAGCACTGTTTTAAAGGGCATCATGTAATAAAATGGGAGAAAACCCAAGTGGCAGCACAGAGCATTAAGGCTGAGATTGGTAACAACTGCAGTTAGCTAGCTAGGCAAGGCTGTCAGAATTTACAGAGAGATGAGAACAGGGTTATTTGATTTGGAAATCAGGTTTCAAGCCATCGTTCTTGATTGCACAATCGTTGTTAGAATTTAACTCTGAGTTAATGAGTAGATTTCAGCATTTCCAGTTGCTAAGTCCATCTGTTCGGAGTCATCTAACAGGACTTTTTTCTTAGTCCTAGCGAATGTTGCAAAGTAGTATTTTGTCACTGCAGTGCAGTTGATTTTAGAGGAGATTTAAATGGCTCTGCAGAAGTCTTCCTTACTAGAGGACAGCCAAAACTTCCTTGGCTCACCTGCCGTCTCTGTTCTAACTCTTGTGTGTGACACATCTGCCTGCTCACACTGCACTGCTGGATGAGGACTGAGAGTTTATGGGAATATTTGTGGCTGCTCTTAATTGAGACAAAAGCTACGATTCCAGCAGCCAACAGCAGACAAACATCAGCTGTCTGAGAGATAGGAGCACTCTCTTTTATAAAAATGCATTATAATTTCTGGCACTTCCTAGACGGCTGAGCTCAAGTACTGGAGAATGTGAGGGTGGGACCTTGTGACTCAGCTGTTTGCTGTATAGCATCCATTAATATCTTGTGTATTTCCCTGCAAGGACAGTTATAAATAGTTCTGTAGTGATCAGATGGGAACTGTTAAGGACGGTCCTTACTCAGCACCACTGGGGAATAACCTTTCCCCGATCCCTCCCCCAGCTTCTTTCTCCAACATCTCCACCATTCCCAGACCGATTCTGCTACCAGGCTCTGCCTGTGGCCTGAGTGCAGGTGCTGCAGGGACTCCTCACCTAATGGGGTTCAATAAGAGGGCAAAGAGCTGTGACAGATACAAGGAGCCTTGACTATGCTCCTGCCTTCCACTCTTCATGCCAGCTGGATCAAATGACTATAGATCTGATTCAGGGTCCTCTGAAGTCCACGCAAATATTTGCCTCGATTTCAGTGACTTTGGAGCAGGATCTGAGTACACACAGGAAAGTATGCTTTTTCCCAAAAAAGAGGGCAAAATCATGCAATCATTTCATAGAGAGGACAGGAGCACTGATGCCATCTTCCCTGCTATAATGCTGGGACGGTCCACCTAGATGTTGTTTTCCTCATGTGTACTTCACCTTTCTTGTTGTTTTGAGGCAAAGGGGAATGATGAAGAAAGTTTTCTGCCTAGTAATTTTAAATGTGAAAAGGGAAACATAAGACCAAAAACATTTAAGAGGAATGTGAGTTCCAGGCGAGGAAGGATTTTAAGCCTTTATTACCTGTGTCACCTGTGAGTTAGTATGACTGGCAGTACACCAATCCCTTATTTTTTCAAAACCACATTCCAAAATTTGTGTTGTTAAATTGATTTTTTTTTCTTGGAAGAATATAGATAAAGAACTCACAAACAAATAAACACTGAGGCTAGAGTCAAGGCAAGTTCATTGTTTCACAAGGCATTTAAGTCCATGCTCTTACATCTCTGATTGTATGTCACTTCCCTGACTGGATGCAGAATGAAGCTATTTATCAGATATTAATGTCCATTACATATTGTAAGCATAAGGTTCAATGCAAAGGATGTGTAGTAAGGTCAATCTCCGGGGACTTGCATGATTTTTAGAAATATTACTTTGTATCCCATGTTTAATCCAGCTTTTTGACTCTAATTCTGTAGCTTCAAAGTCTTTCTCTAATGCTGGTTCAAGTCCCTGCTTTGAAAACTGGACCATGAAAATTTTATTTTGGGTATTGTCAAGGTCTTAATGAAATCTAAATTAAAAGTATTATATAAGTAATTGTTGGTATTACAAAAAAGCTATTCTATATTGTCATTTTTCAGATGGAGGGATAATAGGAAGAATTTTTTTTTCTGTTGAAATATGAAGAAGTATAGTTATTTAGTTTTGGGAGTTTATTTCTAGCAGTCACTTATGGTTCATTTCTCAGTTGAATGCTTCTAAATAGAAAGACAATATTTTGATAATATTGTCAAAGTGACAATATTTTGAGTAAACCTAACTAATGTTCTGTCTTTTGGTCACTAATAACAAATTTTCCACCTCTTTATGGAATGTGGACTGCTTGGTAGAACAGTCAGTAAGGGCTGGTAGGAGAAGCAAACAAACCTTTATGCATGTTCCCTTAGCAAGAAGGAATTAGGAAGACTATAACATGCCTAGAATTTCTCGATGTACTCCCACCCTGTTTTGTCTGGGCAAAAGAATACTTGGACAGTATTGCTTCATAAGCAATATTGCTTCATAAGCTCTTGAGATGGGGGTGAAGGAGAGCAGCATGAAGGTGGCCAACATGTTTGCAGGCAACTCGGAAGACCCTAGGGAGATGTTGGCTGCCAGACTGTGTAGAAGTGGCAGATACAGAATTCAGAGAATAGCAGAAAATTGATATCAGGAGTTAAGATTTGCCCTGGTATCCATAATACATGAGTGTTTCATTAACCATGAAGAGTACTGTATGTGTTTATGTTTTGGGGGGGAACTTTCAAACCACTTTCCTAATTTTTTTCTTTGTTAAAACTTATTTTCTGACATATCTCTACTATAAAACTGAGAAATGATTTTTTTTTTTTTAGAAGATAGCAGTTATCTCGTTTATGGTCTGGGTGATAATAACAGTAATAACAGTGAGTTAGTAACCAGTAGAAGATCACTGCTTGTTTATTGTTGAATAATACATCTGTGAAACACATTTCAGAGGCCACATTCCTAATGAGCCGCTAGGTTGCTGCTATACAGAGCTGACAGTAATGCTAGATCCTGAGTAAAGAAAGTGAAGGTTAACAGGATGATTGGAATATGAAGTCTTCCAGGAAAATTTTATGAGGGCTATCATGACAAAATCCATGACCTTCTGTAACCTCAGCAATGAAACCGTTTTGACCCTGTGTCATGTGAAAAAAAAAAAGAAAAAAAAAAGAGAGAGAAGATCACAGAATTATTCAGGTTGGAAGGGGGCAGGTGAGGTTTTCAGACCAGCTTCCCACTCTAAACAGGGTCAGGTGTGAAATCAGACCAGGTTTTTCAGAGCTTTATCTGGTTGGGGTCTTGAAACCCTGCAAAGGAGACTGCAGTGTTTTGGGTAGCTTGAGAGTCCGAATAAGGAAGTAGGAACTGTTGTTCAGGGTTTATGTATCATTTTGGGGCATATAGGGAGCAAAAGAAAGGGGGCTTCTCTGGAAGAAAAAAAAAAAAAAAAAACCAACAAAAGAAAGAATAAGGTGAGAATCTCCCAGGAGAGAGTAAAAGAATGAGAAGTGACCCTAAACTATTTCTATTCATCCTGTACTGGGTGTTGAGAGGAGGTGAAGTGATGTAACTTTGATATAATTATTCTTTGTTGGCATATACCATGCATATTTGCTTTCTTTGAGACTACTTTGTGATAAGAGTAATGCCTAGCTAGTCAACTTACAAATAGCACAAGTGAAATGTGAAATACTTGACAGAAAAGTGACTTACTTGATGGAAGTGAGAAGTAAGAATAGTATGAGTCCATGTGGCAAAAAGTCACATTAACATCCTTGCGCTAACCTGATATTGCTTTTTATTTAAAAAAATAATGGAACAGAAAACTTCTTGGAATTGAGTGTCACTCTGAAGAATAAACTTGTTTAGTAGGTCTACTGAATGGGATATAAATAGAGTTTTTAAAATATGGGGTATTTAATAGTGGGAGATGCATTAAGGATGTAATACAACAGATCTTAGCTTTCAGCCAAAACATATATGCAGTGCAAACTGTCCTTTTAGTGTCTAGTAAAAGAAAGCAAATGGTTAGTAAAATTAGAGTACATAATGAACTTAGATGCCAGGTGACTGAGTTGATGTTGTGGCCACTGTAGAAGGATATCAAAGGAGGCCAAGTTTTCCAAGGTTATGTCTTATACCATGAGAAGAGCTGAGAAGATCAAGCCTAGGTGATTTTTTTTTCTTTTTTTCCATCCCCATCAGCTGATGGTTTTGGCATCTTGAGCTAGAAATTTCAAGTTGGGCAGATAAGTTTAAGTATTTTCACTGCAGGATTCTACTGACACATCAGATATACCAAAATCTCTTTGACTGGAAATAATGATTGATGATGTGCTTATTTAGGACAGAAATTATGATGTGTTATAAAAATCTATGTAATGTATGCCAAGCAAAAAGAGCCTTCAATTGAGTGAGAAATAATATCCAATTGGGATGAGTAAGACTGGTTATTTAGGAAACATACTATGATTTGTGTGTTGTGACAAAGGAATTTGACTGAACGTAAGTAAGGTAATTGGACAAGTGGAAGAGCTTCAAAAGAAACAGGCCACCCAGTGATTCACAGATGTTACTATTTCTAAGCAAATTTATCCCTGATCTATAATAAATGTTCCACTGAGCTTATTACTAATGGACAATAGAGAATGTTGCTATGATTGCAAGAGGACGGATTTGGGCAACTGCCACAAAAGAGCTGAAACTATTTTTTTTTCCAGTTTAATAAAGAATCCAAGTTGATACAAGTTTATGTGGGTTAGAGACTGCCTTTCTGAAAGAAGACAATGTGGGGCATATCCTTTCAACACACCAGTCTAGCTAGAACAGAGGTATACCCAGACCCAGGGAAGTAAAGCTTCTGGTTACTGGTTTGGCTTATGAGTGGTTTCAGGAATATGCTTATAAATCACTTGAGGTAAAAACAGACCATATACCACAGGAATCTATATAATGGAAACTACTATGCAAGGAACCATTTTAACCGCATAAAGTGTCCATGAAATTCAGAAAAAATGCTTTAATTTGAAATTCTGTCTTGAAAAGGGCATGATTAGAATATCCATGATTATGAGAGGAAACGTGAAGTGGTCTATGAGGGCTCTTTGCAGGGAGATCCTTACCTAAACATAGAATTTGCAAAGATGTTGGAAGTGTAATGGAACATGCTGAGATCAGGGGGACATCACTAGATAATGTCAACATATCCCTGCTATGACTTTTGGAGAAATGCTAATAGGATTTTAAAACATCTTTTCTGTTCCTTAGGACTAATGTTATGTAAAATTTTCTTGATCCAAGGACCTAAGTAAGTTATCTAGCATTGACATGTTTCTAAGAAACAGAACATTGAAAAACAAACAAGAAGTTAAAATAATAGGAAGGTCTAGCTCACTTTTGTCTAAATGTGGTTCATAATTTCTGTGAATTAAATAGAAAACTTTTATAAAAATGCTCTTGTTTAAAGATCTTTAAGTTGTTTTATGTCACATTTCATCAAGCAGTCATTTATGCATTTGTAGTATAAACCCACATACGCAGTGGATTCCAGATGGGTTAATAGCTGATCATGTTCAGCAGTCCATAAATTTCTACTTTTCTGGGGCCAACCACTTTGAAATACTTGCATAGGTTAGCAGAAATAGTTCAGTTATGAGAATATATTCTGGAGCATTTAGCAAGTTTATTTATATGGAGCACTATTACAAAACTTTTTGCATATGTCACTGTACACAGATGATGAGATGTAGGGGCAGAAGAACGAAAATATGAGTGCCAGAATGTAATGGTTTTCTTGAATTGAAGGTGGTTAACCACAGTTAGCCAAAAGACCTATACATCAAGAATGAAGAATAGAACAGAAAACTTACTCCAGAAATGTACAGTAGTTACCATTAGAGCAACTGAAAGAGAATATTTCAAGCAAAGCAGTGGGACTTTTCCTAATGGCATAGGCTGATGATCTGAACAACGCTCTTTTTTCCAACCAAGAGACAGTGGCTTGCTGTTTCTTGGGAACAAATGTAAAGAAAACACTGTAGCCATTGAAATGGAAAACCATGGGAGCAGGAAACAGGAACTTTTGGCAGTGCTTTCACTTGTCGAGTTGGTTAATGAGCCCCATATCAGGGGATATCGGAATACACAGTGACACTGATGCTCACATGGAAGATCAAGGATGATCACTGCTATCAAAGATCCAAAAGCCATCATTACAATCTACTTTTGGCTATTTGATGAATTTTGATAGTTTACACTCTTTTCTCCAGCTTTTGATTTATGCTTTATTAATTGGTTTAGTTTGTCTGC
Source organism: Crypturellus tataupa (assembly GCA_034781795.1). Classification (NCBI taxonomy): domain Eukaryota; kingdom Metazoa; phylum Chordata; class Aves; order Tinamiformes; family Tinamidae; genus Crypturellus; species Crypturellus tataupa. The sequence goes on from JAWLRI010000401.1 coordinate 2,877,926, forward strand.
AGTGATTATTGTTTTTTGTTGACACATTTGGTTTCTTATTTGATTTTCCAAAACTCAAAAACATCTGGAGTATTAAATGCAGTGGCTGTGTCTGTTATTACTCAACCTCTATTATATGCCTAGTGCTAGGAAATCCTAGCACTCCACTGTGCTACAATATTCTTTCGTCATATTACATGCTGTAATACATCTCACTAAATGAAGCAATCTTTCAGCAGATGTGTAACCAGTTACTTCCTCCCCTAAACCCCCCGCAAAGATGAGATATTCACTTTGCAATTCCAAATTCCAGCCCAGCTTCTAATCCACAGCATTTTTAATGGTTAACCTACGTACTGTTTTTTTTCTAATTTTTCTAGTTTTTCTAGTGTTATTGGTGCCCGTTGGCTGATGACTACTGGTGGCATTTAATGGTAAGTGTTCATGTCACTGCTCCCTCTGAAGTTGATAGTACTTCCTCAGAAAGATCAACCCTCTTTTGAGTGCAGCAAGCCGCCTATTCGAACAAAATGACCAGTTTATGCCTTCAACGGTCTTCTGCCTCTGTCACTTCTTAGGTTGAAAATATACATCAGTAGTACTGGAATATGTAACATGAGCATAATTATTCCCTAATATATCTTGAAAAATATTTGAAAACAGTTTTTTGAGCAAAGTTATTTCAGCATTATTAGGCAATTTCATTCATTTCCAATAAACCTAGTCTTTAAAATGCATACATGTGGTCTTCTGCAGAGCAATGAAATTTTATTCTCTCTGATATGTATACCCTTGGTGCTTGTGGAAAACTTCTAATATTAAACAAAGTGTAAACCATAACATTCTAGTTTTGCAGTCATTTTCTTCCTCGAAAACGGGAGAACTTAAAAGATTCTTTCTGCTTGTAAATAAAGATGGCAGCAGTTTCTTCCTTACGGAGTAAATAATTTCAGGTTATGAGGAATTCAGAAAGGTTTGAGTATAGTACTTTTATTAACAGTGCAGAAATATCAATAACAACTCTAATACCTACAACTGTGTCTTTAATGGGAAAAAAAACTTTCTGAGGAAAGGGTTGTTTGTTTAGATAGATGTGAAAACAATATGTTCTATATCTAAATTACTGCATGATACAACTGCACAGATTTCATCCTTCTGTCACTAGTCGGAAATCTTATATATCCAGTATGAAAACAAAGTAAACCAAAGCACTTATATTTGTCTCCCGATTCTGAACTTTTAGGAGAATAGTCTAAGAGATGAAGGAAGTTAGGTAGCTGGAAAGATAAACTAGTGTTCTGTGAATACTGCTATACTGGGGCAGGCAAAATCTGTCTGCCCTAGTCTTGTCTCTTTGGCATTGGCTAATGGTAGATACTTAGTGAAAGAATAAAAAAGATAGTATACAGACAGATGCTTCCATTGGTATAACTTCCTAGCAATCCTGAGATAGAAGTTTGATTTATTTGCCTTTTATAAATCTATCACATCTCTTCATGAGTTCATTTGTGCAAGTGTTGTCAGCAGCTGCTGCAGCAATGAGTTCCACAGTTTATACATACATTATTAATCATAACTGAAACACTTGATCACCTCTAGTTACTCTACTGTGAACAGAGACAACCATGATTTTTATAGAAATTCTTCCATGTCTTTTCCTCTCATTTGTCTCTTTTCAGGGCTGAAGGGTTCTATATTGTTTTATTTCCTCTAAAGCATAGGCTACCCCTTGTTGATGATCAATTTTGCCATTCTTTTTTGTTGTTGTTGTTGTTGTAAAGTTCTAACATATTCTTTTTGAGATGAGGTGACCATAACCATTCATTTGGTGACTTTTTGATGTTTTTGTTTTGATTTTGACTGTGGTCTATAGTCGATGTCTAGGGAGGAACATTAGAGAAAAAATGGTATACAGAATGAATCTGTTTTCTAGCGCGCAGAGTTAGCCAGAAGCATAATACTTGTTTTGTTGGTTAGGCATTTCTCAAGCAAAGACTAATCCCAGTTCTCTTCGCCGTTTTATTGTGTGGGCCCACATTTTTCAGTTTAGGGTCAGAAGTGATTGGGTGTAGGAAGGAGGAAGGGATCAGGAACTCCTTAAATCAGCACTGTCACCAAAAAAAAAGCAATGTGAAACTGTGATCTGAGAAACACAGGCTGAATTAGAACTGTAGAAATTGTTGCTTTTTCTGGGGAAGGATGGGGGTGGTTAAGTGGATGAACCCAAAATAAATAAGTATTTGTGGTCAGGATAAGATCAGATTTTTTGTATGAATCGAAAAAAATAGTAATTGCCAGTAGGAATATTCAATCCCTTATGCAGAGAATGCAGTTTTCAGGGTCTGATCTCAACAGCAGAGGTTCTTAAACAAACCTTCACATTTTGCACCATATTCTTTCATGACCCATTGTAACCCCACATCCTGTCACTGTGGATAGGAATAAAGGTTTTCTTATACATATTTTCACTTTTCCTGTTTCTGAAAGAAATGAGATGTTGTTTAACAGCAAATATAATTTGGATGTGATTATTACTGTTGAGAGAATAAGTGCTGGCTGGCTGGTTAGGGAGCCAAGAAAGGTTTCTAGCCACAGGCAAAGAAAACAGCAACTCCATGCCTTTGCTGAAAGGCGCTAACATCAGGCTTGAGAGAGAGTGCTCTTTACAGGCATAAAGAAAATCCCATCGCATATTGGGTACTGGAGTATGGCACTGTTTAGTTACAACATGTGTTCTCATCCTGCAAAGTTCCCAGTCCCAAAAGACCTGTAAGCTGTATCCAACTCTGGGCAAAAGAATCCTAGTATGAAAAAAATAGTCTATAACCATGCAATAATCATCTGTTTAAGGGTGGGGGTGGGAAGAAGTGAGGAGTACAGAGAGAATATATTTTTTTTCAATGTGGTAAGCGACTATATCTGTAAAAACAGCCAGCAAACCATATAAGATCTTAGGCCCTGATAAGTAGGATACTTAACTCCACCCTGAAATTACTCGGATTGCATGCAGTACTTTGGCAGCTGGGACCTCACAGTCCCCAGATTCCCAGGTTCCTTGAAAATTTTCTTTGGCAAAACTTTTAATAACAGTGTAGAACAAGTGCAAGTCAAAGTGAATGTAAGAAGACTGCCAAAATTTAGTGTCCAGTCTATGCAGTCAATAGGTTGTATAACCTCCATCATTCCAAAAGAAATGTTTCCCTTTGGATACAGTGGGCTTGCTCTGGATTATACTTTTGTCTGTTGCTTACATCCCTATTGCATGCTATATCACTATAGTTTCTAAGAAACTTTGTAATTTTTAAATTACACCACAGTGCTAAGCCAGTAGCTGTCACTGGACATGCCTAGAGTAGTTACATGACTGAAAATTTATCCCTAAATTAAGTTCAAATGAAACTCTTCAGTAGCTTGCTGCTAGACTGTTTTACTTATAGAAAATGTTATGTACAACAAAAAATCTTTTTTTTTCTTTTTTTTGCCTATATATATCTGTTATCTTATAAAATTATAAGGAACGTATAATGTAGATGATATGAATAGTCTGGTTGGAAATACTTTTTTCTTAGAAAATTCATCTGGAAATGAAACTGGCAGTCTTTGGATTTTTTATTTTTTAATTTTTTTTTACAGAAAACACCCCCATTTTCTATCACCCTGTTTCAGAAAAAAATTAAAACAGCCCAAAACCCAAGAAAGATCAAGTGAAATCTGTGGAGTACTCTTAAAATAAATGTGAGGGGTAAAATCCTAGGAGGAAAAGATGTTAGCTGTTTGACCCACAAAGAAATATTTGGGCAGTATACAAAGATTTGTCTATGTCTTGTTGATTTGCACTGAAGTTGGTAAAAAGCTAATGAAACAAAAGTTCATCTCAAACATTTTACCTAGAGCTAACTGAAAAAAAAAAAAAAAAGAAACAAAACATTTCAATATAAAATGGCTTTTTTCCAGAACTTTCAGGAAAAGCTTTCAGTTTTTCTGAATTTCTTTTTTATTTTATTGGAATCAAATATTCCAGTCTCTTATTTTCCACTTTTTTTTTTTCTTTTCCTTTCAGCACCCTACTTCCTCTTTGGACTTAATGCAATGTAAAGACTAATGTCTAGGGATTATTCACTCTCTAAGTTTTTCCCTCTCCCTTTTCATTTGCCTTTTCCTTTGTGACCTTCCAAATTATTCTTAACTTTGGAAAGGTTACAGCATAGTAAAAAGAAAAAAATGAAGTTTTGTAGCCCCACAATTTTTCCAAAGCAGAGAAGTTTTGAAAAGTTGTAGAAGAGCAAATAGATTTCCTGATGAATAATATTAATGACATTCATAGAAAAAGAATGGGCATAAGAAGTTTCAAGCCATATGAAACAGAAGTATTAATACCGTTAATTTAAAAAAATATTTTTTTTTCTTCAAGCAGTTATACCTTTTAATATCAGAAAGGACCACCAGATTATGCAGTTTTCTTGTATATCAGATCCAGAATATCACCATTTACTCCTGTTTGGGTCAGGAAAATTTAGGGATTGCTAATGGGCCTCCATTTTGATTACAGGTTTTCCAAGGTTGACCAGTGCTGTTGATTACAGCTTGAATCTTGCCTAATAACGTTGCCATTGGCCAGCAGAGATTGGATGCATGCTGTGCATTTCCCTTCAATCTCTTAGTGCATTATAGCAATAAATAAAATGAAGTACAGCCTGAGCTACTTCAAAAAAAAAAAAAAAAAAGCTAGCTGGGACATCAGGATTTGAAGTCACAAAACAAATCCAAGGACCTGGATATACATTTTGGTGTTTAGTCAGCACTGTGCTCCAAGGTGTTGCATCTGAACTCCTGCCAATGCCTTAGGCACCTCAGATCTTTCTGTACTGCCTTTCCTGTTCTTACAGCAGCACAGAGACCTCCTTAGATATAAACTTAAATATCTTACTGACTTTAGACCTTAGTTTATGCAAAATAAGAGGAGTCAATAGTTGAGTAACTGGCACTCTGAGAAAGCAATACACTGATCAAATATAGGGCCTGAAAGCAAATGAAACACGGATGTTAACAGCAGGTTGCACTGACTGGAACATCTGAAGCCGACTTCCACAGATGGACAGACGAATATTGCTGGAATTTCCTGAGCGCATTTCAGGTGTCAGGGCGTGAATACGTCAGACCCTCACTGGGAAGTGTCACGCCAAATGTGAAAGTGATCCCGATCTTCCAAGCCACCAGTCAACAAGCAATGGCTGCACGCTGGCCACTTGTCTTTGCCGTGATACCATATGATAATATGGATACCATACCACTGATAGTGATGGAAACAAGTTCTCTGGCTTCCCATATCTTCAAATAGCTTTCATGCTTGACATTGCTCTTATTATTTTTTTTTTTGAGTACTGATAGTGGAAAGTCCAGGAGAACAGTCAAAGGATTCTAGGTAAACAGACAATAGAATGGGACTGTGATTAAGAAATAGATAGTACAGATCCTTGCAGTATCCTAAATCATAAAGAAGAAGTGCATAAGAAGTGCAAAAGACAGCAGCGAGTACTTACGAGACTAAGAAGGTATCCAAGAATGATACAAGATTTCTAAAATATATATGTATCATCAATTAAAAAGCAAGAGGAAGAAAACAATCATGAAAGATTAAGAAAGAATCAGAGGAACTTTTTATAGTTGTGAGGAAGGAGGAAACACATGCAGGAGAAGAGAATTTAAAGCAGAGAAATATAACATAGGAAAAAATGTAATGATTTGAGAAATACATGTCAAATTTGATTCAGAAATAATAGTTTTGAGTAGGTGTGAAGGGGGAAAAAGATCACAGAGGAAGTGGCAGGGGATACAGAAAACACGTGGAGATGGGAAAAGTCAGGAGTCGCATATATAACAAAGAGAATTGTGAGGAGGAATATATGGGGGTGAAAGGAAATCTAATATAGACATGCCCAAAAGCAATTTCTCACTCTGCACTTTTTTTTTTATTTTCTTGATTTTCCCCCATCTCTTATTTTACTTCCCTGTTTGTTTATATTTATGCTGCAAAGAGAGTGGTGTCTATGTTAATGCTGCTCATACTAGAGGAATATGACTGTAGCCACACACATCACAATCAAGGGCTACGCTACCTGTAAGGAATGAAACAATTCCAGGGAATGTGCCTGAGAGATGAATCCCACCTTTCTCTACGAAGTCAATAGCAAGCACCCCGGCAGAATTTTGACCCAGGGCAGAGAGCAGTCACTTCCCAAGGGTGGTTCAGGGAGGGCCATTCCCAGTAGGTAGTTTGTCATCCCAGTTTGGGGGGTGACTAGTGAGAAAGCAGTATGTGTCAGAGAATATTCCTTACGCATGAAGTTTGATAGCATGGATGAATCTAAACATACTATAACATATATTTATATGTTATAGTATGTACTTAATCTAGAGAGACTTAATCTAGAAGCAGCATGTATCTAGTGTGAAATGTGCAAATACTGATCGTATAAACTGATAGATGATTTCATGGAGATAATCTGTGGTTAGATATGGGTAGACCTGGAAGCACATGGCTTGCAGGTATCTCTTCACCTCCTACTAACATTAGTTCATATCCATGACATATTGAAGATGAAAGATGCCACAGAATTTATTTTGCTTAATTGGTTTGTGATGCTATTGTGAGTGTCCAGATAGCCAGCTGAAATAAAATATCAAACAAAAACAAGTTTTTAATGTGCATGCTGCGTCAATGAGTACAGATACTGTGTTACACATGTTGTTGTTCTCTATTAGCAGGTTTAGAGGAATAGAGCACAGAGGAAGATTCTGTGCTTTTGTAAGACATTGGAGTGTTTAAGAATGGAGCACCGCGCTGTGATCTTGTCAGACTAAACACTCTGGACTTGTATTCTCCATCTGTTTCCGTTCAGGTCGAGTGCATTTGCTTTTCATTTATTACTGTCTGTCTGCTGCATGACAGGGAACACCTAGCAGTCCCACCTGATATCAGCTCCTCATGATCCTGGATGCTGCACAGAGATTCATGGTAAGACACGGTCACTGACTTGAAAAGTCTCTGTGACTATGACAAAAAACGGATGCCCTAAAACAGATTCGGGTGAAAGATTAGGAGCTACAAGGTAAAAAGATTAAGGTGAAATCCTGACTTCATGTCAGTGAAAGCTTTGCTGTTCATTTCCATATGACCTGGATTTCTTCCCTCCCCGACTTGTCCAAAACTACACAGGAAACCTGCATCAGGGACAGGAATTGAACTCCGAGTCCCTGTCCAGTGACATCATCTTCCTGTCAAAGGAATGGAATGATGTTGACATGCTCCATGCATGGCTCTGTTCATGAAATTAATGGAAGTTATGCACAGGGAAGGCCTACAGCTTTGGGTCATTTGTCCTTCTGCTTTCTTTCCATCTCCTCTTAATTCTGATATTTCCAACCACATGAAATGAATGAAACTCAGCAAGTTCACCAAGAAGTTGTAGAGGAACCTTTTATAGTCTGGCTGTGAGCTTAGGTTTGGAATGAATACAACATCTCAAAAAAAAAAAAAAAAAAAAGACCAAATTTTGGGGCGTGAAAACTTAGTGAAAACAATATTTTAGATGGCTTCTATATGTGTATATATATAAAGAAGCTACACAGTTTTTTTGAAAACCACCCCAAATTTTCATGCCATGAAGCCAGATTTGGAGAAAAAACATGGAAATAGAGTAATGCTGCCCAGTTTTAGATTGGTCACAAAGGTTCAGAATATTTTAAATTTGCTCTATTCTAGGTTCATTTCATCTCTGAAGTTTGGCATACATCCAGTAGCTACCTAAAATGATAGAATATCAAGACTTTCCACACATTAGTAGTTTCCTGTACCAAAACATTTGCTAAAGTATATATATATAAATATTAAATCTCCTTCCTCAGGGACACACACTGATTGTGTCTGAAAACTCATGACTTAGTGCCCTGAGATGGGCATTTATTGATGAGAACTTGAACTACAGATAGGGCCACCCAAGCAAAAGAGATAAAACTGTAATAACTAAACAAGATGCATGCCGAGGGTTCTCTATAACGACAAACCACCAGCCTATGGTGGTTTAAAAAGACAAGATTACAGAAATGCAGCAAACCAGTTTCCCTGGCATAGAGAGCTCATGAAGGCTTGCTCCTGTAACACCTGACAAGTGTTGGATTCAGCGTGGATATTCTACAGGACCCTTATTTTCTCTATATAATGTGAAATAATAATCCTGTGGATTAAAGATAGGCAACAATGATATACCAGCTAATTAAGTATAGCAAGAACTGAGAAGGAAGAGATTTAAGACAAAAGGAGCCTGGCTAGAATCTCGTGGGAAATACATGCAGTGCTTTCTTTATAGAGTGTGGGTGTGCGTGTGCAGTTTAAATCCAGACTAGATAGTTACTAGATCATAATTAAGTCAAGGGAAAAAGATCTAAGTATGCTTTTTGTAATGAATCGATCTCCTTGGAAAGCTCTACTGATGTTAAAAATGTGGTGAAGCATTCAAAAAAACAACCAGAACTCACTAAATGTGGTAAAATCTATTTTGCTAAAGAGAAGTTGTACATACAAGCATACTTTGACTTCTAGGTACATTTTGCATGCCTCATATCTATATAATGAATTAAGAAGAGGTACTCGTTGTGGCATCCTTGCAACACTTTCCTTTAAATAATCATTCTTAAGTATTGATCCTTTCAACCAAGAACAAGATTTTCCTAAGAAAATCAACATTGTGTTTTCAGTTTTAAAGCCTGCTAAAATTGTAAGTAACTATCACATTTCTCAAGTCCCATTCTTTCTGCCAGTCCATGAGAAAAGAAATGGAGATGAAAGAGAAAGGAATAAAGAGGATATAAATCTCCAGTCAACTAGGAGACACCTAAGCTATGAAGGAAGACAGCCCATTTCAGATCTTGGTTTACTTATACTTATATTGTGTTTGCTATCAGGTAATGCAGCAGCTAGTAAGAACAGGGATGACTTAGGGAATCAGCTGCGATTAGATTCTACAAATATCACAAAGGAGTTTTTCTAACCTGTGAGTGACTGATAAGTGTTTTGATAAGAAATCTCCTGATTTCATTTCAGTGCTACCATCTGGTGGGCAAAATGCAGATAGCAAAAATCAAACTGTAACACTGGAACATTCTGATACAGGGAGTTTTTGTTTTATTTTGAAGAGGAAACATAAGATATTATTAAAACAACTTGAACATCTGGTTTGGGGATAAAGTCATTTTACAGTGTCGTTGCCAAACCTCAGGGCCAAGCGCACAGAGAACAACCTTCCCTTCCAGCCTCTCCATAATGCATAATACCAAACTGTAAAATTTCACATTGTCCAACACAAATGAAGAACAAAATATAGTGAAGCAATAGTAGCACACATCTAGAGGAGTTCATCTGATAGCTGGAAAACTAGGGAATTATAGGAGTTGTACTTCAATTCATTCTGTTTTCATAAGTCCATTTCCACATAAGATTCAAACTTCAGAATTGTAAAAGCCAACAATAGGGAGGAGGAGTCTTGTTTATTTTAGTATGGGTAAGTTAAAGATGAAGTTACATTAGGTATTCAGAGAAACAAAAGAAGCATACAAAATGATTAGGAAAACTTTGGAATATGTATTGAAAAGCTCTCTGTTAAGATGCCTCAGTGAAGAGTAGTGCTCTTCGCTACACTTAGAAGTTATGGTTAAGATGGAGACAAGGGTCAAAGTCAGCCTTCCTCAAAAATTGTCTGGGCTTTTGGCATATGGAAGAAAAACAACTAATTGTACTTTCTTTCAAATGAAACTGGCCTCATATCTCAAGTATTTATGTACACTTCTTCCCATTAAAATATGCACAACTGACATATAACCACATTGCTTTAAGTTTTACAAAGCCTCAGGGGAGATTTAACTGAAAACTTTTGGGGGGTTGAAATTCTGATGCCATTGACAGTGTGGCTGAGATTTCACCCCTAGCATCCTTCATCTTTCCTACTTACGTATGAGAAAATGACAGGATAAGAACTAGCACTGCTGCCTGAAATGCTTCCAGTCCCTACTCCAGTACTCTCTTTGGCTATCTGCCTGCCCCCAACACTAACTGTCTTTTAAAATGTGGTTCAAGTTGTATCATACCATCTGGCATCACTGTGACCTTCAACCTGGTATAAATCCATGAAAAGGAAACCCATCTTAGCAAAGTTTAATCAATACTGTTATTTTTGGAGCAGGTGTGAATACACTTCCAATCATCTCTGACTTGGAGACTGATACATTAAATTCTTTGATTTAACTCAGCAGACTTTATGTAATAATCTTCTCTGTTTAAGTGCTGATATTGGTATTTTTTGAGTCTTGGGTAATGTAAATCTGCTACTCCAGAAGGTCAGCCAGTAGGTGACTTAATGTCTCTAAGAACTTCCACTAATGAGTACAACAGTAATTCATGATAATTTCAACCTTAGTAATAAGGTTCACAGAGATCTGGTCGAGCATTCCAAAACTCCAGTTTCATCAGGAAATCTGTACTGTGGTTGAATAAGAAAACTTTTCCTGAGATTGGTCTTATATATTGCTTTTCTCAGTGCCTGCCAGCTTGTCTATTGGAACAAACATCTATTCTTCCAGTATAGGTTAAAGTGATTCCTATTTTTCTAATACAGTCTTGGCCCTTGGCTTACAAGTGATAATGATCAGATTCAAGAAAGATTGAGCTGGACTGCTATGTTATATGTAAAGAAATATGAACCTTTATTTGATTCTTGATGAAATATGTTTCTGAAGTCTCAGCCTCTCTACACAATTCATGTTGAAACAGTGAACAAATATTAGGAATTCTCACTTTTAAAAGGCTGGAGGGCAGACCAAAACAACTGATGTTCATTTAATTTGATTTCCTGTAGCAAGTGTTTGAAAATTACAGAAGTTACGTTTGGTTTTGTTTCTTTAAATGTAGGTCTGTTATCATTTTTTTGTAGAAAGACTTCTCTACGGAGTAGCCCGGCAGTTCAGACCTCGCTCCTACTAAAACCATATCTATGGAACGACGCAGGCTGACCCAGAGATGCTGCTTGTCCTGCGTGCAAAGGCAGTGAGAGGCTTTTGAGAGACCACACTGACGGCAGCAGCTTCTGCTGAATGCCGAGCTCCAAGGGAGCTTGGGGGGGTCACTGCCGTGTGATCACTGTCACTTTTCCTCTGCTTCGCTGCTCCCTAGGCATTCAGCATGTGCTCGTCCAAGACTGGCCGTTGGGCTAGGCAGAGCTCTGGCTGGGCACAGCTGGGAGCCGGGCTCCCGGTTTTCCTGAGCTGGGAGCTCAGAGGTATTTGGGGGCTGGGAGCAGCTGCTTTGCGTCGGAGATGGTACCTCGCTCTGAGCAATCAGTTCCTGGCTCTGCGTGAGAGCAGACTGATTTTTGAGTGGCAACTGATTTTTGGCTCCTCTTTATACTGAATTCAGATCTTTTTCACCCTTACTTCAAGACCCTCCTGTAAAAACATCAACCATAAGGCATTCCCTCAGAATTCCTTTACCTTGTGTCTTTATTTTGACTGCAATGGTATCTTTTATAAAGTGATCCAGTTTTGATATGTTCTTTCCTTCCTAAACAATTAATGACCATAGAATGTATGTGTATACATATATACATACATACATATGTAGAAATGTGTTTGTATTTATTGTCTTAGAGATAGGACTGTATATGGCCAGGAAAAAGACCTAAATGACGTGCTCAAAAGAAAAGAATGAAAACAGAACTGTAAGGACTACTTACTCATATTTTAGTGCCTTTTGAAGAAACATTGTTTTTAACACTTCTCCCCATTTTTGGCTTTCTCTCCATGACAGTTTTAAATAACCATCTTGAACTAAGTATGCTTTACAGGACAGAACTGGAAACCACACCTCTATTTCAGGATAAGGTACTGGCAGTACTTTAAGGGTAATATTCTTTTGATGAGATGATCCAGGAGACCTGCTAGATTTGGGCTTTCAGCAAGTTGCTTTATTTTGCTGATGACCCGTGCAGATGAGTGTGTACACACTGTCTTGGGCTTTGCTGTGTCATAGGCAGCACGACTTGTCTACATCAGAACAACCTTTTCTGACCTTATTTTCTTGCTCATAGGCCATGCTAGTGTCAATCTGACTGCTAGTATCAGTGTCACTAAACATACCAAAAGACTTTCCAAAAATAAGCAAATGGGGCTGCCTGCATCCTTCACAGGAGGTCTAAGTTAAGTTTTAAGCTGAAATGAGAGCATGAAAGATGGTGTCCTGCTAGGGCTGTATATATTTTGATATATCCAACCATACTAGATTTGAGAGAGACAATTTCCTGTATTTAATGTTTTAACATGCTCAGTGGTGAAGTAACAGTTGTTTTCCATAACAGCACTTTTTTTTTCCTTTTTTTTTTTTTTGTCTTTTTGCTGGTGGAAGCCCATTCCATTTTCATACAACAGCTGCTTCCTACAGGATGACTTTAAGGCTGTGCACGTTACAAAGCGGTATCAAATGTGACAATGGCTGGATGGGCTTCAAGTATGTTGGAAGAGAACCCTACTAGCCCTCAAAGTGCCTGGGCTGGGTTACAGGGGATCAGAAAGAGCAGAAGACCTTCGGGTCTGGAACCACATGAGTCCATGTACCCTGGGCTTTTGCTACCGGTGCATCAGCCATCGTTTCACATACCAATTCCCTAGGCTGGGCTGGTCCTTGGGTTCCTTCCGCCAGACGTGCTCAGCCTGTTTTCTAGAGCCCTTCCCCAGAGGATCACTCCCACCTTCTTTATGTCAGAATGGATAACAAGTCACTTACCTCAGTAAGTCAGCAGAGTTTATACAACATTTCCCAGCAGGCTTCGCTATGGATAATAAGGCAGGTTGTCTCTGGCAAACACTAGTGATTTGTGTTACAGTCCTTTTCAAAGCTATGGTAAAATAGGGTTTGCAGAGATGCTGACCTTTGAGAATTTGATTTCTCCAGTGCTGTTGATAGGATTTTTTCCCCCTTTTGGCTTTCTGTGTGCGAGCAATAGTATCCATGAACTTTATGAATATACTTAAGATCCTTTTGTGGCCAGCAATCATGTCTGGCACTATAATATTTGACTATGGCCAGCAGAAGAGAAAGTGAAAATGTAACCTCCCTATAGAAATTGTACAGATTTCAGGGGGAAAAAAGCATATTGAATATACAGATTACAGGACAACTCTCCTGTGCAACTGGCTGGCTTCCCAGGCCTTTGCTATTGATGTAGTATATAATAAATGGCGCTACATCCCATTTACCTTCTCTTTGCTGGTTTTGAACAATGCCCTAATGAGTGAAAAGTTCTTGGATTTCCACACTAGCTCTTTCCAGACCCAGTAGACTCCAGCGCAATTCCTTCTTTATTTTCCTGAAGCATCACACAAACACTTTGTCAGCCCTGTGGGACACATTCCAGCAGTTCCCTTGAGTTTGCCATTACACTTCAACTCCAGAGACGAAAAAGACGACATCTCTGAATGTTCTGTCCTTAAAGCCAAGTCTTGGGACAGGAGCGATGACTACTGCTGACATTTTCAGAAGTGGGGGTTCCCCAGAGCCTGGGAGTTACTGCCTGCCCTGCTATCTGGACTGGGAATGGGCAGGTCTGAGAGTTTCCTGTTTGTTACACTAGGATGCCAGTCCCGTGAGTCGTGAACTGTCAGTGATGTTATGCAGGCCAAGAATATTCCTGTTGAAGTAGATGATTATGTTTGCACGTTGTCAGCAGAAACTGAATGATTACATTTTGTACAGCTCTATTAAGGACCCAAATCCCCTTTTGCAGTTAGCAGAAAAAACTCTATTTTTTTGACTCACAAGAGATGTAATGACCATTTAGGGGAAAATCTTAGAAAGCACAGTCTAGTTAAACTAATTCTGCTGCTTGGATGACTGTTAAAAGTTGGTTTTCACTGATTAAGTCTTCAGTACTGAAGGGGTTGCAGGATAACAAACTTCCCCTAGACAACTTTTCAGTTCTGTTCAAGCCAAGAGAAAATTTCCTACCTTAGACCCTTAATTAGAAGATGAAAAAATTCCAAGGAAATCACAGAATCTCCTTGCATACTTAAGTATGTATGCAAGAGCAGGGCCTTGTGAATCAAAATCCAGTGCAAGCACAAAAGCTTAGATTATGCAAAGGAATAAAGAGGAACAAATAATATCATATTAATAAAATATTACTTTTATGGAGCTCTCATAGGAAGTTTTGCTGGAGATTGAGTCAGCTCTTGCCACTCAAAACTCCTGAGAGAGATCATTTGCATTTGCTTTATCTACAGAGGCTTCTGTTAAGATTAATAATTATATAAAAGCTTCCTGAAACTGTACGTAGAATCACACATGGCCTTCCCCATGCTTCTGCATGAAAACTGGCTAAAAAGTGAGTCTATGGAAGAATCGACGACTTTCTGCAAATACGGGCATTATACTTTGATAGTTCATTTGTCATTATTTAAAAGAAAAGATGTCCACAGTCCAGAATAAATTTGCTTTGGAAGTTCCTTATCTGGAATAAATAGAAGGAATTATATAATGTTATATATGATGCTATGTATTTGTAGATGTTCTTCCTCTGTTGCAGCACCATTCTTCTCTCTATGGCTAGTGTGTGGCCTGAATGTAACCTTCAGATTTAAGCCCCGATAGACTCGTTTTAGAAGGCTTGATTCAAAATCTTTATAAAGGATTGGATAAAAAGTACCTCTGACTTCACTGAGCTTGGGGTTAGAATAATGAGTCTGTAATATTTTCAGCATAAGTCCTTTATCTACCTATGTTTGTACATACAGTGTTTTGTTTGTAAAACAGCAAAACTTAGTAAGTCCCAGACATTTCTAACACAGACTGTAAACAAAACTACAAGTATGTAACTAAATACTACTAATAAAGAAAACATAGACAATACACTTCCATAAAAGCAAGATAAAGTTCAAAGAGAAAGTTAGACTCAGACATTCAGTTATAAGGGAGATTTATGACAGTACTGGAGAAACATTTAAATATGACATTTTCCATGTCTATAAGCAAAATAGCAAGTTCCTATGCAGATAAAATGCATTTCAATATCCTCACCCTAGTCTCTGTTTATATGAGTTTATGCCAGAATTTAGACTAAAGATAGGGATTTGCTACTGAAAACAACTAAATTCCTAAACTCTAATGCAGATGTTTATGTTGGTTCTTAGAGAAGTAAAAGTGGATGTATTGAAAGCAGTGAAGCTGATAGTTTTTCTTTTTTTTCTTTTAATCTTCAATATTACATTTTGCAGTATACGGTAGGGATGAAAGCAATGCACAGAATGAATGAATGTTTCAATAGCTGGTGTGTATGAAGCAGATAGCAGGAAACATTATGTACCAGAAGATGTACACCCTTGAAGCATGCAGTCTGTCTTCAATGCCTCCATAGAATTCCAGGTCTTAAAAATCTAGTTCTCTTTAGGTCTTTTTTGGTGTTGCAAAAAAACAGCCTAGCAGTTTTCTTCTTAAGACTTGGTCTTTTACCATATGTGGGAAAAAAAATTACTTTGTCCGACTAAATATCATGTTGCAGAACAGGATGAGATGTGGTCCACTCGACCGTACAATGGTTTTACTAGGTAGTGTACAGCAAAAAGTGCTCCCTCCTACTGCACAGAGGGCAGCTACTCTTGGAACATAATTTCCTGGAGACCATGAGCTCTGGTGTTACCATTCAGTCAGATAAGATAGATAACCATTTTGTGCTGCCGGTTCAGATTTGCCTGGGTGGAAATAGCAATAGTAGGTAGAGGAAGCCATGAAGGACAAAGACTAGCGAAAACAGCAACTAGGACACCAGAGCTACCAGTCCAACCTCATTCATTCTTCTGATAAGTTGAAACCTAATTTCCAACCTAAATTTATTGACACTCTTACTGTCATTACATTTTCAAATTTCATCTCAGTGTCTAGGTTTGTACCTTCTCTTATATATGATGAGCTTGCAGAGAATTGTCAGTACATCTCACACCCCTTGTGTTGCTAGGTTGAACAACCTTTTTTTAGGTACTCTCCTATAGGGCAGGGTCTTCCTTCCCAGCGCACACTTTCGTCTACTTCAGTTGTGGAAGAATTGTAAGCATTTCCAGAGTACCTCCCAGCTTGCTTCTGCGTCTCCTTCTCCAAGGAAAGTATAGGAACTCAAACAAAAACATTAGGCTAGTTTAAATCAAGACAAAACAAGCCCCAGTTAAAGTATTAAGAATGGATTAGATGGGATTCATTGGGATTCACTAGAAGTCCATTAGAAATTCATTACGAATAACGCTTATCCCCTGAGAGCATGTTGTATATCAATGCTGCTTCTATCATTACTATAAAGAACATCAATAATAATAACAGTCTAAATAGTATATGAAGGTCTGATAAAAAATGCTCTGTGTGATTTGAATGAAGTGTCATTCAATAGTTAATCTACTGCCTGTCCGCTGCCCTTGAGCATTTTTTGCTGACGTGAATTGTCTGTCACTGCAGCGCAAGTCCTCCTTCAAGGCGTGATTCTTTGCCTTTCTCTCGTGATTCATTTGTTTTGATTTCCAGCTTTTTTTTTTTACTGTGGGTAGAAAATTCAGCCATCAGCAATGACTGACCTTTCTGTATTTAAGACGCAAGGCTCTGTTTTGTGGCAAGGCTACTAGAAGTGCAAAAATGACTGTAGTATTAGCCTATCACTCCACGATCCTAGAGCATCCGATCGAGCCCAAGTCACTGCAGCTTCAGGATCCCTGCAACACCCGGCTCATAGCCCCCAAAGGGGTGTTTCTCTGCCTGAGGAGCAGTAAAGTTGAAGGTCTTTCCAGCTGCAGCATCCTTTTCTTGGGACCGCACTCATGGCACAGAGGTGAATGGAGTGCTACAATATTCCCAAGTATTAGAGAAGTCTGTGCAAAGACGGTGAAGCCAGGTGTGAGGGGTGGTCACGTCACCTCATTGCTCCACAGTAGTCTCCCCTAGCTGACAGTCTGGCCTGGACTGTAGATGTGTTCTGAGAGGCAGGCAATTTAGAAACTCAGAAGCCACTTCTCTGCATGCTGGCCACAATTCCTGCTTCCTCTGCCAATATGCTTATGGTTTGGCATTTGTAGACACACCGCAGCTGTCCAGTTGATAAACTGACACGCTCTGGGTGGCCCTTGCCTCTTGAGATTTTACAACTGCTGTTTGCTGCACCAGACATGAATTGAAGTCTTCCAAACTCTCCCACGGAGACTTTCCTGGTAGTCCGGTGTCAAGTTCAGAACAAGAATCCAGAGCAGACATTTTATTCCTGCTAACACTTGTTTTCCTATGTGTCTGCTTTCCCTCAGCTAACTGGTGTCTGCGACAAACTCATGCTTTTTTTACTGAATTGTCAACTGCAAAGCAGTTGTCAGTTGTTTATTGTATCCCTCCCACCCAGGAACCCACTACCCATGAGGTAAAAAGGACTGTGTATGCCCTACGCTAAATCCAAGGTTACAGATTAAATGTGTGGCTGTGCCTGTTCATTTCTGTGATTCTTGGGTCTCACTGCAGTTTCCTCCATGATCAGTCTCCAGGCTAAAGAAACTCTTACCATTCACCTATGTACAGTAAAAAAACCTGGAAAAAAATAATGTCTTCAGCAAAATTCTTGATAAATAATAGCATATAGTAATTGGTGTCTGCCTTAGATCTTTCTTGTAATGCTTGCTTTACTTAAATGTTCCTTCAGGAATATGTGTTTGCTTCATGTAGCAGAAAAGGAGAAAATTCATATTAACATTTTTTTTCAGGACACAATTTAGCACAAAAACTGAAGTAGTTTCAAATTGGAGAGACTGCCATCAAATTTTTGTTTTTAATGTTTTCCTCTTCTAACTCCTACATCACGAAATTCAGGTAATAGTGAAGATAGATTTATGAATAACTCTAATTGCATGGCAAGAAACTACCACAGCAGAGCAACTGCTAGATAGGAGACAGGACAAATATTCATTTCCTTTTCCTTTCACAGCAGAAATGTGTTAGCTCAGCAATGTGCATATAAGCTGATGTAATCAAGCCAGGTGCATAGACAGGATTTTCCAATAGGAGGTTGAGATGAGTCTGTGTCATTTAAAGAGGAAGGTGGAGAGCTGTGGAGGATATTTCAAGGTCACAAGGATGACTAAGGTTTTGTACCAGACGTGAGCAGGGAAAGAGGCTTGAGGATGCAGAGTCATTAATGCACTGAGTGGCAAGAGAGATGTAAGAAAGGCATTTAAAATTATGCAGTTCCAGATCATGTATGTTGCAAAGGAGGGAGGAGGGAACTCCTATCAGTGGGTTTCAAATTGGAAACCATAAGTAAGTTTGTGTCTGGGACCCCCATTATTTCTGCAATCCAAACCTACAGATGATACTCATAGTAAAGGCAGGGAATGGCATAAGGATTAGCTGGGGGATGTTCTTTGCTACTCCTGGCAAGACCTTTAAGTAAGGAAATCCTTCTCCTTGATCATACTACTTTTAGAAAAGCAGATCCAAAAGACAGCTTCATAAAACGTATAGAAAGTTTTGTAAAAAACAAATTTTGTTTTTTATTTTTTAGTCATCCTAAATGCTCCAGTGTAGTTCATTCTACCATCTGACAAGAGAGTGTAGTTTCCCCTTGTCTTTTCAGGAGTAGAGAGAGATATGGGACAAGGGTATGTACGTATACACAGACATGCGCACAACCAAGCTTGTAGAGAAAGCCCTCCAGCCTTGTTCTTACCACCAGAGACTTGTATATGGTTAAACTTACTAGATAGTCTCAGTTCATACAAGTGAAAAAGACATTGCATAAACTGACAGTATTTTTCTCTTTTTCACTTTAAGAACAATCCTTGTGGGACAGTTGTAAGGAATTTAATAAGGTTGGCTTTAATGTACTTCTGCAGATACTATTCTGAAAATACAGACAGAAGATGGAACGATGTTCTTTTTTTCTGTTTTTGTTTTTAAACAGTTTGAGAATTCTACAAAAGAGATACAACTCTTTAAAAGGTTTTGGAGATACTATAGAAGACTTCTCACTTTGTATTGCATTCTATTAAGCCCTCATTATAGGGGAAAGGCTGTCAAGTACTTTTAGTGGAATTGGGTATGCGGTTATAGGGTGCACCAAAAGCTGTTTGGATTATGTGTTTAATTCCCAACTTTCACCCAAGCTGCTAGTAACAGGCTGCTCCAGTTTTGCCTCCTTAACAGCAGCCTGCTGCTTTGACAGAGTCTGTGACTCTGCATCTAAACACAATGATGGACTGTCGCTGACCCAATAACTTTGCTTGTCCAATTACGCGTTCACCAATAGAAGAGTTGAAAGAAAGTTGAAAAAGGTCGTGATGCCCCCAAGAAGGGCATCAAGAGTGCTGCTATTTCTCTGCCATCAAAAACAAAAATTTCCTTTGACCACCTCAAACAATAGCTCCTCACATTTACCTTTTCTGTTAGATCACTCCTCTGGTCTCTTAATATTGACATCTGGTGAATAGCTTATGGATCCTAGTAGCACTAGTCTATAGGAGAAGAGAAATCCTTTTTTTTTTTCACAGTTATAGTAAAAAGTCTCATGGTCCACAAAATATTTGCTTGAAATCCAATGAATTTACTTTCTGAGTGATCCAGAGGTCTATGGTTAGATTCTCCTAAAGAAATGGAGTTTGCCATACCACACAATGGGCATGAAAAGAAGCCTCTCTGTTTGTTTGTTTGTTTGTTTATTTTGACCCCAAAGCTGCCAAACTAGCGCCTGGCCTTTCACGTCCATGGATGGTTGCAGAGCCATGCCTGAGCACAGAGGGCCTCTGTGGTGGGGCTCCCTGGGGAGATCCTTGCTTGGAGCTGCCCAGCACCAACTTCCCTCTCATCTTCCCATGTGGCTGCTTAGGATACAGACCCCAAGTCAGACAGATCATGCAATGAGAACTGACTTTGGATCTCTAGTGCTAGAGGCCTTTGCATAATAATTCCAGGGACGAGCCTTTCCCTCCATCTTCCAAGAAATTTGACAGCAAAAGATAACAACATCTCTGTAGAGAGACTTTTCTAAATCAGTGACCATTCCCTCTGGCGTCCTCAGCCATGGCCTAATGTTTACAGTGACAATTTCCTCTGTCCCATTTTGTGTACGCTCATATTAGTAGTATTACCAATGTTGCTTCCAAGTCAAATTCATACCAGTGTATATTTTCACGAGAATCACTGGTAAGCAAATGACCTCTTAACAGGCAATCTTTGTCAGAGTCCTTTGGAACTGTATCACAAATATATGCACACATGCGTATGTACACACACATACACACTCATTCACACACACACAAATACTCTGCAGCTGGGAAGAAATCTCTTCTCAGCACTCTCCTTCGTGAATATTTTTCGTAGCCAAGAACTAGAGTGGGAAAGGAAGAGATAACATCTGAGTTGGGATGACCAAAGTACATGGAGAGAACAATTTAGTCTCTTAAAACACTGCAAGAAGTTAGATTCCAGTAGTAATTCAAGTGAAGGCAGGGGGTTGGGCCAGATCCAAGTATCTCTGCAATCCCAGTGACCCAAGCTGTCACATGCGATATACCTCACTTCTTTATTTGCTTGTTTATTCTCAATGACTACAAGGGCACTTGACGTGATAAAACATGGTCAATGTCCTGAGTTCAGCTGGAGAGACTTAGGATATTATCTTTCTGGAGCTTCTCCCTGCAGTAATGATGATACCCGTTTTGGGGTTAATTTTCTGTTGAATAAGCACGTCAGGTTTTAAGGCACCAGTCCAGACTGTAAACAAGTCAGTCTCTTTGGAGCCTGCTTTGGCAGCTCTGCTGAGGTTGCTATTTGTATTAAAATATTTGCTAACCTATTCTTCATAAAGTCAGGTATGTTTCTGTGAAAAGGAGAGGCAACGTTGACATCTGTCCTCTTGCCAGCAGCAGCAGCAGCAACTGAGCTACATTTCTCAGATAACCCTCCTCCACGCTGATGTGCTAAGAGTCTGCCCAAACCAGCCTGCGGGCTGGATGCATTTCTGCTCCATGGGCACTGCTCTGAGTATGTACAGGAAGGAGCAGCTCGGTCCCGTCATTCCAGGGGTACTGAGGTCAGAAGAAACCTTACTGTGGAGAGAAACCAGTGATAGAGAGCTCTGGAATGCAAATTTTACATGAGGTAGAGATTTTCACATGTGGCTGACAAGCAATTTTAAAGCACTGAGGAGAGTTCAAGAGGGAGTTAAGTGGTCCACATAGATATATGGATACTAGAATAATTTGGATGCATTTAGGATGCGGGATAGACATGGAATTTATCTCATTCCCAAGCTGTTTGGAACTGCAACTGCATTTTGGTTGTCAACTTGTACAGAATTTTGTATATTGAGACCGGCCTGACTATAATAGATCATTGTAAAAATTCTGCTCTCATTAAAGGGTTGGAAAGGGGGAAGCAAACAATCTAAACAAAGTAAAACCACAATTACTTTAATTATTTATATAGGTTACCCATAAAACTGTGGTCACTTTTCCAGGCACAGAAAAAGGCATAGACTTGGATTTAGGTCTTATAGACTAAGACTCCAGCCCAAAAAGTTATTTTCATTTCTGAAACTCCTATTGACAGCAGTGATAGATTTAGGATAAATCGAAGGAAATGCAGGATTGTTATGTATGCTCTGATATAAAATGCGGTCTTTACAAAAAGGAGAAGGATTGACTCTTGGTGGACAGTATGTTGCTGTCCCTTCTATATAGATGGTCTATCAGAAAACATAGGTTTCTTCTGATCATGCTTTTTGCCTTTTGACTGTTCCATTACCCATGGGTAAAGTAGCTGGTGATAATTGTACTCTGCTTAACTTCCCTCCACGCTGTCCCCCATTTTTTTCATCATTTTTTTCACAGTCTGAATTCTGAGGAAGAAATACTTGAAGTAGAAAAAGTTATGCACAAAAGATCAAATTAAAACAGGCGTTGACCCTATCACTCCATATTTAAATAATGGAAAAAAATTACCTTTACTGGAGAGAATTTTTACCAGATAAGATTTTCAAGGCACCTGGGATTGGTGTTACACTACCCCCAACCAAAGTGGATGGTTAAAGTGTCCACTCACTTCAGTAGAAGCAAAGGTAGGTAAATGACAATTATATTTGGGAACATTCCCTGTCAAGTAATTAGGATTAACCACTCTGCTAGCCAGATCCTCAAGGGATTTATCAAATAATGAAAACTGATATGTGTTCACTTTACTCAGTGTAACTGGACTAATTTATATCTGGCCTTCAATTCTAGAAATTCCTCATGACAAAAGAAGTGATATATTTATTACTCCAGCTTATACCCTTGGAACAGACAACCTTTATGGTATATAAAACATTATTTCTGCTCTGGCCTGAAGGCCAGCTCATATTTCTGAAAGCACATTTGCTTGTTTCCAACAATATTAGTAGGACTGATAGAAAATACCATCTTTCTCCACAAGCCTAGATACAGAAATTTGTGAGTCATGTCTGACTGTCACAGCTCTTTTTTGGGCATCTGTCTAGCAAAAGTCAGCCTCTCTTTTTTTTTACTATTAATTTCTGCCCCTTCTCTCCTTTTCCTCCTACTTCAGCCTCTTCCCATCCAATATATAATTTTTCATGTATTTGATGGTATAGATGGACTTAGTCCACAGAAGTCAAAGCACACTGCAATATCTTTATTAATGTGCTTTAACATTTTTTGATTCTTATGATTTTTATAGGCTGAATTACACAGTATTTTCTTGGTTTGCATACTGTCAGTGTTAACATTGACTTCTGTGTTTCAAACCTACAAACTTCCCTTATTTTTCCCATCCTGTTTTCATTAACTTTTCTTGACAATAGGTCAGGTTAGGTGCTTTGCCATCTCTACTGCTTCTGTCATCTCCTGATGTCCAAACTGACTTTTACAAAAACACTTATAGATGAGCTATCAGAGCAATATTTTGTATGTGGGCTATGTGTATTTTTTTTCTCTCTCACTGTCTTTTGTCTCTGTTTCTTGTCTTTTTGGTTTGTCTTTGGCTTTTGTCTTTCTGGTTTTTGGCTCAGCAGTTCAGTAGCACAGGCAAAGTTATTGTTAGCTCGGGCTGAGAGAAATTGCAAGATGGAGAGATGCTTGTTTCTTCCACAGTTAAGTTTGATGCAAGAGCATGCAAGGAAGTTGTTATGAGTCTGAATCCCATGCTGAGTTTGTCAGGCTGAAATCAATCCACCTGAAACTGCGCAGGCAAGCTTCTACGTCAGTCTACAGTTTTCCTGGAAAACTTGACTGATATTAGGCAAACCATTCAGGAGATACTGAGACATTTTAAAAAAGTGGGGTGATCTCATTTTTTGGATAATTTCCTAGTGTTTATTTTAAAGAAATGTCATGACTCAAAACTGTCTTGACCGAGCAACTCCAAATTTGGTTTACTTTGTTGTCCCTGGCAAGGATGGTTGCTTTGTACTCATTTTGGAAGGTATGGGGGGGTTATAATTTAGATATTAGTAACAACAATGTCTACATATATTAGAAACACAAGAGTTTTTCTGAATACCACATTCAGGCTTGTGCATTTTTTACAAACCACATACTAATAGGCTCTTTAAGCAATACGCAGGGCTATACAGTCTTTAGGAAGTCCATAGCCAAGGGCTACCAGATGCCTGAATAGATGCTATTATATCCATTGAGAAGGATTTAAGAAGCACTCAGTTTGAAGCATCTTCTGATCTCCACAGGAGCTTCTGCAGAGTCTGCCAACTTTATGGACAGTCTCAGGATTTTGCTGGATGCAAAGACCTCTCAGTGCCTCTCCAGGCACATCCCAAAAGTGAGTTTTCAGTACACTCTTCTCCTAACCTACCCTCTTTGCACTACCTACAGCTACTACAGGAGTGCTTAAGCATTTCTCCCGAATTTCTCCAGAATATCAAAACATAAAAGTTTCCTAAACTAGATTTAAGGCCCAGAAAAGAGGTAGCTAAAAGAGCACGTGGGAATACAGAAGTACGGATAGACAAAAGGGTCATCCTGAAAGAATGCCATAGTTTGATCTCATCAGATACTGGAAAATAAATATATGGGAAGTAGAATATTGGGGTAAGCTGCCCCTAAACATCTTGACAGAGTAAATGACTTAGGCCATAATCTTAGTATATTCAAAGATAACAGGGACTGTAGAGCCTGAGTCCATAATTCCTGGAGAACCATGTCTGATTTTTTGGAGTGTTCTGTTCTTAACCAAAACTCATGTATGACAGGCAAGTACTTCATTAAGTGCTGTTACTAAGGCATATACTGGAACAGCTGCAGTGTGGGCAGCAGACTGGGCCTCCACTTGCAACTGAAGGCCAACAAGGAGAAAGAGGTCATGGGAGCAGGGAATTTAGCAGAGACTGCAAAAAACTTCCTAAGACAGACAAATTAGTCTTTACTAAGCAACTTGCAGGTACAGTGAGCTCAAGCTTACTAGGAAAGGTTGGGTAAGTCTTCATTGCACAACGATACCGTCTGCTATGTGGACAAATGCTGGAACATTTTGAAATTCTTCTGGTAGCAGCATCTTGATTTCTAATGAGGTTGGGATATTGTTCCACCTAGTAAAAACATTATCTAGCTGGAGTAAGAACTTAAAAGCAGTAATGAAGGAAAACAAGTAAATATAATCCAGTTCCAAAAAAAAGTTACTAATGCACCTTCAAGATTTCCTTTGAAAACTTCCACAATCCGTCATAGTTTATCTAGACTGTACTGCAATTTCAGTTATTATTAACAAAGCTTAAATTTGTCATGTCTTGCATTGCTGCAAGTATTGATTTGGAAGATGGATAAATTATCCAAATTCTTTGATTAAAGAGTGCTCAGAATTAGTTGCACAGGATGGTCATTTTCAGCACCTGTGTGCCAGTCTGAAGGTCCAAATGCAGGCTTTTGACAAGTAATTTGGTGATTGTAAGTATTAGAAGCCATAGGTTATAGGCTTTTATTTCAGGAAACATGGTTTATGGGTATTGAAGACTAGCACGTCAGTCAAAAGGATCAATACTTCTTTTGGATAAAGAAAGTATTCTTCACATTTTCTCTTCCTAAATTTATTTGCTTCCCAATAAAGGGCAAGCTACATCTGTAGCTCAGAAATTATGTTTTTATGTTTATTGTGCTAAAATCTAAATAGGTAAGAACAAAATTGTCATTAATAGAGGTCATCCTAGCCCCACGGATAATAATTTTATTCAGCTAAGGATCTAAAATGAAATACTGGTCTCTATGAAGTCTATGGATGTTTTGTTGTTGACTTTGGAGGAACAATTTTCACTCTCTGTCTTTTAAATATTTAACCAGCTATATTTAAAAATTTTGCCTTGGTGAGGACTTTGAAAACACCTGATACAGGAAATAAGTTTGCAATGTGCTGTTACATGTGGTGAGAATGCCTATATTGTCATTTGTTTTGACATAGGTTATTTTTATAGAGCACTTGCGATATTTGTGGATCTTAAGGGAGAAGTCTACTAAGCTAAGCAAATTTAGTATTCTCTTTTGAGCTAGAGCTTCTTGCATAGCTACTTCTGATGCAGAAGTTCTCTTGCAAATATATACCTATATGACAGGGACAGTGGTTGCTAATTCTATTGTATTAGCAGATGTGAATTTTACTTGAGCACTGTTAAGTGACTGATAGTGATTCAAAACAGAAGTATGGAAGAAAGTTTGTGCTAGCTCTGCTTAAAGAATGTCTTTGCTGATTTTTATAGGCTTCCTCCAAAAGGCAGTGCAAGAACTCTTCAGTGCCCCGAAAGAAAGGGAAGCATTTCCAAGAAAAAGGAAAAATTGAAAGTCTGCATTTTGAGCAGTGACTAGTGATGGTTATTCTTCACTTTTTTATTTTTAAGTTCACAAGTAGAGAAAAAAAAAAAAAAAACTTGGAAGGAAATTCAGAATTCCAAATGAAAAAGGGCCCAAATTTCAGATTTTTGGTACTTTTTTGCTTTTAATCTCCTCTTTTAAAGTGTCTGCAGTCATGTATCTGAACCACTGGTCATTTTAGAACTTGCAGGCTCATTCTTTTCTTTTTTCCTCATCTTTTTTACTTTTTCTCTCCTCTTTTCTATTAAGGTCAAAGCCTGCTTCTCTCAATGCCAATAATAAAACTCCCATTGATTTCAACATGAGCAGGAAATATGCTTTTGCTATTTACCACAACCACCACAAAGAATCTCTGGGAAGAATTCATTTATATTCATTCCAGTGATGCCATGAAAATGGGCTCTGGCTATTTTATCACATCCAAACTGTTGCTCTAACTCTAATGTCCTAGCTGTTGCTAACAAGTCAGTGATGATTTGTAAACCAACAATTTATGGTAACCACATTCCATCCCTATTATGATGTGTGGTTTGGAAATGGAAAAGTAATCAAGACCTCCTGTTAAGAGACTTTATTTCAGTTGAATGTTTCTGTAAATAAAGGCATTTTGAAAGGACCACTGCTATATGTTTCTAACTCCAAATTCTTCATTTGATCTAGGCCACATCTATGCCATAAATTCCTGCCAGGATCAGTTTGTCAGAAGTATAAGATCCCCAATGGTGGCATGAGCATATTAGCTTTTTTTTTTTTTTTTTCCTCCTATTTTTACTAGGTTTCACTAGACTGGAAGATAAGTTCACTTGTTTGGAGACAGCTATGTCTTTTCCTTGGAATTCTTTATCAGTACGGTATAAGGGTACTCTGACATAAATAAAGGTCTCCTACTACAACTACGGTAATAGATGAAGAAATATAGTCAGACATATGGTATGTAGTAATGCCCATGGGAATGAAGAGTCTGCATAGTTTTATGCAACACTTTAGCTTGGTCGTAAGGATTGTGGGCAGCAACTCTGGTGGTAAGGAGGACTTTCCAGCACTTTGATGGAAAGTCACCTAGAATTACCAATAAATAAAATGAAACACAGGACTTTTGTTCCACTACTAGATTCTGGTATCAAATAAATTGAAAAAAAAAAACTTCATTTGATCTCACTGGCACTAATACACTGCGTCCTTCCAACCTATATAGGTTGGAACCTATACTATGTTGAAACCTAGTAGTCAAGGTTTAATGTTGGGATCATTATTTTTGGTAACCTGCTGAAGGAGATATCAAATCAGGCTGTTTAGAGTGGCCTAGCTAATCAGCACCAACCATGATGTGATGTGAAGAAACAGACCACACCAATACAGCTCCCTTCCTTCCTCTGCCCCTCTTCCTATAAATCAATACATCATTAGTTTATATATATATTCCAGCATAGAAGACAATTGATTAGGGAAATGATATCAGCTCATAGGATTTACTCAAATCCTGTGATTTTTGGTGGAATAGAGATGAGTCATGCTGAAAATCACTTGAAGATGACTTTTCTCTTATGGTCTTTGGGTTTCAAGAGATTTTGAGGGGGTATGGTTCTTCATGAGGTATTCATTAACCTGACTATATTGTAATAATGATATAAAGAATAAACACACAGTTACTGCATGACTTTCTCGACAGTGATTGACAAGACGTTCATGTAAAATGTATGCTTTAAAGGGCATCTTATCCTCTCTGGTGAAACAGATTGACTAAGAAGACACAAATCCCGGCAAGTAAGCCCACCCACCATGGGAAACTACAACTACTCTTCCATGAGACAAAGTGTCCATGGACTAAACTCCAGTTCAGTGTATTGCTTTCCACCCCTGACCATCCATCGCAAGCACGATGTCTTCCCATTTGTGGCAGTGTAACTGCTCATGAGATTGTGTTGCAAACTCTGAAATTTGGCTGAAAAAAACAGTGTGATTGAGGTGGAGAAGATTAATGTTGAAGCAGTTTCCTGATCTTTCATAATCATGCTGCAGGAGTGAAGGACATCGGTAAGCCAAGGAAAGAGGAGAGGCTGTGGGAAGGACTCTCTAAAGCAAGTGGTATAGTTGTCAAAGATGAAACTGTAACCTAAAGTAACTTTAACAAAGACCCTAAATATTTCTCTGAAGAGATGACCAACATGTGGTCCTAAACTGGTAGAGTTCTGGTGGGCCTTGAAAGGCCAAGTTTGACAATGCAGCAGTCTGCAATCCCAGAGTCGCCTAAAAGTCATGTTAGCAGTGACTGCAGCTAGGTTATTTTCAGTTTGTTCAGCAGCACTTGGTAATAGCTGGATCCACCAGTACTGGGAACGATTCAAGTTATCAAAGCTGAGGTAGATGTTTTAGTACCTACTATTTCCATGTGGCCCTTTGAATAGATTTCTGTACCTCCCCCTTATTTTTATGGTTTTTACTAACTTGATGTATGTGTCTTTGGTGTAATATATCATGCTGGTTTTAATCAGAAGGTCATAAAAGGGAGAAGATTGTCAACACTTGTCCAGTAGTAGGAGTCTCTCCGCTGACCAGGCAGGAGATAGTGGCCACGTGCACCTTAATGCTAATGCTACGCTACCACCTTGTGGACAGAAGATAAATAGCACCGACAGGCTGTACACGCAGGTGCCCTGTTGATATAAAATGCACCTCTGCCTGGGAAGGTAACCTAGCTGGCTAGCAGAGCATAGCCTAAATCCTCCAGACTGAACCGCTTGAGGATCTGAAGAGCCAGCTGAAGCCAAAGAGACTTTGCAAATGAACTGGAACTCCGAAGTGTGATAGCAGGTAAAGCATACTCATCAAGGGATGGGGTCTTCAAGGATGTAGAGGAAAGCATGTGGAAATGAAATCATACTTCAGAGATACAGGAGATGCTTATATACAGGCAACTCTGATCTGTGCACCTCATCCTCAGCCCTCAGATCTTCTTGCGACTTCCCCTGCTGTCTACCTGCTAGCTCAAATGACAAGTCCTTCACCAGCCTTCGGACTCTTTACCTTTGTAAAAAGGCACGTTATCTTTGGGGCCTCAGTTCCTCCATGGTCTTCCATGTAGTGGGATCACTGCAGCCCTCTTGTGCTTCAACTCTTGTGCATCAATGAAAAACAGAAACCACAATATCACCTGAAATTTGAGTTACTTTTAGCATGTTATTACTCCTTAGTAATAATATTGACTCTTAATGACAGCCTCTTCATCCCATCGGGTTATACTTATGGCATTTAGCTGATTCCAAGGAAAAAAAAGAGGTACTCAAAAAGTTTCATCTTCCCTTTCTCTAAAATAGAGAGAATCCATCTGAAGGTCTAAAATGTAATCAGGAGGAGACGTATTATCTGATGCATTTCCTCCTATATGAACTACGGCGGGATTAACAAGTAATATTTACAGCACAACACTATATGAAGTTCATACTATATAAGACAGTAACACTATCTTAATTACCCAGTAAACATTATCAGTATAATTCAGACTTATACTGATGCTATATTCTGTCCGAGGCTCCCCATATCCAAAGAACTTGTCCAACAGACCAGGTGATTAGATATTACTGAGTAAATCTTCCTCAACTGCTCTTCTATTAGAGCAGTTCTCCTGGTCTGGATAACTGGGTATCCACTGGAGCAAGCAATGAACTTGGGCCTCCAACACGCCAAGAGATTGCCTTAATGATGGACTATAGAACTGTTTCTTCTTTCTCACAGTCTCGCTCACCAGGATCAGGTTCATAGAATCACAGAATCACAGAATGCCTAAGGTTGGAAGGGACCTCTAGAGGTCATCTAGTCCAACCCCCCTGCACACGCAGGGCCACCTAGAGCACGTGGCACAGGGCTGCATCCAAGCGGGTCTTGAAGATCTCCAGAGAAGGAAGTTAAGGAATGTTTAAAAAAAACAAACAACAACAAAAAAAACTCAATTATCTCCGAAAGGTCATGGCAACTGGGAAGAGTTTTTTAGGCCTGGAAGAAAGCAGAAGTCATTTCTGTCTTCAAGGAGGGCAAGAAGAGGATCTAGGGAACTACAGAACAGTCAGCCTAGATACTATTTTCAGACAAATGAAGGACACGAAAGTGATTAGGGAGAAGTCAGCATGGATTGGTGAAGGGGAAATCATGCCTAGCCTTCAGAGATAAAATGGTGGATGAGGGGAGAGCTGCTGATACTACCTACCTCGATCAAAGTAAGGTCTTGACACTGTCTCCCATAACACCCTCCTAGACAAATTGATAAAGTACAGACTAGACAAGAGGGCATTTCTTGATTTTCTCTTCAGGAGAACATCCAGGCCACAGGATATCTGAATGAACCACTGTGTTGTCTTCAGCACTTTCACCTGCTGAACAAGAAGCCTATTGAAACACCTTAGCTCGCTTCTGACCCATACCTTACAGGGGAATGGAAAAAAATACATATAGAGAGATTTTTTTGGTGTGGCAGAAGCACAAAATAAGCTTGCAGAATCTGGAGCAGCAAGTGCATAGCAGGTGCTTCTGTACTACAGCTCTATGAAGAATGGTCTTTTGCTTCAAGGTCAGATCCCTCAGCCTTGTTCTGCCTCAAGCGCAGCAAACTTGCTACACAGGACTGCTATGAATCTAGGACTTTCTACTATGAATCTAGGACTTTCTACCATGTAGGTTTATTTTATTATCTCTTTGTCATAAACTAAGAACCTAAGTTAACTTCAAGTACAGCAGGATCTTGTACATAGCCAAGTAATCTGAAATGTCAGCTGTGCCATGGAGAAATGGATTGGGTACCAAAGATGTTAATCTTACAGATGTGAGTAAATTTTATGACTGAGATCTTAAAATACTTCAATGTCATGATAAAAATAACATTTCCTCTACTGATGGTTAACACATGTCTAAAAAAAGTCTGGTAAGAAGTGCTGAACCTGTCTCTCTGGGAAGAAATTGCTAGCAGAACACCCTCTATGATGGTATTGTAGTGGGAATGAAGAGCAAAAAAAGGTCTTGTTGGTTTTTGTGGGTGCCCTGCACTATGTATCTTCTTTCCCACTTCTACATTTACATAAGGAATTAGTTTTTTTATATGTAAAAAATCATTTCCTCCTGTTTCCTAAATGATATGATGTATTTTACTCTGTTTTACATACATAGACAGAATTCTATAATCTCAAAATTTATACATTATAAAGATCAAACCTGAACTTCACTTCCTGAAATCCTGGGCAACACACTGAACCATGATAGTAACATAGCCTAAGATAGTTCTACTGAAACCAGTGGAGTGAAGCTATGGTATATCAGTTTAGGATACGTAACTGAGCTGTCAGTGGGAATTATGCTGGACTCATCAGTCCTTCCTAATAATTTTTAGTTCTTTCTGCTGTTTTTGGACGTCTAAATGCTTTAGGAAACTGGTGAAGTGTGAAGAATGCTTTGCAGAAATTAGTCAGGAAGCTCTTTTTATGGTCCATCTTTGTCAGTTAAGTACTGAAGACTGAGGTGCTCAGCAGTTTTCTGACATCTTTGACAGCTTAATGACATCTTTGCCTCAGTCATTTTATGCTTTATGTCTGGTTTCCGGACAGAGACGTCAAAAATCAGAAAGTCAATTTTCTCTGCTCAAATTTTGATTTTTTTTTGTCTTTCTTTAACTCCATTAAACTAAGCAATATCACCATGCAGAATCTACTAACACATAAAAAAATAGTGAGATTTGCATATATGGTTTGCCCACAATCCCAACAAGCTATATCACCACAAAACCACACTAGTGCTGTGATGAAATTATTAACAGATTATGATAGCATTATTGGATGATATATTCATAATAGGAGCCCATTCTGGTCACCATTAATTTGCTTCTTGTCCAAGGACAAAAGTTGGTCATTAGAAAAAAAGTTTATATAATAAATAACAGTGACCAATAAGTTTCATTTACTAAACTCCTTCCTCCTCTAAGCTCCCTACAGCTAACAAAATGTTTCATAAGGGAGCTAAAATTCAGAGTCAGATTCAAAGCTTGCTTTTGTAGGACACTAGAGACACAAGAGTCAAGTGAAATCATTTTGTTTGCTTAGATTTAAACCGAGAAATATGAACTAACACAAGAGTCCGAACCAAATTGAAATGTCTGAAGTACAAGACTTAAACACTGTACAAAATTCATATCATCATCCAACACACATTCCATTTCTAACCCATCAGTTTTGGGATTTATTCAGGAAATACTTAAAAACAGACATTTTTTTTCTTCTTTTCCTTTTATGGGTTATATTGAGAATGTTTATAACACTCTTGTACAAAACACAATGATGATCATCTGTATCATCTCATGAGACTTCTTAACACATAGTATTTGTTAATTAACAAATTAATAGATATTTTCATTTTATGAGTTCATTTTAATTGTCTGCTTATGGCAGAATATTTAAAGCATGCCAATCTACCACTTCAAGGAATATATGTGAAATGATGATAGTTTTTTTTCCTCTGTCATTAAGTGTAAGAAAGAGAACAGTGTACAATGCTACACAGTGATATAACTGGATCCTTATTTTTACTTTCACACTTTAACTTTTAGCCTGTTTAATGGAAATTTTGCTGTTGACTCAGAATATGTAACTGATATCAATCAAACTGGCTTCACTAGTCAAAAGCGTATCCTGCTTTATTCAGTGAATACTGATGTAAACCATATAATTGTAAGTGGTATCCAAAATTGTTACAACTGAGCCAATTCAGATTTTGAATTTCAGAGCTGGTGGATTTTTCCAGTTATTTTACCTGACAGCTTTTGTATGCTATGTTTTACAGTTAGGAGTTTAAGTTAAAATTTACAGTCAGGAAATTTGCAAAAGATGTAGTTTGAGAATAACACTACTGGTTATGAAAGGGAAGTTAAGAAGAGGTGGTAGCTCATGCCACTTACTTAGAGATATATGTTGAGATGAACCTCTTTTACCCAGATATAACCATTTTGCCAGGACTTGATTGGCTGCAGCAGGAACCAAATTGAAACTATAAAAGGGTCACTTTCTTGCTCAAATTCAAGCAAAATCTTGGGAAAAATAAACTTTGTTGTGTTCAAGGCACGTAGTGTGTGATCTATTTTTCCCCAACTGGAAACTCAAGTTAAATGGATTAACGAATAATAACTTAAATAAAGAAAGGGAGACACAGAGACACACACACACACAGAGAGAGAGAGAGAGAGAGAGGGAGAGAGAGGAGGAAGAAGGAAGGAAGGAAGGAAGGAAGGAAGGAAGGAAGGAAGGAAGGAAGGAAGGAAGGAAGGAAGGAAGGAAG
>JAWLRI010000401.1:2911271-2931056 GCA_034781795.1 Crypturellus tataupa
AGAAAGAAAGAAAGAAAGAAAGAAAGAAAGAAAGAAAGAAAGAAAGAAAGAAAGAAAAGAAAAGAAAAGAAAAGAAAGAAGAGGAAGAAAGAAAAAGAAAGAAGAGGAAGAAAGTTCTTGAGAAAGGAGTTAAGCAAAGTAAAGGACAGCACTTAACATACAACAGTAACAATAACAATTTTACAGCTTTCTGCTGGAGAGATAGTGCTTGGCCAGCTGGTTGCTTTCCCCTCCTGCACTGACCTTCAGTCACAATTTAGGATTATTTGAATCTTGTTAGACAGCAAGGCCAGGATAGCTTCTGCTTTCTCACACACCAACGACCGAATTCTTACACAAAGACTTCTGCCTTTTCCACTTTCTAGTGTTTGCACCCTGTGCTGAAACCTATGCTACCCTATTGACTTACATAAGACTCTCCTCAGGCATAGTTATGCAAGCTTAGCTGACCTTGACTTTTCTACGGTCTTGCTTGTATGATTCTTTTCTCCTTTATGCTAAAGTTCCTTCTTAAATAGAAATCCTACTCAAATATAATGCATCAACATGTGCAAAACCAGTAAGTTTTAGACCTACCTAATGATCCTTTCTACTTACCTCTTATGCTCTGCCAGTTCTCTACCAAACCCCATATATGGTTTGGCCCTCTGTCCCCTGAGGAATTCTTGTGCTGAGAGTCAATGTCAGAACTTTGCTTTCCCTTTGGGCCTCAGGCACCAGTGTTGCCCAAAGTTAATGTATGTTTAATATCATATAGATAATAACTCTTTCCATTAAGCTTTGACCAGGCATCAGGTTATTATCTGTTCTTTCTTCCAGATGGAATTTCCCTGTGCTATAGCATATCTCCAGAAGCAACTCCAAAAAAGCCCTATCTAGAGCAAGACTGCTGGAAGGTTTTTCCCAGCAATTTCGTTTCCTGCTTCAAATGATCAAGTAATACTTTGGTATGTGATTGACTGATTGTCATGAATTACTGAGTAACCTGTGGCATTTCAATGATAGGTGTTACATGCTCTTCATGTGTGCATTTCTATACTAAATGATTCCATGTTTTAAGATTACTCAAAAAAAAAGCTTTCTTGGAAGTTTGACTTTTGTCTTCCTTCGTCAGGGTTACGGAAGGCTGAAGAAATAGCAGATCCCTTTTCCTTCTTCTGGATTTCTTTAATGGGTTAAGTAGGTTTTATGTTCAGTTTCAGCAGATAGCGTAAGAGTTGAAGTCTTAAAAGAACAAAAGAACAAAAAGGAAATGATTGAGAAGGTCTTTCTGAGGATGATAGCTCTGCCTTGTAATATAATACTATTTCTCATGGGAATGAGTGGGAGGCCTGCCTAAATTTCCTTTTCCTGTCCTGCCAAATTCCCCAAATTGCATAACTCTGTATTCTCCTTACGCAGTGGTACCCTTGGCATCCCTAGTAAATCTGCAGGGAAGCAGTGAAGTAGCTGGAGGCTTGAGGGTGGACCAAAATTGGTAGAGGGCAGACTTGGTTAGCCAAAAAACAAAACAAACCCAAACCCATGAACTGAATTTACTAATTCTCTCATGTAGAACAGAACAGCACAATACAGATTTAATAACATACACCAGTTTGTTCTAAATGCACTCCATCTAGGAAAAATAAGCTTATCAGGATAAGCAAGGGACCCATGGGGAGTTCATCAGTTCAGTTTCAAGTCACAAGATGTGTTTTACTTGGCTTTGGAGCCTTCTTGTGCAAGATTAATGTGAAACTGCTGAAATGCAAACTGAACAAAAAGGCATATTTTTACTGGTTGGTGCCTTTCTCCCCATCCCATTATTTTCATTATGAGGCCCCATCACTGCCTTCCCCATCATCCTTACCTTAGCCTAGCAAGAGTATGACATAGCATCTCCTTCACTTCTGTGCAGGAATGAAAGAAGGGCTACTGGACCAACAGCATGACCAGTATGCCTCATAGGGATGTAGCGCTGAATGGTTTCGCTTTGTCATTTCATTAAATAAGAAGTGAAGAATTTGAACCTCATTAGAGTGTGGAATATTGCAATTTTGGGGTAGGTTCTGCATGAGTACAGAGGGAAAGGTTTGCCTCCTTTGGAAAAATATTTCTGTTTCTTGAAAGTTAAAACAGACAAACTCGTTACTGGTGAAACTTTATCAAGCTTTACTGGAGCCTATCCTGACCATGTTTTTAGGCCAACTATCATTAAGATGACTTCTCTAAAATCAAGTAAACCCACAAAGATTTTGTTTGATAATCCTGCTCTTACGTTGTGCGTACAGCACCTTGAATAGGCTCTGTACTGTTGTTCAGACTATTTGAGAGATCAGGTACTACTCAGCGTGTGTAAGGGTGGGAGAATCTGGCTCCAAATAATTTCTTTTTCTCTCATTGCTACAGGAACTGGAAAAGACAAGGGTGTGTGGGCGGGCCTGGAGTCCCTCCAAGGAAAGTGTGAGGCCTTGGGCAAAACAAATCCATCAGGTCTCTCATTTCTTCCAAATATAGGTCTATTTTGAGCAATAGCCAAACTCAAGTCTAAAATCCACATTCAGCCTTTTCAGAGGGAATACATGAAAAAGACCCTATGGCCTACAGAGTCCATCTATAGAAAATATTTTGATAGCTCTTCCGCTCTGGCATTATTTTCCAGTTAAAAAGAAAGAAAAAGAAAACACACAGAACTGGAGCACATGATTCAGTTTTACAGTGTAAAATATCTGGTTGATGAAAATAATATTTCTGAAAACAATCTGTTGTGAGCTATCAAGCATTTTTGCCTATGTACCAATTGGCAGGAAGTAGATAGATAAATTATTACAATATGTAGCAAAACAAATTGCTCTAAAGAGAAATGGTATTTGTGAGTGTATGAGCAGGATAGGAGAATCAAATCCATAAACATATGCTGAGAAATCATCATCACAATGTGAATCTACTAGAAGTGAATGTACTCACTTCAACTCTGTCTCTGTCTGAAGCTTCAACAAGAGAGATTTTATGATATGCAAATGTTTTCCTGAAGTAGAATATAAAAATTCTGGACTTAAATGAAAAAGAAAGAACTTGGGAAGTTCATGCTGTTGAGAGGAAGGGGTCTCATAGCCATTTTGCCAAGATACTTCCAAAATTGTCAGGCATCACCACATTTTAATAAAATGGAACCAATTGCAGCAGCTCTCCAGATATTTAAAACTCTATTACTGCCCATGGGAAAATTTCTAAAGTGCTTATGGAGATAAAGATTTAGGAGACAAAATCCCATTAACTTTCAATAAGGCATTTTCTTTAGAGCCTGGCATGCGGACAAATCATACCAAGACAAACTCTATATGGAATAACAGCATGTCCATTGCTCTGTTGTGAATTTCTGTGTACATGCTCTTATCCCACAATGACTAGTTAGTGCAAAGCAGATGACTCCTTTTCCATCCAGAGCCAAACCATCTCAGGTTTGCCTCAGAGTTTGGGCCATGCACACTGTCAGTTAGTGAATAGCAGCAGACAAGCTGTAAACTTGCTCTCTGCCATTTCCTAAATATATTTTTAACAATAAAAGTGAGGATTCTAAGCTGCATAAGGTAAATCTACAGTTGCATTTATGGATTACTCTCACCTAGCTTGACTCATGCCTCCCTCTTTTTTCCTGCTTCCCTCCCACATTTTCCCTGCTTGCACCATACCTGTAAACCTGCATCCATGCCATGTCTTTTTACTGCTGTTGAGGTGTGAAAGGGAATCCTTCTAGGAATAAGCCTCCTTTTTCTTCCTGAATTTTTCTCTATTTGTAGAGTAGAGTAAGCAAGGGCACACAAAAAGCACAGAATTTTGAAAGGGGGAGTTAATGGAATTGTTTCTGGGAAATGTGACAACATAGAAAAATTTCAGATGTGAGACTAGAGAAGGAGGTAGAATGATGTGGAGCACAAAATTGATATTGCCTCCATAAAAAAGATTATATGGCTGCTAATATTTGCTTTTAGAGTCAACACTATAGAAGATTAGTAGATTTGATTGTTACTACATTCATAATAAGGTCAATAAGAAGCAAACTTTTAAAAAGGTGTCTATGAGTATACAAACCTCACGGAAAATTAAAAGAGCTTTACTCATTGTTTTCCACTTTGAAAATCCTTCCCTATATCCAATTTATTTCCCAGAATCCTATTTTTCTTTTAAGCCAAACCCACTTTTATGTGACAGAACCAGAGTTCCCAAATTAAAGGTAGTTATGGGCCTCAGGTTTTCTATCTCTTTTTTTCCCAAGGACATATATTTTCTATCCTCAAACATGACAGGAAATTATTTAGCCATGTTTGAAGGTTATTGAAAGAGATAACTGCCTACAACAAATACAGAGTCAAAGTAAAGGGTTCCCTCTACAGATTTTTGCATCTGCTCATTGTGAGGGAACCGTTCATGGTTTGTCAACACAATAGCTGGTAGTAATTGCTAGCAGAAATGAGCTAGCTGTACAGACTGCTACTTCAGGCAGTCTGCGATCATGTCATTTAAGCAATAAAATAAAGGCAATAAAGTAAAAGATTGTGTGGCTGAAGAATTACCATGCTGTTTTGTGACAGATAACTTGAAAAGGTGGACTGTGAATAAAACCCCTGTAAGGGGGCCAGTAATAATAGGTAAGTATATTCCAAACAGCTGTATCCCATATCACCTACCAAAGGTTGGAGAAATTTGGTCTTGTTTGTCATTGAACATACTGTAGGAACTCATTAACGAGACTAAGTCAGCAGCCTGAATTGCTGTGAAAAGATTAACTTGACAGAGTTGTTTGTGGGTTAAAGACTTTTGCATGTAGCTACAACTTCATCACTAAATCATCAAGTGCTGGAACTATCTACTCATGTTTCAGTGCCAGATGTACTGCTGTGGTTTTAAGAGAGGTTTTCAAGAGCCAAGGAGAGGGTTTTCAGTTCCTCTCTCATTTGACTGAGCGTTTGCTCGACTTTCTGAGGTGTGCTCAGAACCTCTATGCTGCTGGTGAACGGGTCGTAGCGCAGAAAGGTTTCTTGATCTTCATTGCGTAGTTTCTGCTGGGGAAAGAGGACAGATCTGCTAGTTCAGAAGCCATTCCCCTAAATGCAGAACCTGTGGGACTCAATTTCCCAGCATCAGGCATGGATTTCATAAGGGGAGCAGCGGCAGCTGCAACACCCTCCACACTGCCCCTCGCTAGTGTTGTCTGCTCTGTCATTCCCTCCCCGCTGCTGAAGTACTTGCGGTCCAAAGGATCCACTGCGCCTCTTCTCGGCACGGCTGGCTCAGCCCCCGTCTGCGCTCTTACCGCTCTACATTAACGCAGCTCAGAGCTATTACAGTCACAAGCTAGAGGAATGCAGCATGTCTGACTTCTTCACTTCCAAGAAACAACCTGAAGTAGCTCTTGCTGCATAAAAATCGTAAAAAAGCCATTGGTATTAGGCATCCTGGGCTATTTTGCCTTCTCTACTGATGAAATAACAGGGTTGCTTGCCATTTTTGACAATATTTCCATTAAGTTCATGCTGGTAGGAACCCCCTGTACTGATGTTGCCTAATCTTTTCCGTTCTGACAGATTCTTGTGCCTTCAGTTATTATGAGCAATTTTGGCTGAGCATCTGTCTTGAAAACAAGTATGAAAAAGCTTCAGATCAGAGAATGGTGTATTCCTTGTCCTTTTACGTTGTTTTCGGTTTGACCAAGTCAAATGCTCTTGAAAATCTTCTCTTCTGTGCAGTGAGTTCTTAGCTGTATTTCTTTACAGACTGCCAGGATAATTACTAAAGGTGAAACTGGGTTTTTTTAGATGAGGGGTCTAATTTGCCTTTGCTATAACGCTGGCAGACTATTATTTTTCTGGGGAGGAAGAAGGGGAAGCAAAGAAGAAGTCTTGCCTTTTCCTTAAAAATCCTTCATTTTAGCTTTCTCATGTTCCCTACTAGCTTTACTAACAGTCTCCTGCTTCCAGGCAGAGATGGTCCTGTCGTTCAGACTATGGAAGGCCCAGAATGTAAACCTTGCTTGCTAAAAATCTGTGTTTTTTTATGATAAATAACACAGCCAAACACATACTGCTAAAATAATGTTATTTAGGTTGTAGTAAGTTACTTTTTAGGAACTAGATTGCCTGTTGTTGCTGATTTTGCTTTCTTGTGTAAAAGCACGGGGGAAAAGCAATTTCTTGTTTTTAAGCCCCTGCTGATCCATATTAATTCCTGAGTCTGCAGTAAAATTTGCCTGTGACCTCAGCTGCATCACTTTACTTCTTTATGTCATCCTATTTGCATGGAATAGCACACAGATGACTGAACTGGGGAATTGCATTGTACTCTGCCACACACTGCCCAAATTCAGAATTTACCCCTGCTCTCAGGATAAAGATGAGGCATTGCTAAGATGGAGCACAGAAAAGGACATAGCAATATGGAGCTATGCTTTTCTGGGAAGTTTTTCATAGACAAACAACATTGTGTTTAACTTAATTCTAAAAAAGCCACTGTGAAGATGACGTGTGTGGCGAGATAGGCTACCACGTTTAAAACCGCAGTGGTGAATGCACTTGAGATTAGGATTTAAGCTGCTGTGTCCCCTGCAGTGAAAAGAATATCTGTGACTGCTTTACTCTCTGGAGCTTGGTCTTGGCATCTTCAAAATTTTCTGCTACGAAATAGACAGGTTGGAAGGCCTGGTCCTGATAGGGATGAACTGCAGTCACTTCTGGATCGAAAGGCTTGTGCTCTGGCTTGTTTGATAGTGCGTACTTTGCAACAGAAATGACAAAAGTTAAATGTGACTTAAAACAAGAAATAGTGCCTATACAGCTATGAAATAATCTTTGTGAAATGTTTTAAAGGCCAGAGCCACTTCTACTCTTTCACAAGTGAAAGCTGGCTTTCATAACTACTAGTTATTACATTTAAAAAAGAAAGGAGATGTTTATTCTGCCACTGCAACATTTGGGTACCACACCTCCTCTCAGGCAGGGAGGGATATCTAGCAGAACTAGATACTTAGATACTTCATAGTATCATACTTCTTTTTCCAGCCAACTCTCAGCATTCCCTAGCACTATTTCAGAATCCTCACCTACCGAGCTCACATTTCTTACTGTGCTGAAGAGTGGGCAGCAGGCTCGTGGTATTTTCTGCACAGCTTCATGCCAGGAAGAGCAGCCTCAAAGCTACTCTGAAACAAAGCATGGGCAGTATATGGGCAGTATATGGGGCACGTGGGGAGATATGAAGGCATGTGTAGGTGTTTCTGTTTTGGGCTCACAGAGGTAACAGGTTCTCCTATTTTCTCCTCAACCTGCAGCATTACAGAAGCCTCTTACTTCCATACTGCAGTCCACAGGCCCCCTGCTCCCTTGTTTAGACATACTAGAGTTTCAAAGCTTCAAACTAGGCAGCAGTAGGCCAAGTGCCAGTGGGAGCTGAAGTACGGGTGACAGTTACTTCATACTTGTGCAGGGACCTGGGGAGGTAGCGGAGCTCAGGCTCCAAGTCATTCCCTGCACAGTTCATCTGACGCTGAAACCACACAAGCTAATTTAAAGCTAGCTGAGCTTCAGGGATGCTTTAATTGACTGTGTGTGTACTTAAAAGCTGGTTTGAGCTCCAGCTATCCAAATGATGGGTCTGCCTGCCTGTCTTTCTCTCTATTCTTCCTCAGTCTTCAGAAGGTTTCCTTCCCCATGTTACAATCTAGATGCTGCTTTTTGTACGCACCAGTAGAGTAGGTGACACTGTACAGGATTTGAAGCCCAGTCTGCGAACTGGAGACCTGCTTAAGCACATTTTTAGACGTTTCACTGAACTGAGCCTGAACTCCCCATCTTTGGAGGCCTGCCTTAACCAGTAGGTCAATTTGTTACAGAGCTGATGCAGAAATTAATAAAAGGTTCTTTAAAAAAGAACAAGAATATAAAATGTTAATAGATAGCATTTTTCCTGTTCTTCATTTGCACTGTGTAATTGAAGAATAAACCTTGGAAAGCACTCATACAGTCTAAGATAGATGGTATATTCAAACCTAAGGCTGCTCTTACAATGCTATAAACTCTGGGGACTAATTGGAAAAGATTTTAGAAACTCAAAACCTGACAGGGGTCCCACTTTGTTGTCAGTGCCTAAGCAGAACTGAAATCCCATTGATTCCAGTTGAAGTTCTGCTTGAAAGTGGATGGCCTGAAAGGCCTCTACAGTTTAAGAACTTGTTGTGCTGCAAGAAAAACATATGTAGCACTGAGTGCTGCCAGAAGTGTGGTATGAGCCATAAGATTTTACAGTATGTAGGAAAGAGTCCAGCTGAGTGTTAACAGGAGAAGCATTTCAGATAATGCAGAACAGCTGACAGAATATAGTGAAATAAACACTGCAATAGCTATTGGGGATGAATTCTTACAGTTCAGAAGAGGCAAGGTTGGCCAGCAGTCAGACCCTCTACAACTGTTCAGCTCAGCCTTCAGCACAGTTATCCTGTCCCTCTGATACCTACCTGCTGTTACTGAATGATTTGTTAGACAACCTGCATTCAAGTGCTGTCCCTGTGCAGAGGGCGTGCAGTTCCACCTCTTTTGCACCATCTGCCTTTCACTAAAGTGGTGCCCTGAGTCTTGGCAGGATCAGCTGAATTCAAACTGATCAGAGTGGATGCTGTAGAGAAGAACAAAGTGCTCTGAAGATTTCACAGCTAGGACACAGGTCCTTGATTTATAGTCACAGCCACAGCCAGCCTGGCCAAACTGATTGAGGGGTGTTCCTAGACTCCTTACTAGTAACAAAATGGGGACGATGCTGCTGACCCTTCCCAGATGGCGAGAAGATGTCATCTTGCAGTCCACCACCTGGCCTTAGTGCCTTTATCACCTCCTCAGCAGCCAAATCACCCCAATTTACTTGGGCAGGAAAGCTACAGTGATAAGAAAACTCCCTGCTCTATGCAGGATGCTGCAGTGAGTCTCTGAAGCATCATGAGTTGCAGGGAATCTGCCCATGCCGCTTCCTACACTGATCTGCTAAATGATGCAGAGTGGAGGAGAAGGCCTCAGTCCACAGGCACACATCTGGGCCAATATTTAAAAGACTTGCAGATAATTATCAGGACCAAAAATTTGGTTTCCCTTGCACAATGACTTTCCTCCAAGGATAGTGAAACTTATCTTTATCTCAGGAGCTGATTAAAGACTGTGAAACAAATCCTACAGGGGACTGACGGCTGTTTCGAGCCTCAAAAGTTCCCAGTCTAAAAGTGCAAGGAGCAGTTTTACTTCATTTTCTCTAATGTAATTGCTTAATCGCTGCAGTATTTCTGAAAAAAAAAATGCATCTACCAAAATAGAAATCACACTACACATATTTTCTCTCTTCAGGTGTAAAAGAAACGGTTGATATATGTTATCAAGTAGCTAGCAGGTGCTGAGGCATAAAGCCTTTGCTCGCACTGAAATTCTACACTGAAATTAGAATTAGATGCTTACAGAGACTACAATGATTAAATAGAAATGTTTTCTGAATGTCAACTTTGTTTCAAACAAAAATTCACGTGATTCATCAATCAGGTGAAAAAGGAAACTTCAGCACTTAAGTCCATGAGTATAATTAATTTCTTCACAAGCAGTCTGAGATGCTCAAAGTGACCGTTGAGATGCTGTCCCAAAAACTCTGCAGAAAAGAACTTTTCAAGTTCAGACAGGAATTGCACAGGGCATTTCTGGTGAACTAACTGCCCATCCTCAGTCTGACTCAAGTGTGTTGTACAAGAGGGACATAGTTCTGGAAGGAGACATGCTTTTTCATTTCCCATTGAATACAATTGCTATCACCTCTGCGTGTAATTTCAAAAACATGATGGATGAGAAACCTGCATGGAACCAAAGGCGTCAAGAACTTATCCAGGTGCATAACACAAGCAACTATTGATAATAAAAGGAATTATAAGAAACTCTTATTTATCAGCTCAGGGACAGTTATTTTTTTCCACAGTCAGCTTTAGAAGTAGGCAATCTGAAACACAGTTGTACTTTTGTGTTATATGGCACTGTTTTAAGAATGAGTATTACTAGGCTATTACTTCAGTTAAAGCCGAAGTTTGTTGACGTCTAGGGAAGCAAA
The DNA here is from genome assembly GCA_034781795.1 of Crypturellus tataupa. Lineage (NCBI taxonomy): Eukaryota > Metazoa > Chordata > Aves > Tinamiformes > Tinamidae > Crypturellus > Crypturellus tataupa. The sequence goes on from JAWLRI010000401.1 coordinate 2,921,373, forward strand.
GGCAGGAGGGAGAGCACAACTGCTGTATGTTCTAACCCAACCACTAAATACAAATGTTTGTCATGTGACATATACCTTCACCTGTGTGAAATTCAAACTAACAGAAAAAGAGGTAACATCATGCAGATAGATTTTGCAGTGAATATTGATAATGACAACTAGTCAGTAAGAAGAAGCATGTAGACTCCATGCTTTTTAGATTCCCTTAAACAGCAAGTGCAATCCTGGGTTTTACAGATGAGGTCACTCACTAACTTGGTTCCTCTTAGCCACAAACCTAACCTTATTCAGTCAGTCTCTCTTGCTTATGACAGAATGATTAAAGATATAAATCAGAATTGCTGGAGGCTCTCCTGTAAAGCCACTAGTTAACCTTTTCTGAGCTTCTGAACTTTAGTCCAAGTCCCTCAAAACATAAGTTTTGGGAACATATCAGTGCCCTTTACTGTCTTGCTTAATACCTAAATGATTTTGAGTTAAAATCGAAAAGTATTCAGGTAAGCAGAGCAAAATAAATGTTGCCTTGAACTGGATTTTAATAGTGAATATTCTCAGTGCTACCAGATAAATAAAAACAAGTCCATGTTTTCTGCTTGTTGACTGTCAATACAACAAGTACCGAGGGATTCTCAGAAAATTAGTAGCGTCAGTTTTATCCTGAAACTCATAGATGTGTAAACGAAATACGTTGCACTGTAGCCTAATTTGCAGAGGTGCTCATTGATCTGCTATTCCACAAAAGTACTTTTCACCGTCCTAAGGAGCAGTGCTGCAGTAGTGTTAGCATTCCTGTTCGTGATCATGTGCACAAATCAGGTTGCTGTGCGGTAAAAAAGACACATTTGTTTCTTTACAGAGGTAATGAGAATACAGATATCTCCACTCATCAAGTGAGAAAGGTCTGCAGATCATATACTATTGAGTCGGAAAACAGAACTCTTGAGTTTGCAAGTGTTGGGAGAAAAAACAATGCAAAGGTTAGCACAGTTAAAATGAAAGGTCTGTGAGGGTTCCTTTTTCTATACTCTAACTTCCATGTGTCCTTCTGCTCCTATGATAGATATTTGGAGATATGCTAGGGGATTGTCTCCTCTTTTTCTCCATGACTGGGAGGGGGCTGACACTTCTACCAGGAGGTGGAAGTCACCTCCTCTGTCAGGTGGGTGATGTAATATCTGTAATATCGTAATCATTCTAACTTCAAATCATGGGCACTAAAAGGAAAATGATGGTTCCATGTGAATGCATCACATAGCTGGTGGTAGGTTGCTTTATCTGTTAAGCTTAAGAAAGCCATGAAAAAGTATACATATAAGAAGGCTTCAAAAACACCTATTTTACTTTTTCTCTTGCCCATGCCAAAAAAAGCATTCACTATCTGCACAAATTTAAGCAATTGAGAACGGTTGATTTCAGTACTGAGCCTTTGGTACTTAGGAATTAATCATCTGCTTCCACGCTCTGCAAAACAAAGAAATGGATATCCATTCTGTCAGCTGTTTGCAAGGAGAGGAAACCCATAAGCTCCCTGTAAAGGCACACAGTTAATCTGCTGAAGTAAGGCACTTTCAAACATGTGTGCAGTGATTTTCATCTACATAAAACTCCAATCTGGAATCATTTTTGAAAAGCATTTCAGAACGTAAAATTCCATAGAACTTTCTTATTGTTAGTGCATGTGCTATTTACAGTTTTCTGGCACTTCATTTGGTCCAGTCAGACAATCCTCTTCTAACATATATGTGGTCAATGCCATGGACAAACAAGGAAAGAACTCATAATAGGCATAATATTGCCCTCTAGTGAATAATGCGGAAAGGTACATGAGTTTTATGTCAAAGTCAACTATATTACTACTTGACAGGAATAGTAAACAGCTAGTCTAATAGTTTACAGGTTGTTGTTTTCACTGCATTTTTTCTCTTTAGGTTATCAACATGTATAGCCCTATGGTATTCTGTCCCCTTCTTAGTAGGTTCTGGGGAGAGAAGAGCGATTTTCTTTTGTCAAAAAAAGCCACAAAACAGTGTGTTAAATCTGCCGTCAGTGTTGTGCCACATGAGGAGAATCTTTCAGTTTTCCTATAAAGTTTAGAAAACTAGATTATTCTAGTTTTAGTCTAGATATCTTACAATATCATATGTACAACACATACCATCGGCTTCCCTTAAGATGAAAGCAGCCCTGCTCCATAAGCTGTGATGGATCCATTTTGTTTGCAGAGTCCAAACTCCACAGTAAACCAATAAGCTGATAATCAAGAACAAATTGTGAAAATCACAGTCTTAACAGGCAGTTCATTCTTCATTTTTAGGCTTTTTTTTTCCATTTTTTTTTTTAACATTACTCTTTACTGCCTTTGTGTCTTTAAATTTGTATACTTTAAGAAAATTATTGTTTTTCTCTAACATGCATAATACAACACACACAAATTCTAACACAGAAGATCTAACACATAAAATCTAACACATATTATTCAAAACCTGCTTCCCATTTTCCCTACCAAAAATTGAAAACAATGTTAATAATAATTAAAGGGATAAATGAAATTAAATAGTCCTATCCTTTTCTTGCTTTGGAAGAAGTTACAAATTAGTATGCATCCTCTTAACTGTGAGCAGCATTACAGTGAGAATAACCTGGAGATTTCTCTACGTAGTCCCCATAAGCACTGAGAGACACCCGCTATGGGGTTTAGGATCTCAGAAAAGGTCCCTGAAAGTACACACCTTCCATCACCTGTTCTCTCTACAGCAGCATCCAGCAGGATTTAAGAACAACATTCTTTAGCAGCAGTGTGCCCTTTAAGGTCATGTCAATTCCATCTTTACCATACTGTAAAAGAAAAGGTAAGTCTGTGTTGGCTGTTATTGCAATAAATGTAATTAGGACCGTAATTCCTTTATCCACTGGACAGTAATGGGATACAAGTATTTCACAGTTTCACCAGGCTATTAGCCCTTCCCTTACTGTGTTAAGGAAATGGGCATTGCAGGGTCATTCTGGACACCACCTGACCTCTGTGCTCCTGGATCACTATTGTGCAAAAGATGTAGTCCAGAACATGGAAAACGGGAGACATTTCAAGAAAATGGCCTTGTGTCACAAGTCTTCAGGTTCCTTACAGATACACAGCTTTTTGCTGCCTCATTTCAGGTCTGGACCCTGGGTGTAATTTAGCTATAAGCATAGCAATCTCAACATCTTCCACAAATCACTGCAGACACTTTGTAAAATAATGTGAAACTTTCCTGTCCATTAACTCCTATCTATTCTGCCTTTCACAATCTTTTCCTTTACGCCACTATCTTTAATATACATTTTACATATTTTAGATGGAAAATTTACAATTAAAAGGCATCATGCCATGATCCTTCTTCCTGCAGAATTCTGAGCTGCTTGTTCTACAATTCATATGAAAATTCTCTATTATTATTGTTTTTATAATCTTGGTACTAATTATATGCTAGTGATAAGTCCTTTGAGGATCTCCTAATCTTGCGAAGGTATTTTTGACTGGAGAGTGGAAAATGGGTCAATGCTCTAAGATGAGCAGTTCTTTTTGGTGGTTCCTTAAATATCATGTCTTTGACTTTGAGCTAATTAAGTTGTTTGTCCTCATTATTTTAATAGGATACAAGACTTGGTATTAATGATACTCCAGGGACAACAGGAACACTGACAATTTCTAGTCTCCTGATCTCAGTTCCATCTACTTAAATTTATCCAGCAGCAGAATGAAATAATCATATTTCAAAATCTGTCCTGCAACTATAGACTGTAGCAACAAGCAGAGATTCAGTTAATAAAATTTTAGTCGGATAAAATGGTAGCATATCATCTAAGCTAGTTTCTTACATTCTCTTTACACTAAATGGAGAATGGTAGAGTCTTCCAGAGGAAAAAAAAAATGTTAGGCATCTATGGGTTAGAGAATATATTATAGCTTCTTCTCTATTGTTTAGTGAAGGTACCTAAGCAACGAGCCTACATTAGGTCTCTAACTTTTACACAATTAGAGATTGAAAGATTAATCTAGAACACATTTACAATTCAGAGTGCTTCAGAACTACTTACAGAATTGTGTTCCATGGATCTTTGTCTGTATCCATGGTCAATCTCCAAAGCTTAGATATTACTATGAAAATGTCATATCTGAAACCCATCATTCTGCTAATCTTGGCCCTAACTCTAACCTAGCCCTAGTCAGCCTGGAGTCAGGGGACGGTGCAGAGGCATGCTATATCAACCACAGGCTCTACCAAAACTGGGCCTTCACTTTGTATCATGAAGAAATAAATAATAATGCAAAAAAAAAAAAAAAAAAAAAAAAAAACATTTATTGGGACCCAAAAATATTTGATGATGGTCACTATTCAGGAAAGGATATTTAGGGATTTTTTTTAATTATGTCTTAAATCACATTTCTGTTTTTGATTTAAAAAAAAAAAAAAAAAGCTTTCTTGGGACCCATCATTCTTTGATGATTCCAAAAACTGATTCCAAAACATGAATCTTAATCTTATTTTGGCCTATCCAGGCCCATAGATGGGTAATTGTGGAGCAACTATGAGCGCGCTACTGCCTCTTTCCATCTAGTTCCCTCAGTCCACCAACTCAGGACCTGTATGATGCTACAAAAAAATCCCGATTGAGTCCCTCTATTTTCCCAGCTCTAAAAATACCTCTAAATACTTCTAGTCTTACCTAGTCCTGAAACATGGAAGGGCATTTGCAGATAGATTTTAGATTAGTCATAATGTTTTTCACACAGTGTCCTTATGAGTGAGGCTATGGACAGTGGCAGACTCCTTCCCTTCACCTACTTTCCTGAATGAATCTCAGCTCATCCTTGCTGTGTATATGAGTTGTATGAATGAATAAGGCTCCTCTCATCAGCTCCGCTGCAAAAACATGATCCAGTCTGGGAAATGACTGCCACTATCAGTAAAAATCATCTGGCTTGCAAACCACTTTCAGGTCAAATTAAAATGGTATCTAGGGATTGCATGAATTGTTCTCACAGATGCTTACAGGTTAGTGACTCCAAACTTGAATTTGACTTGCTCTCAAATTCATTTTAAGAGCTCTCCTCTTTGGTGAGATTAATGGATATGGGGTACATTGGATTTGGATGGTCCCCTGCACCTGCTTTGTTTATGAGAAAATCACACAGAGTATCCACCCTGTTAGGTGAACCTGAAAAGTGAGTTGGGACTCACCTGTTGCTGAAATTGTAGCACCTCAGCTTCTGCAGTATAGTTGTATGGAAGCAAAAGCTATAAGCCTTTTCTCAGATGCTCACATGCTTCTGGGCTCCCACCCAGTCCTGAACTGTGGATGAGAAGATGACAAGATCCTTCTGGTGCTCCCAATTTTGTGTGCCTAATCCCAGACATGAGCAAGAAGCCTCATCTGCACAAGGAAGGATATGCAATGAAGCCCTTGTTTTTTGCTTCTGATATTAAACTGCCATCTGTACTTACTGTGGCCAATTTCTCAATTTCTGCTTCGGATGATCCAAGAGAAGCCAGTCCAATATCCTAAAGCAAGTAAGCAAGCGAGCAGTGTTACAGTAGTGTGATTATTCAGCCCAAGGGAGAGTGGGGAAGGGAGAGGACCGCATCATTTCTAGCATGAATAGCATGAACTAGTCATTGTTTTTGTCACCCAAAATGACCTTCCATGGCTTCCAGGATGCCTACCTCTCCCTGGTCCCTGGCTATGTACTATTGAGAGACACATTTGATGAATGCTTAATCCTCAGAGCTCTCTGTATAAAATTAACCGTCTCTTGGCTTATTGCTGAACTGTCCCTGTCAAGATTTAAGGGGAGGCCTTGGAAGGAAAGATAACAAGGTGTTTTTTTTATCTTTGTTAGTATGTCTTGGTGTCCCTCTCCTTCTGGCAGTGGTCAAGAGCACCGCAGATCCCGGCTGACTCTGCACTAGGGAAGTGAGGGAAGGCAGTATGCCAGCAGAGGAGCAAAAGATAGAGGACTGAGGGGATAGTCCTGCTGCAAAGATGGAGTACTCCACTTCCTACAACACTTCTTACCAAAGGCACACAGGGAGAACTCCTTTTACTCCTTTCTTGTATGCTCCCTCTTGTGTTAACTGTTATTCTGCCAGCAGGAATCTTTAAGTTTCCCCTCTTAGCTATCCGGGGAATCATATAATGCAGCAAGCAAACAAAAAATAGGTTTTCTTCACCATTCATTTTCTCTTGTTAAATGGAATAAAGGAGAATATTCATGATGTGAATTTTCAACTGTGGAAATACTTTGTATTATTCACCAAATGATCTCATATTCTGCAATATAGATGAGAAAAGAGTTAAGGTGAAAGTTTTAAAATTACTACAATCTCTTATTTCTAGTATATCTTCACTTCTGGTGTTCAACTGAAGAAGGTTCCTCCAGAATACATTGTAGAGCATCAGGATATGTTTAGGAACCACTAGTGTGAATCTGGTAATCACCAATATTTGTGACTAAAATGTGAGCTGGCATGTTTCCAGTTTGATACAATTGGAAGTCACATTATGTGAGGTGAACTGGATTTCTTTTGTAGATATTCTGGCAGGAACCTACATCGTATAGCTCCCCTGCCCTTCTTGCCAGTTTCAACACAAGGCACTCACTAATTAATCTAAAATATGAATTATTTTCTTTCCTCTGATGTGTTTTTGAGGCACATTCATAGTTTTGAAGTCTTTAATTATACAAGGTCACAGAGTTCACTTGGGTCTAGCACTGACTACTCACACCAAGTAGCCCCTTATGGTACAAAGAAGTCCTGCTTTAATTTTAGTAGCCTCTTCACTAGTGTGAGCAATGCTGTGAGAATCTGGTGAGCTGTAAAAGGAAAAACTTCTTCTCCCATGAATGACATGGTGGCATCGTGTGAGCTGAAAACGAGACAGGGGGCCTGGACGGCTGTTGCTGGTTAGATTCATATGATGGATGAGAGGACATCAGGAGAATAAGGAACTCAGTAGTTCGGACACGCCACACCACAAAGGCTCTGCTGGCATCCTGCAGTGGACTGGCGTGGCCCTCCCACAGAGCAGTCCCACAAATGCTGCCTCCCATTCCTTTTACAAGTTGCCCACAGGGAGTAGCAACACCACTCCCTTGGAGTAACTAGCTCCTGTGGCGCTGCTAGTCCACCACCATTGGAGTAGGAGAGAGCTAAGTCTCAACACAGCAGTTCAAGCACAGGGAGATGCATGCCTTCCTTTTAGGCATGTTCATCCTGCTATTTGGAGCAGCTGGTCAAGCAGCATCTTACCTGGGCAAACTCTTTGTCAGTTAGCATGGGAACATGACCCAACAACTCATGGCAACAGTCTCTGTAAAACAAGGGACCTTCCCCTTTAATAAATTCTGTTTTTTCCTATTTTACATGAACAGCCCATGAAGAATTTTACCCAATAGACCCTCCTGAGAGAGCTAGTGTGAGTATTAAAACCATTTCAGCTGCACCACAGTAGTTACCTGCATACCTGGACTCACTCTGAAGAGAGGGGGATAGAGCATTCCCTTCTGCCAGGGAGAGCAGCTGCCCCCACTGCTCTGGTTATTGGCTCCTCTGGGATGGCATGGGCAGTAATCTCCTATGTCACAACATTTTTGAAAGGCCGCTGTTTTGTCCCAGCATACAACAAAAACCTCTGTGCAAACTTGTAATTTCTCATGAAATGTAATTGCTGCTGTCTGGCCAGTACTTTCTGGGAGAGTTTCACAGTAGGGAATCAAAACCCAGCAGATGGTAAATAAAGGCAGAATGAAAAGATTAAACCAGATATTCCCCAGTCTTTTCTTTCTCCAGACAATTTTGCAAGGGAGATAGAGACTCACGCCCTCTCATGCATGACTTCCCTCTTCATACTCTCCAGCTACCAGTTCTCAAATTATTTCATTCTGTGGTTTACTGAATAGAACTCCAGAATTACAGAAATATCCCCAACAATTTAAGAAGAATGGAGTTGTGCCAAAATATCCTACTTACGTTTCTGGGGAATGCATACGAGAAGAGAAATGCCTTATATACTGTGTGCTCCAAAAGACATGAAATGCTAGGCTGCCAAGGAAGTCATGAGCAGACAGCAGTCCTGCAGCTGGTCTCAGCTGGAAACCTGATTTTTTTTTCTGCAAAAGGATATGGGACAGTATTTAGGAAATTCTAGGGTTAATTTAATGACAAGCTCACTCCAGGGAAGCAGTTTTAGGTACCCTTCATGCTCTGTTAAAGCAGCTTCCTCTACCTAAGGATAATAGAGCTATCTTGGCTTGTCATATCATACCTTATCACCAATCCTCTGCAATCATCAATCCACACAACAATTACGTGAGGTAGGAAAGTACTTTCATATTTACATACCTATACCTGTAGCCTCCTACATGTAAATGCTATGTCTTTGGTCATACAGGAACTCTATGGTCAAACAGGGAATGGAACTGGCATTTTCTTTCGCTGGCTATTTTGTTAATCACTATTGCTATCAAAGACAGGGCGGACAATGATTCCTCAGTGGGTCTAGTTCAAAACACCTCAGGGCAATGGTATTGGGGCATACGGTTCAACTTTGTTGCAGTCTGTCTATGTATGCTCTAAATGTAAGCGCTGGCTCAAAACTGCCAAAGGTTCCATTTTAGCTTTCTGTCTGGGCTTGATTAGAATGCGAACATTCAGGAGAGACAGCAAAAAAGTCCTCAGTAGAGGTAAGGGCACTAAAATCTGTCCCTTAACCATTTAATATCTTAGTTTTCATCAGTGTTCTTATCTCCTATTTCCTCCATCTAATTTTTTCAGTATTACTTTTATCTAGAACTAACTGCACACTCGCAGTGATATGATCATGTGTTTTGTTTTGCATAGATCCATTAACAGGTCAGAATTATACAGAATCTTGAATCATGATTTCAACTTCTATCAGTGTTGCCCCAGGCATTCCTGCATCACTATGAAAGGGTCTATGAGAGATGATCAGTCTTATGGTCAACAGAATATATAATCTGCATTTTCATGGGAAACGTGTTGGTGGTCTGTAAAGCTAAGAAAATTAAAAATCACTGCTTTAAAAGAGAGACAATGATAATCTTTTTGAAGTTCTATATTCAAAATCTGTGTTGCATTCCCAGCTCCCATAAATGTCATTTCATCTGCTTTAAAGACTACAACATTAAAACAATAACAACAATAACAACAAACCTTTATTCTTCCTTCCCTATCCATATTCTATTGTTTCATGAAGCCTGGAACCTAGTTTATTTTATGTAAACAAACAAACAAAAAAAAATCCCACCCAGAAACCAAGCCACTGACAAGATTTGTTTTGGCTTGTTTTTAATGTTTCTTCCAGCATTTCTTGAGAAAGAGAGAGAGGAAGACAGAGAGAGAGGAAAGACAGAAAGACGCAGAAAAAGACAGAGAAAAAGACAGAAAGACAGAAGGAAAGACAGAATGACAAGAAAGGAAGAAAGAGAGAGAGAGAGAGGAAGAAAGGAAGAAAGAGAGGGAAAGACAGAGAGATAAAGAAATAGAGAGAAAGAGAGAAAGAAAGAGAGAAAGAGAAAGAAAGAAATGGAGAGAGAGAGAGAGAGAGAGAGAAAGAGAGAGAGAGAGAGAAAGAGAGAGAGAGAGAGACAGAGAGAAAGAGAGAAAGAGAGAAAGAGAGAAA
>JAWLRI010000401.1:2931156-2959795 GCA_034781795.1 Crypturellus tataupa
TAAAAGAAAAGAAAAGAAAAGAAAAGAGAAAAAAAGAAAAAGAAAAAGAAAAAGAAAAGGAGAAGGAGAGAAAAAGAGAAAGAAAGAAAAAGCCTTCATTGAAGAAATTCAAATGAAATGAAATACCTGGCAAAGAGGACAGGACTTTAAGGAATGTTTCTATCTGACAGGATGATGGACTAAATGGTTAGTGTTTTCCATGATTATTTTCTATTGCTGAACCTAATTCAAAAGCAATGGATACAGAACAGCTTATTTCTGAACAACAGAAAATAAATCTATGGATACAATGTCTTCATCTACCTCCTAAGCCATAAAAGCAACCAAGGGGAACATAAAGGGACCATAAGGCAGCTAGCTATTGCTCCCTCCAACCCCAAATAAAGCAGGGTATTTGGGGGGAATAGGTCTCCTTGTCTGTCTCCTTGTTTCTTCTTCCTGGCCAGGAGTTGGAGATGAAGGGAGCACTCCCTTACTGTCAGTGCAGGACTATGCCAATCCAGAGAAACTGCAAAAGCTCAGAACTGGGTTGCCTTAGAGTGTGGTGTTAGTCTGATGTGTTTTTCAGATGGTGCACTTTTCAGGCTCAGAATTTAGCGCAAAATAACTCAGTTTTGAAATGAAGTTTTGAAGAAGTCTAGGGAAATTTATATTGTTTTAACATCCATGTCAGAAGAGCAGGAGGGAAATGAAAATTACAGCTTGAGCTCCCTTAGATGCCCTTTTTTTAAATTTAAGTCAGTGAATCAGACAGTCTGCTGATGGAACAGCCTTGGCAAAGTGCCTGAAAAGCCGTAGGAAAAAGTCATCTGTGGAAGGTAGTATTTGCAGAATCTGAACTTTTGCTTTATTACAGCACAATAAAATGAGCAATCAGTAGAGAATTGGGAGTGTGGATGATTGGACATGCTACTCAAAGACCTCTGAAGTCAAAGAGAGTTGAAGAGAAGGTCTTGAACAGTTGACCTAAAGTGATCTGTAAGGCTTAATAATTGGCCTAAGAAAGCTCATATGTAGAGGCCTGTGTGTTGTAGTGTGAGCTTGCTAGAGTTCACTGGCTATAATATCTTCCAGCTGTGGAGGACAATGAATGCCTAAGTCCAAACTTCCTTCCTAAAAAGAAAGAAGTGTCTAGGTTCATCTAGTTAACCATTTAGAAAAACACTTATGATAGAAGACCATGTGCTTAACTCTTTAAATTCCTTTTGTGTAACTGTGGAGTACAGTATAGAGTTAATTTCTATTAACACCAACCTCACGACCAAACCAGAGGACACCAGACAGATCTTGTAGTCCAGTTAGGATTAAAGTCAAAAGGAATTGTTCAGTAGAGTTCACAGACATTGCTGCAGAAAGAGAAGATGGAAGATTACCTGAGTCTGTGAGCTGGTTATAGCAAGGTCATTTTCCCTCTCTTCTCTCCCTTCTCTCTCTGTATCCCTGTTGTCCAGTTCATCAAAGGCAGTGGTTAGCCATGGTACGTGCTGGGCTAGCTCACCCAGAGCTAGCCAGTAGTGGGAAGAAATCTCCATGTGAGAGGAGTATATAAAATACTTCCACTGCATGTTAAGGGACACATCACAACCAAGAGTTCGGTTGGGACAAGGCAACAACGCACACCAAAACACGAGAAGGGGCCTAAGCACATAATTATTTAAGTTTTAAAGAGCAAAAGCATTGGCCTTGTTGATGGTCGTGGCAAAAAAACACCCAAATTAGTAATACAGCAGAAGAAATACTTATAAGCCCCACCCTTATCTAGAGGATGACTGGCATGAGACTGTCTTTAACATAGCTTTGCAGTCCTTGTAAATATTTCTAATTTGGACTGAGTCTGTGAAAAAGGCATGCTGCAATAATGTCAACCTTTACAGTACCCTAAAAAGTACTTTTAAATAATTTTTAATGGTTAAATGATTTTTTTGTTTAGATAGAATCCTTGATGATAATGAGGTCATCAACTTAAAGCCCTGGGACTTAAATTTCTTACTTTCTCTGCACAGTGTCTAGCTGTAAAAATAGTTCTTAAGTTTGTTCCATCTATGCTTAATCTATTACAAAACTTTTAAGCTATAGCTAGGCTTTATCTACAGTTTAAAGAGGGGGAAACCAGCACTTCGGAGAGCAATTCTTTCTATTTACCTTAGACATCTGTCCCAGATGAACACTTTCCAGGACACCTCATTCTAATGTGCAATTAGAGAAGTAGTTTAGATAATCAGTTTACACTAGACATTCTATGTTTGTAGCAGGTGAAATCACATCTACTGTGAACATCTTTCCAAATACTATTAGCAGAATTTTTGAAATGATCATTTTTACTGCTTCTCCACAGATTCTACAAAATAGGTGAGCAGTCCCAGACTTTAGGGAATAAAATCTTGTCCACCAACATGAACAACAGAAATAGTAATATGATGGGATGCTCTTACATTGTCCTAAATTCTCCCACTCTGAAATCAGCTGTTGCAGTTAGAGAATATGAATGTCATTGGAAATCAGGTGAACATCATGAGTTCTGTCACATGATTGTAGGTCCCTACTATCAATTACTGTACAAGATAAGGTGAAATCAGCTACTTCATGAGGAAAAGAGAAAAAAGCCCAGTTAGTTCCCCTCTTACTTCCCACTTAGATGAAAGTGGGAAAAGATTTTTCTTTTACTCACGTCTCTCTCTGACTACCTAGAGTAATGACATAGGACAGGCAAACTAGAAGGATGCATAAAAGTCACCAAAATGTGGTTCAAGTAAGGCAAGAAGTAAAAAGAGAGAGAGAAAAAGAAGGAGGAATATGGATTTTATATGATATCAGGAATGAAGCATTATGCTTTAATTCCATTCACTTTTGGTTCTGGCGCCTGAGGTCCCTGCAGCTAAATGGAATGGTATTGGTATGCCCATTAGAGATGCTTTTCATCTCCCAGCTTTACACTCCTTTACACTATAGGTACATTTAAAAATTTCTCTCCAGTGACTTAATATTCCCTGAAGATGACAATATCTTCAAAGTATTTTCAGCAACAGAAAGGTTAAGAAAACTTATTTGTATCACTTTTTAATAAAGGGAGCAAGTTACTTGAGCCCCTGAATGCCACATTCAAATTTAATTTATTTAAACTACACTGTTTATTTGTTTGTTTGTTTAAGATAGGACATGGCTCATAATTACTGGTCTTTTAAAAATCTGGAGGCATTCTGAAGTTGAGGTACGTTGTCTTCTTGGAAGCCACAGTATTTTTCCAGCTGTTGGAAAGCATCCAGGTACTGCTTACAGGCGTGAGTAGGGTAGAGGTTGCTCAGCTTCCTGTAGACTTCTTTCCTGAGAAGCGAAAGCCATTCACTGTGACCCTCCTCAGCAAAAGCAATACTTCTCTGCCGTAGTTATGGGTTCCCAGAAAGGTGTAACTCCCCAACACAGGCAGCTGTCTCAAAAAAAATGAACTCATGGCACATGGTGCTTGCAAGTTGGTGCCTGGATGTAGAGTGAGGCACAGAGAGAAAAAATGTTTCCTCCTCCCTTCAAAAGCTGAAGTCTGTTCAGCAAATGTGCTTTATCCCTTCACATAGCCTCATTAAATATAAATCCCAATTCAGAAATGTCCCTTGCTTAGGAATAAGGACTTCAGAGGCTCAAAGTGAGTCACAGGGCAGGTGAGGTTGCAGCCTCCAGGTGTTCTCTAATCAGCATTAAAAAAGGTACAGTTTGAAATGCTATCTCTCCATGCTGATTCCTAACCCATGTTTGCCTCCTACTACCCTTTTCCTGAAATAAAACACTTTTGTTGATACTGAAGTGTAACATCTGCACAGGCAAAGAGGTTCTTTGAACTCTTGCAGTTCAAAATACCTGGCATGAACTATGTGTATGAAAGGCATGAAAATTTCTTGAAGCCTTTAGCCATTTACAAAGAAACAGACCAGCTGAAGAAAAATGTCTAACCAGATTGGGCACGGGCTTCCAGCTTCTCCTAGGTTTGATGATGTTTGGATCCAGGACTGTGGTTTGGAATATATTTATCTGTTTCAAGATAAACAAGTAGTAATAGAATTGCAAAGAACCTTATAGAAATGGTTATTTTTGTTCAGACATGGCCCTAGGGTGTTAGCAAATTTATAAACATTGTTTTATGAAAATTGAGATCATTCTTGGAAATGCTGGCTAAAACAAATGACCTTTTGTTGTTATTGTATTGTATTTTTGTGTGTGTGATGCTATTGTTGCTATGGAGGTGATAGCCAGTCCCTGGTAATGGCTCTCTCCGTTTGTATACACATCTTACACAGTCTGGGAGCAATGAACCAGAATGGGTCGGGGCAGAGAGAAGGGGAGTAAAAAAGTAGGGAAAAAATTAAAAGTGACTGGTGTCACTATTGCAAAAGCTGTAGGAGACTGGGCCATTTCCACTGAAGAATTAGGAAAAACTGAGTACTAGAGTTCAAATGTTATATTGGTCTATTCCCCATTGAATAATACTGACTTCAGGGGGATTGCATAGCTTCTAAACCAGTACAGAGTTCAGCCTCAGACTAAGGTCTAGAGAAGACATGTTTATTTACATCTGCTTGAAGAATTTGCGCCTAAGTTCTCTTTTGTCAAAGTTAAAACACTCTACTGTGTGTTCAAACATTGACTACCACAGAAATGTAGGTGGTCTCAGAGACCAGCAGTGAGCTTGCTTTAGAGCCCCTATTGCATTCCTGACAAAATATGCATGTCCTGTCTCAGTCCTACGTAGTCCTGCTCATGGGAATGTTCATCCAAAATTAAGCATCCCTCATTTCTAAGTCCTTCGAAGACATCCATCTAAATTCATATAGTGAATAGAGAGAAGCAGGTATTTCCACAGGGCAGTTTAATTTGTTAACTTGTCCTGGTCTTAGATGGGATGTGTCACTTTTTGGAGGTGCTAGTTTGATTATAAAAGAGCCCCGGAGTAAAGAACCGTCTTTTACATGAGTGAAGTAGAATGAAATGAAATATATACTTAGACTTTCCTACCTCAATAAATAAATAATGTGAATCCAGGGATGTATTCTCATTTAGGATGTATATATGTTTATATAGGGAAAAAAAAAAAAAAAAAAAAAAAAAAAAAAGCAAAAATAGTGACCCTGGGTGAGGATTTGGTGCAGTGTTTTCGTTACTGTCACACTACATTCAGCCTAAGCTGACACTTAATGGTCAGTCAATCCAGGGATAGAAAACAATAAGTCCTGGAAGTTCAGGCTATTATAAACTTTTAGAAAGAAGTCTTACAATGACCAACAGAACCAGCCACTTAAAAGAATACCTTTATTTAGATAAACTTTCTTATTCTGACTAGAAAAGTGTCTTTGCTCAGCTTCATTATGAAAATGTGGCAGGTGCGACCCCTAAATTTATCCTAGATTCTCCTTTTCTCCTTGTCATATATTTTACCCATAAGGCATCTTTTATGACTAGTTGGCTTCAGAGCCTTCCAAGAAATCTGCTTGAAAACAGAAACTCAGCTCATCTGTACCCTCTGTTTTCACGTTTCTGCACTTGATTAGTTTTCATTTTTATAACCATGTTGCTACAAACTGAAGGCATCCAACAACTCTTCAGAGTTAACACCAAGGGAATTTAGTCTGGGCTACAAATTTCCCGTTCAATTTGACTATGCTCAATTAAGTGGTGCTGTAATGCAGCTGACCTCAGGGCGCAGCCCTCGGGAGCTGTGATCACCATTGGGAAGTCTAATTTTGGAAACAGCTTTACATAACAAGAAAACCTAGGTTACTGGGGCTGGCTCTTTGGGGAAATGGACAGATATTCCTTTAGAAGGAGTTACCATACTGGGACTAATTCTAGGTGGAGAAGGGCTGGAATGACAGAGGTTGGCAACAAACTAGAAAAACAGGAAAGAACACAAAATTAAATTTTCTTAAATATGACATTCCCACACACCATCCCATGCCAAGATTGTTGGCTGGTAGTAGCAATCGTGCGCATGACACTGACCATCAATCTTTGACAAATAAAAGATGCTGTAAAAACCTACTATTAGTGCTTAATAAAAAAAGGGACCCCTGGGGTGAGTTAGACCCAAGGTTTCTCTATGACTGTGGGCAACACCCCTCATGATTTCTGTGTCACAGTGGACTTATTTAAGAGAAAACAACCACTGAAAAAGATGGGATGGCCCTGCCATTGAGGTTTTGGCATAAGACTTCCAATATATGGATTTAATTCCTGGCTTTGACACAAACTTCCTGTGTAATTTTGGACAAGTAACTTAAGCTTTCACTTTCTCAGTTCCACAGCTATAAATACGGCCGTCATTCTTCCTTTCTCACACCTTCAGGCTGTCTTTCCATTTAGATCATAAACTTTTCTGAACAGACTCTCTCTCATTATTATGTGCATATGTGGTACCTTGCCTGACCCTTGGACCTTAGCTGGGATATTTGGAAATAGTGGTGTTTATATTATCATACAAATATGTAATTATTGCTACTTACTGAGATTTGTAAAAAATAGCTGAAGAAAATGGAAACAGAGGCTTATGAAATAAGAATTCTGCTTTCTTCCAAATCTAAGACGTATTTTGTGTAATGTTTGCAAACATACTTTGAATTGAATGATTTTTGGGAGCTTTTTTTTGAGTGGTAAAACTTCAAAAGAAACAAATTCCTAATGAAGAAATGCTGAAGTTGTGTGAAATAACTTGCCCATCATTTCCTACAACCTTAAAAAAAAAAAAAGGCAAACCCCCCCCAAAAAAAACAAACAAAAAACCCAAACTTTTTACAGTAATGTAATGCACCCTAGAAGAACACTCCAAAATCTCTTCTACCTTAAATTCTGGATGATGATGCTATTGAAGTTAACAGGAATGAAGACTTGGAGGAGAAGAACAGGCAAGGCCAATCTATCCTATGAGCATTGGATTAGCAACATCCTATGAAGGAACCGTCCACGCATGGCGCAGAAGCTGGAGTATAAGAAATGAACTCACCAAGTTGCAGTCTCTTGTGCTGTGTACTCAATGTGAGGCAAAGGTTCTCCCCTATGAAGAAGACAGGAAACAACTGAAGTTTCTAAAGCAGGTTCCAGGTTCAATTTCCATGTATTATTTTCTTTGCCTATATGATGAATGTTTGCTATAATGAAGACAGAGGCAACAAAGTAGTACATACTAAACCGCTTTATATTGTTAGACTTTAATATTTATGTCTTCTCCCCTCTTCCAGTGTGGTGAGAAAGCAGAAAGCTATGGTAAAAAAAAATCATGTTCTACTTGATAAAAAAGGGACCTTAACTTCTGATCTTACCTCTACTGATGACAATCCAGCAACAAAAGCCCGGAGAGTCCATCCCTGGACACAGTATCATCTCAGAGAAGGACTCCAAAGCAAAGCTCAGTAGCAGAGTTGTCCAGGCACACACTGCTTGTTTGTCAGTAACTTCTCTGCATGGGGGACCTTACCTCCTCTTCCCCTTCGCTGCTTCTCCTGTAGCCCTGTCAGTTCAGTGTGTACTTTTCTTCTCTTTTGCTATGTACTTACTTTTGCCTTATGCTTTGTAGTTGAAAGCAAGGTCAACAAAGAAAGCCCTTCACTTTCTGTACTCCAGGTCTGTATAGCCCTAAGTTAAAAAAAAAATCAAAAAAAGTTTTACATTAACAGTAATTTCTAATTGGCAGAAACATTCAGGATGACTAGGCCTCAGTTTGGTGGCTTTTGCTGAAGAAATGAACTTGAGCCTTATAAACAGAGTAAGCCAAAGTCTGCTCTTGGTTACATCCATAACATTTTGCGGAGAATTTTGGGACTGTGCCCAGAAAGGAAAGTAGCATGGCTTGGTGGGAAGATTTTTGAGTTGTTTGTAAAAGCTACATCACAGATAACTACACTTACAGTCAAATTAAGTCAAGATCACACTAAAAAATGCCATTGAATTAGGGACATCTCTTCATTTGGGTAATAACTGAAAGTCTAAGTCACTTCCCTCCCATGCTAAGAATGAAGATGACAGCACAGGACTGAGATGGGCATAACAGCACTGAGTTTGGCACCATCTTACTATGCCTGTGTCTATGACCTGGGAGAGGAAGGGATGATAAGCAGCTAAAAATCATTCAAAGCTTCACCAAATCTATAGAAAGTATAGGCATTCAGCTGAATATCCTATTACCCATTTTTTTACCGTGTTGTGTTAAAGATGGATTCAGTGGTATGTGTTCAAAGGGCTTGTTTACTAAATAAGGTCTTTTTTTCCCCTCCGGATTTACTAGAAGTTGAGATTCAAGCAGGATTTTCCAGCTATTAAATATGAACAGACATGTGGAATGAAATCCCTTTGAATTGTACATCATTCATAATAAGAATGAAATCTGAAATCTGGCACTATGTTACAAATATAACTCATAAAGCAGCGTTGATCAGCATCACTATACAAATATTTATTATTCTAAAGCATTCTAAATTTACTGGAATCATTTTGCATACTATAAGCCAAATTTCTCCCTTAGGTTTATTCACATAATTTTAAGTGTAGCAATAATACCAGTTATACTGCTGTTAATGAGTATTGTGTGCATGAATCTGAGAGAAGAACTGGATCCCAAGAGCATATTTACTTTTGTCATGTGTTAGGAATATTATGTCCATTCAGATGCCATCTTTGCTTGTCAGTAGCTGTATCATGTCCATGCAAAACACATGGTAAAGCCATTGGTTCAGACTTGTGTCCATGCTCTGACCTCTTTATTTTATCCTTGCCCTGCACAGAGCTCTGTGCTCTGAACAGCAGCAGCCTCCGCAGGGGAGCACCAGAGGCCATAGCCGAGTGTCAGGATGCCCCTAGCAAATGGTGCTACAGGGTCATTGATTTGGGGGGTATTTTTTGGCTATTAAAGAGACATGAGAGAGTGAAGTGGAGCCATTAGGATGGACATCCTAACCTGCATATTTGGTAATAAATGCATATGCAAAATCTCTGGAGAGCTAGACACACATCAGTGCATTTGTTACTCTTCCCTGTTTTGAGCCTTGCTCAGCAGTACATTCCATGACCCTGAATCCTGCCACAGACAGATGATCTCCAATGCCTGAGGTAATTTGTTTCAAGCCATTTTATGCATTTCTACGTTGCGCTGCACTATGCAAGGTGGATATATCCCCACTCTATGCTTTGGTAACTCTGCTCCACTGTTAGTTTAGCTAATTCTGCCCCACCACTGTTTTCTAACACTCTTTTTGATGTTCACACCTTCCATTTGACAGTGGAGGAGTGGGACTCGGTATGACTTAGATCAATCCTTAGTATGCTTTCATTAACTCCTCCAGGGTGTTCTAGTTTCATAAATCATTCTCAAAAGAGAAGGCGGATCTGGAAAATCTTCTGTGCCACACAGAATTGTACAGAGCTCGTGAGAAAGCAAAAAAAAAAAGATAGTTTGATTTATTTCCCCTGTAAACAGATTAGAACAACGGCATTAATGCTGCATTGGTTAACAAAAGGACCTAAATAAAAGGGCCTAAACACAATTCAGATACTTAAGGAAGTGAGGAATAAAATCAGGTCGATTCTGTTGGCACCCATCTAATTCTTCTTTACACTTTTCAGTACAAATCTGGGTTTTGTTTTGTTTTCCTTTTCATGTATCACTTCTACAGTGATTTTTATGGAAAACTTCCAAATAATTACTGGAAGTCAACCTTGGGAATCAACAAATGGCCCTTTGGACTTCATTTTTTTATTTATACCAAATTATTATATTTCTTCTATGCCAGAGGTGGAAATTCTTGATGAAAAATATTTTTGTTTGTTTGTTTCTTTTTTAACATGTTCCCAGTGCTTTGGCTTAGAATTTACCTCACTGGAGCATGACTCCACAGCACATTTTTCCACTTCCTTCTTTATATTTTTCTGTTTATGACAGGGTCACAAGCACAAAATTAGTGACAGTAAGGCCCTTTTTTTGTGTTCCAGCCATAACCAGGGCTTACTGTCTGAAACCATGGGAAAGTCCATCTCAAACATTCTAATGATATTTTGCAGACATATCATACCCTCGTTTCAAATACCTTGATAGAAGTCAAGTGTAAGCAATCTACAATGTTTGCAACTTATTACTGGTTTAAACTTTAGGTGCTTATCTCAATTGAAATCACTGGAACTTTTTAAGCTTCTCAAATCACGCTTAAATCTCATCTCCAGTATTACATACAAGAATCGCTGTTGCCGGTGTATTGGTACAATTGGATAATGTTTGTAAATTTAAGCATCAACCTCAATTCTGCATGATCTGAGAACCTACTCTTCATTAGTTACTAGCTCTATCCTGCTCGCCTTCATTGTCATCCCTTAATGAGAAATGAGATTCTTTCCATGTACAGGAATAAAAATGGAGATATGACCTGACTGAAGGGTCATAATATAGAAAAGACAAAATGCTGCAGATTAGGAAATTTGCCTGCTATATGGACCATGCTAGCCCAGAGTGGACATACTTCGTATATATCAGGGGTGAAATAATAAATAAAAGATTTTTAAAAACAGGACAATGAAGTGCAAACTCATGTTCAAGAAAATATTGAATAGAAAGAACTTCAGCATGTACTTGATTTTAATCATGTACTATGGTAAGTCAGGGCCCATAAGCATTTTCCATTAAGTTATTAATTCTGCCATCCCTAATTTCCCTGGAAAAGTCTCTTTTTTTGACTTTTCCTAAGTATTTTTAATTCAAATTTCCATACACAGCTTTCTGCATAAAGTCTTTCTTTCTGAGATAAAATGAATTAACAGTGACTTCAAACTTACTGGATGCCTATTGTCCAAAGTGGGGTCATACTTGATGACCAGATGGTGGCACTTGTCCGCTTGTTCCCTTTTCTAGGGAAGTAGGACACTGAGCAGAAAGTAGAAGTTAAGTGATATGGGATCAACTAATTTTAAAAGATAGACAAAATATATAAAGTACTGAAGGCAGCAACTTTCTTTACCCGTAACTATCTAACAAGTAGATGTGTAGGTAACTGAGTTCCAATTCACTGACCAAACTGACAAACTGGATGAAAAATGATCCAAAGACTAAGATGCAATTATAATCTCTCAAGTTTAATTATCAGAAAAAATTTTAAAGGCAAAAACATTTCATTTTAGGCCAAATGAAACGTCCTGTTTGATAAAGCATGATATATTTTGTTCTACATTTTCAGATTTTAAAATATATTTCATCTTGTGTAAAAAGTAGTTTTCATAATTTTGAAAGTGAAAACAGTACCTTAATGGAAAAATAGAATGTTTATTTTCTTTTTTTTCAGCAAAACTATTCAAGCCCTATGTCAATTTCTAAAGAGTTTACTTTCCCTGAAGTGAGTTTTTTTATGATGACTAAAACAAACAGAAAGTGTGTCAGTTTTAATTTAAGTCCTAATGTTTACAACTGAAAAATCGAAAAGGAAAAAAATATTAAAAAGGAGAATAGGTTAATGCTGCTTTCTGGTGTCAAACAGATAGTGAGGTCAGATTCAGTTGCTATGGCTGAGAAAAGCTCCATTTGTAGTTGTCTGAATCTGATCTCATATCTATCATATCTGGACTAAATGTCAGATTTAGCTTTAGCCGTATTAAACGGTATCTAAACAGAGCTAGTGTGCAAAGGCTACAATACTGATGTTGTTGTACAGGGCTGCTGACCCTTTCAGGGAATGTTAAAAAAAAAAAAAAGAGCCAAAGCCGTGTGAAATGACTGAACAAGCCCTTTGGTCTCAAAATGACAAAAGCTTCCCCCTTAGTTTGACCTAGGACTCTCTGAGGAGAATCCTGATCACACCTACCAAGGACTGTTCCTTTAAAAACCACCATTTGCATGCCAGCTATATGGGCTCAAATAAACCTGTTTGGTTTTATGCTTGTTCCAAACCATATGGCAGAGAGGAACATGAGGAAAACTATATCTCTAATACTCTCCTGCTCCAACAAACAAACCAGCCCTCTTCTAACACCCACTTATTTTTGTGGAAGATCCCAGTCCCTGCACATCTGAAATTAACAGCTGCTTCTAAGCACACTCCCAAAATGCCTCTCCAGCTTCAGAAAGCTCTTCCACTCTCTAGTTGCCGTCAACTGTGACGCCTTTTGATGTCCTCTCATTTCCTCCGGACTGTCTAAACAGTCTTTAACATTTTGCTGTACTCAGCCATCTGACACCTGCCAGTAAAAAAGACAAATACTTTTGTCTTTAGCAAATGTATTTGCCGTGCTGCTGACCAGTAAGGAAGGGGGATCAAATACAGCCCAAGCAGTGGAGTAGCCACTTGCAACATCTTGCCAGAGGGAAATATTTTTCTTAAAGTGGAATCTTAGAATTTGTGCAACCTTCTCACGAGAAAAATACCTCATGAACTTTTATACACACTTGGCAGTGGATCTGTTCATCAAGGGATGTTCATCCCTTGCTTCTCTGCTGATCCCCATCTGCTCAGGACCTGCAGGCTCACTGGTGATCCTCCCTTCTTTCTGCGCTCTGAAAGCTTCTCCCAGCTGGTTGCACTCCACTCCTTTCGGTTATGGAGCAATTACCTCCAAAAGGTCCTACCAGATCCAAATGGCAGGAGCCAAGACACTATAAACAGACAGCTGCTGAGCTTCTTGTTTTGCTGTCTTTCTTTGTCATCTCGCCTCTAGCTGGAAAAGTGTCCCAGCATTTTTCTCACCCACTTCTGCAGCCTAGTTGAAATGGCTGTCTTTCCACACTGATGGAAATAGTCCCACTTAAGGGGAAACAGTCACAAACTGAAGGAACGTGAGCACATGCGCACCTGCTTTCCAGACTAATTAAAATACTATTATTAAGCTAACACTAAGAAAAAAAAACTCCAAAATGAACCAAAACATCACCATCAAATACATATGTTTCTTACCTTTGGCTTCCCTGCTAGTTTTCACATCTTCTGCTATTCTTTTTAAGGAGGTGATAAGGATACTAACATCAGCACTATGAACTTCACATTCAACAAAAAAATGTCCAAGTCATCAGCAGAGTTCTTAGGCTTTTTGGCTTGTCTAGATTCAAAGTGATGCATCTGAGCTTCAAAGGTCTGCAAGAGCCAGATGTTAATATGGTGAAGCTTCTCCAAGGACTGAAAAGCCAAGTACGTCTAGACACACGTCTAATACGTCTTTACAAGATGGCTAAAAGAGGTTTTAACAAGAAGCGCATGTTAAGCAATGGACCTAGCAATGCCCAGATTAGAAATAGCTTATACAAATACAGAGCTAAAGATTAAACACTGCAAAATTAGGCAGAGATAGATGGAGATGAAAGATGAGATACTGTTGACTCTGGCACTTCATCTGGGCAGAAATAGCAAATGAGTGACTGGGTAACTCGGACAGCCTGGCAGAATGAAAGCAGATCTATTGATGTATAATAGCACCATAATCATTAAATTATTACAAACAACCAAAATAAGCAAAAAAAAAAAATACAATACTTTTGATTTATTCATTTTCCCAGATAAGCCTGAGCACCTGGTAGGGATGTTTCATGTGCCGAGATTTTTTAATGCCTGTATAGTTTATAGCTCCTCTCTGTATTTGCTGCGTCCCCTGCCAAACACTCACTGAAAATCTATTATCTCCTAACTATCCCCTCAATCAATCTGCAGTACTCATTCTTGAGATGCTGGCCTGCAGTTTAGCAGTGGCTGGTCACCATAATTGCTTGAAAGAAACATTACCCTTATGTCTGCTCTGAGTATACAGCCCTCGCATAAAACAGCTGCTCTTCTAACCAACTATGTCCAGCTGCTCCCTACCTCCAGCACATGCTCCTTTCCCTGAAGAGGTCATCCAGCCTCCATGAGCTGCTGGCAGCACAACAGGGATGATGAGGAAGAGTGAAAGCAAGCAGAAGATGTCAGGAGCACAGGCAAGGAGAGAGAGAAGGGTTAAAAATGGGGGGATACCTGGTGAGAGAGGAGAAGGCAATAGGAGTAGAACAGAGGAGCCTGGCAGAGGAAGGGAATGGCAGGCAGGTGGTCTGTACTTCAGAGACTTCAGCTGCTCCAGAGAGCTCAGTCTTCCTCACATTGCAGAGTGTGACGATCAGGATGAAAGTGGCTCTTCTGTCCTCCTCATTGTGGCCCAGAATGTCTCGCCTGTTCAAGGACTCTGGGCAACACATCTCCTTCTCCTTGCTTGCCTCTTCCTTTTGGGCTGGGATCCCCACAAAGTCATTCTTTACTGGGAGTCAGGGGAGCAGATTGTGATGGCCAGCTGGTGAGTGGAAACTGACTGAGGATGTGAGTGCAGCTTCCAGGGTAATGGCCAGGAGAGGTGGTGGGAGCAGAGTTGCTCCGGGCTTATGTGGGTGGTGTGAACAGAGCTGCCAGACAGCAGCAAGTGGAGCTGGCTCCTACTGTGAGAGATGTGGGGACATTTATGTTGGCTATGCCAGACACATCAAGGGAAATTGCCTGCGTAGGTTGTGCGCAAGAGCCCAAGAAAACCTCCCTTCTCTGGGTAACTTTGAAGCAGCGCTCTCCTGCTCTGTTTGAAAGTGTCTTAAAGCCATTTCTCACTGAGGATGGGCATGTGCCTGAGCCGGTTTTAGATTCCCTATTTCGGATTGTTCTGCCCCAAATCTGAGACTGCCCTTCCTTCCCCTCCTTTCTTACCCCACAGGGGTAAGCCTGACATGCTCTAACTGCTAGGGGTCCTTCCCCAACTCCTAGTCCCATGCTAAGTGATGTCCTTTCTGTGTCTACACAACTGTGGCAACAGATATACTGCGCCCAGAAGGCATGAGCCAAAGTCAAAATTTTCTGACTACTGCTGAGCTTTTCCTTAGGGTCTGACCTGTCCTGACCCAGGTCCACGGGGGCTGAGCACTGCCTCTGGGCTAAGCTCCACTACTGGAAACCAGGCAGAGCTTGTTTTTATCACAGTCTGCTCAAAAAACCCATGGTCCATATTCCTTACGGCTGGCAGGGCAGATATAGGGGTAGTTCAGCTCTGCAGCTGCCAGGGTAGGGCATCCTTTGTCATACCAAAACATATTCCTGGATCTGTGTGTCTGTGTCTTCCTACCCCAAGTTCAGGTGAACTTGGACTCCTGAGAAAAGCTAGCAGGCAGGCCCAGAGGGAAAGCCATTGGTCTGTATTCCCATATGTAGATGGGATTCCCAATGCGCCTCACGTTGATCCTGGCTGGGTCACACTCCCCAGTGGTGTCTGGCTCTTGACTCTTCCTTAACCACGGAAGTCGGAGCAACAGCCACCAAATTTTGCTCTCCAAAGACCATGACATCACTAATTTTCCATCTACTTGAAGACACAGTACTCAGGAGGACTCGATTGCCACAACTATAGCCTGGCTGAGACGGACAACCCCAATGGCCAGTGTCATCACTCCTTGCCCAGGAGCCAGGTCTGAGGATCCAAAGACCAATATTATGTCCAGGTCTTGGGCAGCCCACGCTTTACCGCAGCTGTGATAGCCCAGAAGGCAGGTCGTACTCCTAAGTGAGTGGAGGCCCAAGGACACAGAAACCACTGCCACACTGCAGGGCAGCGATACCCTCCTCCCCACAGACTGCACCAGAGTCGCTGCCAGCCTTGGTGGGGAGGACAAGGGGTCAATTCAAAGACAGATGCGCAGAGCTCAAGGGAGCACCAGTCTCTACAGCAGCTGCAGGGTGAACCGTGCAGGTGAGGGGAGGGCAGGGAAGCAGGGAGGGATGGGCTGTAGGGGAAAAAAAGGGTTCTTCTTCCACCGGCCTTCTCCCAGCAAAATCCCCATTAGGAGGGTAGGAAAACAAGCCAAGCTAACCAGGTTGTTTGAATCTGGCTTGGGCCTGCCCCACGTAGGGTTGCTACATGATTGCCCACATATCAGACATGAACATAACCCAGATGTCCACATGTGATTCTTGCTCCAGCCACATATGGACAAACAGGAGAACACACAAGAGTTTGAGATGCATCTCTGAGGCACTGGCTGCAGGTACTAGTGAGGGAAAGCCATCAGATTCCAATGGCTTTCTTATGCCACTATCTAATGCCTACATCCCAGCTCTACATCTCTGTACAGCACCAGTAATTGCGCAAATTCGAATAAGGTGTGAATTCCTTTGCATGAATTGATAGCACTTTATAGAGCTAGATTGGACTCAACCTAGCTGTGAGAGCTGAGGCTGCACAGGCAGAGCTTAAGCTTATTGTGGGACTGTGGGCTGTGCTTTACAGCCTTCTGCAGACCTGGCTCTCCATGCTTCCCCAGCATAGAGACTGGACACTCAAGTGTCACCCTGAACTATGCTTAGGACAGGCGCAGGAAGACCTATCCCATGGGTTGTAGCGTAGCCCTGCTGGGACATCCCATGTCCAGGATTACAACACAACTTCCCCTCCCACAGAGACAGGCAGGTCTTCCCTTGGGAAGGTGGAGGTCTTCCACCCCAAGAGTGGGTTCCACCGTAGCTGTTCAGCCTTTGGGGTGAGCACCTAGAAAGACCACTGCCCCAGGCAAACTGCCTAGAACTGTTTCCATGGTAAAAAACACCGTTAGGGATGAGCACAGTGCTATTCAGATGAAACAGATGGGGTATTAAAGTTTGTATTTATTTAGGTTAAATGAAAAGGTTACATTTGAACATTAAAAAAGCCTTCTCTGCCAAGTGCCAGAAGGATTAGAAGAAGGGATAAGAGACAGTGACAGGCCTTAAAAGAATGCATCCTTGTGTACTCCTCTCACTCAATATTTTCAAGTTTCTGCATACTTTGGGGAATAAACCATCCATACTTCAAGGCTGCTGCCCAAGGTAGGCACCTTAGTATGCCCAGAGCAGATCATTCTACTCTGTAACATGTGCTGACTCCACCTCTTCCCCCATCACCTGCCCTTGACCTTGGCCTTTGCAAAGGAAAAAGACCCCATGAGAAGTCTTCTTTACTCACCTGACAGGGAACTGGAGGGGAGAACACCAAGAATTGTGAACATAGGGGAAGAGAGGATTAAAAATGATTAAAAGATGAGTCTAGGATAGGTTGGGCAAAGCATACAAGATTTCTGGTATGGAAAACTAGGGCAATTGAGCCTACGATGCAGATTTCTAGGCAATACAGTATAGAGAATAAAGATTTCTATAAACATCAAGTGTCCTTTTCTATCTCTTTTTTACCTTAAAGCTCCATTATCTTATCTGGTTGAATGACACCCAACTAGTGCAAGCCATATTCCTCTGATATAGACCCTACCTCAAACGGGCTATCCCTCTCAACTTGCATATTTAACTCCTATCTGTGTAACTAGCTTACAAAGAACTTACTTACACAACTCACATAAAACAAAAAGCCTTTTCCTACACAATTTTAGTTTTCTTTAGCCTGGAAATAAGTAGTCACCCATTAAAAAGTACTATTTTAATTATAACGTACATTAGACTACTTAAAGCACTTTTATTTCCCAAAAGAAAACCTCATTTTTCTTCTGCTTTTAAGATACTGATCATCTAACTTTTTTTTCTCTCTCAGTCTTGTTGAATAGGTGTGTTATGCTGCTTCAGCTCGAGTTATTCCTCATTGTACTTGCATTAGGAGACAGAGAATCATTCTTCTGACATCAATTCTCTGTAACAATTTTTCTTACACATGATTTCTCAGTATCACTGTAGATTTACTACCAGTGTCATGCATAACAGCAGCTTGTATGAGAATTATTTCAAAAGACTTCACACTTTGGATGAAATTGTCCTTTTGTGGTACAGTTACCTTATGGGTTCTCTAATACCAGGAGAGAGAAATATAGGCTACTTTCACACTGAAAATGCATGCCAAGAAGGACAGAATAATCTACGCAGACATCATGAGGAGTAAAAAAGAAGAAGAAAAAAGAGATACAGAGATAAAAAAGCATACTTCAAAGCACCAAAATGATACCATTTTGCATAAGTATAGTTCTATTGAAAAGGGCTCCAGCTGGTATCCTTAGATTAATGTTATTACCCACCATAAATAAAATGGCAACAGCTGTACTTTCTGTCTTCCCAAAGAATGATGCTTACATTAAAGCTCCATTGATTTTCAAACCATAAATGCGAAAGTGGTACAATAGTAGGTATGAGACTTTGTGGACTTTTAAAGCCCCCTCCATTTTTGTATCTTTCAACAGAAACATGAATTTTTGAATCATTTCAGTGTCATGATGCAAACCGTTTCAAGCTGCAGATACTGTTCAGCTTCGCTTTGATCCATTCAGTTCCAATGTGTGGGTGCTGACTTCCTTTGTCCTTGAAAAAGGGAACTACAGAGAGACATTCTGGACTGTAGACCAGTCCAAGAAGGCATTTAGATGCCTTGAGTGAAAATTATTACATAAAATGCAGAGATAGTTGTCTTGAAATCAAAGCTGTTCTCTCTCTCTCTCTCATTCAACCACTTGATTAAGCTGTAGGAGGGTTGAATGAGGCATTGCTGTTAAAGCATCTGCATAGTTTCTTGCTGGCACAATATGTCAGCAAAGTGACCTCACATCCACTTGCAAAAGGCCACACAAACCTGTAGGTAATTCTCCTCTAAAAGTATCTCTTTTTTTTTTTTGTGGGTACTGTGCAGGTATTTCATTTCCTGAATAGGCAGTCTCGGTGCTTTGCTTAGGGACTCCTTTCTGCGAGTCAAGTATATCATAGCATGCACAGCGTTCTTGGCCTGCACAAACCTTTTGGGAAATGGGGCCTGTGCAAATAGAGTAGATTAAGACAGAACCATAAATCTTTGTTAATGAGGCTGCAGAATACTTGCTGTCTTTTCCAGTAGCAACTGTGCTTTGGATCAATGGTAACATTACATTTGGAAAAAAAAAAAAAAGTAAAATTAATTCATCAAAGAGGAATTACTTCAGCTCATGCGTAGAAGAAGAGTTGTAGTTCCACCTTGGAAAGGTCAAGATGTTAAGGGCCAAGCATTATAATGTATCTCCCGAAAGGTGCATAGCTTGGGACTCAAGAGGAATGTGAGCAACTGCAAATATGAGGGACTGACAGGAGGAAGACTGTGAGAGGAAGCAAGATGAATTAGTCTGTGCTTGTCATTACCTTTCTAGCCCCGTGCCATAGGTGGTAATGTAATCCTACATCTGCAGCAGACTTGCTCTGCAGTGTGATGGAAAACTCCTTGTGCTAGCCTTTAGCAAAGAGATATGAAGGATTTCCCCAAGCTCCCAGGAATAAGGTGGTTTTATGCATTAGTGAGAAAAAAATGATTATTGTATGAAGCCCAAGAGAGTCAAGGGTCACCTGCAGGTGTTTCTTTCTCTGCTAATCTAGAGTAATTAAGATATATAACATAAGCATTTATGCAGTACACAGTAAGCTAATTGACCGAGGCTAGACGAAGCCTGGCATTTGTGCATGGCAGCTTTTTAATCAGCTGCCATCAATGATTAGCAAGACTTGTGGCAAATCTTCATTTTATCTTCTGAAGAGCATTGCACAGGATTCCCATCTCACCTGCAAAGGAAATAACCAGAGTAGTTAACCCTACAGCTAGACGAATGCTAACACTCCTATATAGATTTACCATTTATACCCATTCCCTGAAAGGATAGGATGAGCAAACAAGTGCTGGACTGAAGTCAGTCCTCACCTTCATTAACCATAAAAAGATTGCTCACAGGATCAGGAATGACAACTCTTGTCATACTAAGCAAAATGTGGCTAAAACCGAACATTTCACTTCTTCACTGAGAAGAGGTAGAGCCGCGGAGTCCATTCCCAGGCCTTTCCTAGCCCTTCCAGTAAAACTAGGTATTTCAAATATGAAAAACTATAGTCAAGTAGAAATGATATCTTGAGGCTCAGTTTGAACTGAAGGGTTTTTTTTGTTGTTGTTGTTGTTGTTTTTTGCCATAAAGGATATGTCTGCTGTTTGATCTTGGTCAAACTTAAAGCCTAAAGGGCATCCAGATAAAATTTGCATTGCAGTTATTATTTCTGACCCAAATTCTGAAGCATTTAAGGTAACAAGTTTGTAGTTTCTTACCGTTGATGGTATCAGCTAAGTTCTTCAGCTGCTTTGCATTGTCTAGGACTTCAATCCTCTGTGTGTAGGGATTGTACCGAACAGAGAAAGGACGAGGGATTGTTGAAGCAAATTTCCTGAGGGAAAAACAGTAAAACACACACAAACATGAAATTAGTCCCTTTTTTTCAGTAACTCTCTCTTAGCCGGTGTGTGCTTTTTTGATGTGAGGGATAAGGAAATTATGTTGAAAAAATGACTAAAATTCTTGCTAAGTGATCTGAGACCATCTGCTTGCTGTAATATGCCTGAATCTGCATTTGTACTTACTATTTTTTTTCCCAAGAATTAATTATGCTGTTGACGTGGAAACACTGCTGCTGATATAGGCCAAGTAAGTAGCTATCAGGATTTGCTGTGAATATCTGATTTTCCTTTCAGGAATAGGAGATATAGGATTCCTGACCTGTGTTTGCACTTTCTGGAAAGGTGAGATCAAACCCCCCTCAGGCATACCCTGGAGTAAGTGGACTAATTTCTCACATAGCCAGCCAGTATTGGCTCCCAGATCTCTGCAAAGTTGGCGTCAGTGGAGTGACCAGCAGTCTTGCCGCCCCTTACCCACAGCCTTTCCTGCTGCAAAATAGTCAATTCCATGCAGAAAAGCGGAGCTTTTCGGTATCTTGGGGAAACATTAATTTGCATAACCACAGAAATGTGGGAAAGGAAAGCTCTGAATGGGAAGAGATGGTCGGAGCTATTGTTTTAGGCTCCTTGCACACCCCAGCAGGATACTGGTTTATATATCTGCTTTGGATTAGTGGAGTTATTGCTGAAAGAGGAAGGAAATCACACACAGCGTTGATTATGGAGTCCCATCATATAGCAATTACCATGACTCAGCATAGTAACATCCATATATCCAGAACTGTGGAATATGCTGGATCCCACCTCCATACCATTCCTTCAGTTTAGCCCTAATCGCCACTCATTAAGACATTGTATCAGAGATCAGTGAGCAGGACCAAAGCGGGTTCCAGTGGAAAAATATTATGGTAGCAAACATGAAAGAGTTTGGTAGTTTCAGTCCAGCTATTTCAAGCAGAGGGATCCACTTTATAAGACAGTCTTTCTAAATCTCAGCTGAAAAATAGATCTTGATTAGAAGCTGAACAACCTAAGGTGAATTTTTTAAGACAGGCCTCTGAAGAATTTTTCAGGAAGGTTTTCTGTTACACATACACTAGCTATGTGTAACAGCTATATTTGTCTAGCTATGCAACACATCACCAAACCAACTCTCAGGTCTCCATTTCCATTTAACTAGATTCCAATTTGGTCATTGAAATGAATAAAAGAAGAGCAAAGGTCTTTTTTAAAGACTAAGGCCACATTTGCTGTCTTCTCCAGGAGCTTGCTTCTCACTTACTTAGAGAAGTACACAGAGAAGATAGTAACTGTGCAGAATGTTATAACAGCACAGACCAGAAAACAAGGCCAACAATTCTCAGGTATCACCCTGAGGGGAAGAGCAGGAGGAGAAATTTCAGATTTATGATGGCAGAAGAGGAGGTAGCTAGAAAGACCCAGGAGTGTTGGGAGGCCTTGGGCAGCAACGTTGCAGATCACAATATGTGTGCATCTGTGAAAGGGAGAGAGATAAAGAGGAAGAGACTACAGATCTGGGACAAGTCCCTGTGTGGCAATTCCCATGAAAGATTTGCTGAGCATGAACCAAGTCTAACCCACATTGGCCTTGGCTGTTATTCAGAGATATTGACTTTTCTAAACAAAAATAGAAATATTGCTGTGAAGGGGATCACAGGCTGAACCGTAACTGCAGTCTGAGTCACTTCTGTTTCAGAACTGAAGCCCAGAGCTGAACCTGGACCATCTTAGTTTGGCTGAACTGGAACTGAATCAGAATGTGAGTCACAGATGATTGAAAGATTTATTGTGTTGCCCTTTAGTCCTGTAAGCACATTGCTTGTAAGACATTACAGTCTCTTTATCAAGATAACTGCAGAGGCCTCAGGATTGGAATCATCAGGCTTGCTTGTGTTTTTGTTTTTAACAGTAATAGCAATTGTCTAATGATCATGGGGCTATTACCTGATTTGTTTTAGCTTTTCTTAACTCCACATAATTGTGTGCTATAATGTCTGATGATTTGTTTGTAGGGAGGAATATTTGGGTATATGGAGAAATAACAAAAAGTTATGCTGTGTAGAATGAATAGCTCTGATCCTAGAGTAATGATGCTGCATGCAGAAGTACAGCTGTGAATTGGCAGCAGACGCCTTAAAAGCATGGGCATAGGATGAGGCTCGAGGCTCATGGGCTACCAGCAACTCCTCAGCAGTCAGTAATTGGTGGTAATGCAAACCTAGGAAGTGCTAAAAAAGTCATTTTAGGGGAAATAAAAGGGGCAAATTAAAAAATATCTAGTACATTTAAAATGTACCACATATAGCAAGATCATTAGTAACATAGAGTTGCAGATCAACAGATAAGGAGCAGGATGTATAGCAAGTAAGAAAACATAAAAAGGGCCCTAAGCAGAACTTGGGAGGAGAAGAAAGAAAGGAAGCTTCAACAGGAGGAAGAAACCTCATTAATTAACATAACATCCCTCCTCCAAAAACTTCAGGATATTGACTACTTTTCAACCATACTCAGAAGAGCAGTGGAAAGATGGGTGTAACTTCAAAGAGAAAAAAATATAACTATTGGAGATTTTCTTGTATAATAACTTCAACTGTAAAATTAATAACATTGTGATTGAACTTATGATGTTTGTTGTATTGTGACTGTACTGATAAAATCTTACTAGCTTAACTACCAATTCTTGGTTTCATATGTAAGGTTTGTTCATTTTTTTTTGCCCAAAACAAGATTTTGAGTGTAACAACTGCTTAGTCTCTTAAATATTTGCACAGTTTTTCTTAATGCCTATCAAACTGTTACTACCAATCCAGGATCTGTTATGGCAGTGGGATACATCCTATTGGCAGTGGACAAGAAATTTGGTCTTATATGGAATGACTGTATTACCTTAGTTTTTCTTTTGCATCTTTAAAACTTTCAGCAACATAGTAGATAGGCTGGAACTCAGTAACAAGGTACTTCTGCTCAGAAGTCTTCTCCAGGACAAGAGGCTTAATTTCAGGTTTGCCTGATAAACAGTACTAAAAGCAATAGAGTAAGAATTTATTTCAGTTAAAAAGTGTCTGCATTTATGGCAAAAGAAAGTCAGAGTTACTGAATGCCACCCACTTGCACATAGGAAAGATTTGCTTTGATGTAATGCCAGTAACATTGCTAAGTAGGACTGATCGCTAAATAGGAAAGTAGCTTTTAGCCTCTGTGTATATATATGTTGGCACTTTTATTAGATAAAGCTGTCCAATGAAATATGACATTTCAGGCCATTTGTTTGCACAACATATGAAGGGAAATAATATTTCAAAGACATTCACAAGAAAAGCTTGAGTGATTATAAAAACCCAAGACTGAACTATGTAACAGCATTGAAATGTTTATTTTATATAACACACCTGCAACTCCCCAAATGAAGACAGCAGCCCTGCACCATATGCCTTCAGCGAATCACCTTCCTTACACAGTCCAAACTCCACTGTAAACCAATAAACCTAGGAAAAAAACAGAAAGATACATATGACTCCTAGATCAAAAACATATACACTTTGCTGATTTGAATGTATTTGGAGTTTACATTTCTATTTCAAATCACAGAATCACAGAATGATTAAATTTGGAAAGGACCTTTGGAGATCGTCTTGTCCAACCCCTCTACACAAGCAGAGTCACCTAGAACATGTTGCACAAGGTTGTGTCCATAAGGGTTTCTAATACATCCAGAGGAGGACACTCTAAACATCTCTGGACAATCTGTCCCTATGTTCTGTCACCCACACAGTCAAGTTTTTTTCTCAAATTCAGATGGAACTTCCCATGCTTCAGTTTGTGGCCACTGCCTGTTGCCCCATCACTGTCCAATCCTGGAAATAGTCTAGTCTTGATACTCTCCCTTAAGGTATTTGCACATACTGATAAGATTCCCTCTTAGTCTCATTGCAATGTGCCAAATATCAACTGTAGAAATTTTATAGTGTCCCCACAGGCTGAAATTCTTCCCCCCACAAGAAGGGGAACAGTGCCAGACCTAGTGTTTCTGAAAATCAATTCACTTCTCTGACAAAGACAGTGGTTTTTATTGTGCTTACATTTGTCAGGAGCATAGAGAATGAAACTATAGCAATAAAATTTCATTCTGGATGGCCAAATCAACTAAAGTTTGAATCTGTGTTGATAGGCTTATGTTTCCTGTTTCCCACAGAGGGACTCCAGCTACTGCAAGAGAGGGAATGAGCTGTCAGTACAACACAGGACCCCAACAATGAAGATAGTGTGTGGCCTAGCTTGACTTTTTCTTCTGTCACCATGCAGCAGTTTGAAGGGATACCTGCTCTGGACCAGTGGAATGACTTCATCTATAGCAAAGACCGTGAAAAGCTGTGTGCAGATGAGTTGACATCAGGCACACTAACTTATAGGTATATCCTCCTTTATTTGAAGCTTGCAACTCTGTGGCCCAGTTCTCTCATGGTAGGATTCAAGTGACTCATGTTGACTGCAGAGAACATTATCTGCCTGGCTGCAGGAAAGGGAAGGGATGCTAGCAGGTAAGACAGAGAGTAAAGCTGCCTCTTGAAGTTTCCTGGCGGAACGTAGGTTCTTCTTACCCAATATGTTTGTGCTGGAGGAAGTCTTGTCTGGCCCTCTGTGTTTAATCAAAGCTGTCACTTTGAGTAAGGAATGCCAGAATTATTTTCCTTTAATGCAACTGTTTCAGGGTGGGGTTTTCCAATCATGGATTTCATTCTGTTTCCATTCAACTCTATGGGAGTTCCATCAGTGACTTCAGTGGCAGCAGAATTAAGACAACACAGAGTGCTTTGGAAAATTGAGCCCTCATTTATTAAATTACCGTAGCAAGTTTCTCGATGAACTCATCCGGAGCTCCCAGAGATGCCAGTCCTATTTCCTGTAACAATAAACCATTATTCTTCAAGTTGTTTATTACAAACATTCTTCCTGACGTGTCTTATGTAATTTCTCACATTTTAAATGTTACCACCATTTACTACCACACACAAATGTTTACAGGACATGTTCCTATCATGCACCATCAATTTTAAACTAGAAATCTCTCCAGAAATGAACAAAGGATGCTGTCTAAGTGTCATTTACAAGGCATGATCCTTTGTGCCTGGTACAAAGCCCACTGAGGTCAAATAATATTTTCCTCTGACTTTGACAGGCTTTTGATCAAAACTACAATGCACACCAAAGAGAATGATACAGTAAAAGGGAGATAAATCAACCACATCCATACACCTTAAATATTTATCTTTGTTTTGATGGGGCCCTGATTGCAGGAGGTTTCCTGGAGACATGAAACAGTTTTGTTTTGTTTTTTTCCTGAGTAGTAGGACATGATTTGAAAGAGTTCTTTTATACCTTGGAGCTAATGCAGACTTTCTGGGGCAGAATGTAATGGTCAAATTCAGAATGCAGCTACACAAAACTGTACAGATTATGTGCCTTTTTTTTTTTACCCAGTGAGGTCAGCACACTGCTGGATCAGTCCTCCCTACACACCAAAATCAAGGGGGCAACCCTCTGTTAAGTCCTAAAGAAGCAAGATATAGCAGAGTATATCTCAAAGGAAATCCCAGAGCCAGAAGGCAGTACTGAATGCTAATTAACTACATCAAGTTAATCTCTAACATCAAATCCATCCTTCCTTCCTTCCTTCCTTCCTTCCTTCCTTCCTTCCTTCCTTCCTTCCTTCCTTCCTTCCTTCCTTCCTTCCTTCCTCCCTTCCTCCCTTCCTCCCTTCATCTCTCCTTTTCTCCTTCTTTCCTACTTTCCCTATGTCTGCCTGTCTATCTTTCTGTCATTCCTTGTTTTCTGGAAAGATGTAGCCAAAATTTTACTCCTTCTCTGAGGTTTGGCTCTTTTATCAGGAACACTACCCAAGAGAAAGATCCTCTCCAGCTTTCTCCCATACTTTGCGACTGGGATGGTTCCTCACTTTCCCTAGCTATTGGACTGTAGAGTGGGGCAACAACTCAGCTGTCTCAAGGGCAATTTAACCTTTCCCAGAAGAACCAACATCTACAAAGAGTTTTAGACAATGGTTTCACAAAGAGGTTTGCCTATAAAAGACAAGTTCACACAATAAAAATTCTGGGTGTGGGTGGGTGAGTTCTCCTATATGGTTTGTGTCCTAGTTTCAATAAATAAATAAATTAGTATCTTCTTGAAGTGTATGTACAATATGATTTTGATCAGGTTTCATGGTCTACATGACTTCAACTGTACTTGGAAAATAATACTCAAGAATGCAGCAATGCTGCCTCCTTTATTCTGGTTTGATTCTTGACAACACTTTTGAAGATACCAGCTGTGAACACTTGTCCTTTCAGCACTTACCCATTACAAACTAGACCTTCACACTCAGTTTACCAAATAGAAAGGAAACGATTAACACTTCCCGATATTTGGAAAGGGAGATTCAGCTGACCTCAAATACTCTTAACCAAAAAGCTTAAAGGTGAACCCCTCCATAACCCTTTGTTCATCCTCTGAATTAACTAGGCTCTGGGATTTGACTTACCTGGGAGAACTGAGCAAAACTGGGATCGGCAAAAAGAGGTACATGTCCTAGTAGCTCATGGCAAATATCACTGCAGAAAAACATGACATTTGAATATAGTTTAGGAAAAGCGCAGCAGTGCTGGATGAATCCCTTTGAGTCTGAGTGTAGTCAGAAGTGTAAAAGTGAAATTCTCTTATTCCAGAATGATGCTTTGAAGTCTAAAATGCTCTAAAATGCTTCTCTTGCCCAGAAGGTTTGTACACCCAGGGGTTTTCAGTGTTTTTTTTTAACTCATACCTCTATCACAGGTAGAATAATGTATAGTCTTTTTTATCACTGAAGGATGGCTGCATTGTTTGGAGTGACTTTAAGGGTGATAAGTCTACTCTCAAGACCAACATTTCTTTTCATACTACAATCCAAAATTAGATGTTTAGCTTCCTAATCTCTTTAGACAGCCAAGAGGGAAAAGGGAACTGCTTTCCTTAAAGCAGCCTCCCTGTCTATGCACAGAGAGAATGCCCAACCTGTTCATCCTACTCAAGCTGCCAGAAACCAATTTCACCCTGGATGACACCAGACATCTCAGAAAGAGTCAGTTTTTGAATGGTATGCTGGCACTATAGAATCATTGCACAGTCTTCCTCGAAGATCTGGGTGACCACAGTCTTTGAAACCACTTATTTCAAGGACAGTAACCTCGGGGTCCTACACCTATGCACTGCTGAGTGACTTCCTGTTCAAGACCACTCTACTATTTAAATCCTACAGGATACATGCACAGCTCTGGCCTCAGCAAAAGTCAAATGAAACTATGAGCAAGTGTCTGAAATCAGTCTTTGGAAAATAAATCTGTCTTTCCAGCTGTCCTCTTCCCCAGCTCATAAAAGCTCCCCAAAAAATCTCTACACTGAAGGCAATGTCAAAAAGCTGGGAGATAGCTTTGGTTGATCACAGAACTGCTTAGGGTACTGAGAGCATTCACCATGGTGTCAACAGGGCAATCAGGAGTTCGCCTCTGGCCCCTGTTCAGACCCTGAGCCTGAGAAATGGGAATTCACCCTTCCTCAGGTGGGATTGTTCTCAAGGCAACTTAAAGTTCACAGCTCAGCAGTCATATCTGGGGAGAAAGATAAATATGGCTGGGTTGTTTTTTTTTTTTTTTTTTTTTGAAAGGGGGTTGGTGAGATGTTTGTGTCCCTTTGGTAGGGAAGGAGGAAAGCAGAATAAAGGCACGGGGAGTAGGGAAAGGGAAGAG
Organism: Crypturellus tataupa; assembly: GCA_034781795.1. Taxonomy (NCBI): domain Eukaryota; kingdom Metazoa; phylum Chordata; class Aves; order Tinamiformes; family Tinamidae; genus Crypturellus; species Crypturellus tataupa. Next base: position 2,959,101 of record JAWLRI010000401.1, read on the forward strand.
GGATGAGATACTCCCAGGAAGGCAAGATCTGTAGAAGATACTTAAAGGGTAGGGACCTGCATAGGAGGCATTCAAGGAGACATATGCTGAGGAAATCTGGGCTCTAACAGCCAAGCCCAAGCCCAAAAAGTGAAGTATGATGTGTCAGCCTGGGAGCTTAGATGGAAAGGTGTAATCCAGTCTGTGAAAAATGTAGTTCAGAGCTCACTGCTGGAGACAAAGCACAAGGCTTGCAGACACTGCGTGACAGCATGGGCTGTGGGAAGGGTTTCCACTGTGCAGCTGGTTCCAGTTTCCCTGGGCATTGACTGAGGCAGGTTTCAGCCTGGCTTTGTGCAGAAGGGGAGTGGGATCAGGAAAAACAGGAACACACAGGAAAATCGCCTGCTGCAACTTTCCACACGCCCCATGTCAAAGTACTTACGGCTCTGGTGTGTACATGGGTTTGGATGCATGGCGAATGTACTGTGTGGAGTGAAACACTCGGAAGGCCAGCCCAGCCAAGAAATCACGAGAGGAGAGCAAACCTGCCACAGGACGTAGGCGAAAGCCAGTGCAGGCTGTTAGGACAGAAAGATGGTATGTTAGAAACACCTAGTGTGTTTGATTCATAGAATGATAGAATGCCTCAGGTTGGAAGGGACCTCTAGAGGTCATCTAGTCCAACCCCCCTGCACACGCAGGGCCACCTAGAG
>JAWLRI010000401.1:2959895-3007696 GCA_034781795.1 Crypturellus tataupa
TGGCAGCGCAGCCCTCTGGGGTGTCAGCTACTCCTCCCAGCTTCGTGTCATCTGCAAACTTGCTGAGGGAGCACTCTGTGCCTTTTTCCAGGTCATTGATGAACAGATTGAACAGCACTGGACTGAGGACTGACCCTTGGGGGACACTGCTCAACACAGGCCTCCAACTAGACTCCGACTTTCAACCTTATTAGGACTGCTCATAATGGAAAAATAATTATGCACTGCTTTTTTTTTTTTTTTTTTTTTGCTTCCTCTATGTTAATCAGCATTTAATTTCTACCCATGTGTACCATCATCAAGATATCTGAGCAATCCTGCCATTATACTCTTGAAAAATGTACAGAGAGGGACGTGAGACAGAAACTAAATGACGTGCACTCACAGGTACTCACAGGGAGCCTGTGATAAGGCAGGAACTGTTGGGGGTGGTTTCCAGAGAAACATTCCCCCCCATTAACAACAGAATCCTTTCATTTCACTCAGTTCTTTTTGATGCTTCAAACTTACATTGCAAGAATTTTGAAATATCTTCAAGTTGGGGGATGTTATCTTCCCGGTAGCCACAGTACTTCTCCAGCAATGGAAACACATGGTTGTGCTCATAACAAGCATGAGTTGGATAGAGACTCTTCAGCTCCCTGAAGACAGTTCCCCATGTTCTCTTTTCCTCTTCTGTGTAGGTCACTTCAGGAATAGGTTGCCCACTAGAAAGAAAATGGATACAGTCCATGAGGGTGACAAGGAAACAGTTCTGTGTATCAGCAATATTATCTGGAGTTTTACTCAGGGCTAGCCAGAATATGGTGGCATAGGAGAGAGGATGTCTCTGTCCAAGCGAACCCCAGCTGAGATACTGACCATGAACCAACTTGTAGTGAAAATAAACTAGTGTATATTTGTCTTATCAAAATGATCTTATGATAATATTCAATAGCTGATGGTTTAAATTCATTTCTTTCTAAATATTCAGCAACTGCTGCAATTCTTTTTTTATAATACAATTTACATAAATTATAATATGACTGATAATAAAAATAGTTCTAGAAAACTGTTTCTGGGCTGGTCAGAGTAATTCTGAGCTACACCTCATGACCATGCTAGATATGCAGACTTCAGCCAGCTCTATTTTCTTCCTTTAATTTTAATGAGCCATTTTGGGTCAGATCATATCCTCAGGCCTCCATGTGCTCAGCTCACACTGGAGTTAGCAGGCATTAGGCAACCATAAGCAAAGTATTTTGGCCTCCTGAGGACAGCTGATTTCTTGGCAATAATGATAGGACCATAGGTGAATCCAGCGGCTTTGCAAAATCAAAGGGTTTTAAGTAACTTAATAGGGTTAACATCACTGCTGGAATAATGCTGGAATCTTCCAAGCCACAGAGATCCATTGTTAAACTCTCACGACACCCCACCATCTCCCACCCCTTCATTTTTCACTTGAGCCTCAGGGCAGCTCCTCTATAGCAATGCCATTTTCTGCCTCTGCATATCAGCCCTCCTTGATCTGTGGAGCTTTAAACATGGTCTTGACTTATGGAGACTGCTGGGGGACTGTTGTTCCTATAGCACCAGCTGTTCTTAATTAATCCTCAGCCACCTTTCAGGGCTAGAGGAGGAAGCTATGGCTTAAAAAGCTTTCAAATTTCAAAGAAAAAAACATCCTAGGTATAAACAGGGCCAAAAGCAAAGAAAAATGGAGAGGGGAGCGCAAGCAAGCTAAAAGCAAAGGAAACAGAATAGCCTGAATGAGTTGAGGCATTCAACAAAATGAAGGGAGTATTGGGAAGAAAAATGTATTGGGAGAAAAGCAGAAGGGCAAAGGCAGAAGAAAGAGACAAATAGCAGTGGAAAAGGGGACAATTTAAGTACAAAAGAAGAGTACAGAAATAGATTCTATATAGAAAAGAGGAATACAGAAAAAAAAAGATTAAAGTGATAGAGGAAAGAAAAGTATGAGACAATAGATTGCAGACTTCACAAGCTAAACATTTGCCTTTCCAGGTACCTTTGCGTGAAGCCTGATAGCTCTGGTTGTCCCCCTCCTCCTGCCTGGTGCTTCTTCCACCCCTTCCCACACACAGGAGATGCCCCTTTGGTTTCTTCTTCCCTGCTGCAGACCCTGGAAGATGTCTCTGCCAGGTGTAGCACCCAGGGCAAGGGCATTAGGGCCACATCAACACATGCCTAAATTAACATCCAGTGCCATGAAAAGCACGTGGTCATGAGCCCAGGAAGCCCAGACTGTGGCACACACACTCCGCTCTTTTCTCCGTCACTGAAGGAGCTCATTGGAAAGTTCAAGAATCTGACATAGAAGGTGCTTTGGGGACCTTTAGGACCAGATCTGGACAGGCCATTAGCTCTGTTTGCAATGTCTCTGAGAAATTGGATTACAAATTAAATAGTAATTCATTACATCAAAGCAATAATGCTTTCTTATCTTCCTAACTGATCCAGGTTGAATCTCATTTGCTTGTTTGCTTGTTCGTTTTTTTTGTTTTATATGTAGGATTTGAAGGGAGTCTGCAAACTGCTATCAGTTCTGGAGGAAGGAAATATCTTCTGTGGGAAACCTATAAATGGGAACTAATCCATTCCCTTTGGCCATAAAGTCTTATCAAAATTTTCTAGCCTTAAATTGGGCTCCTGACTTTTTTTACTTTGTATCAGTCAGCCCGACTTTGTCTCATGTTTTATGATTAGATTATTAACTGTTTTACTCAGGCACTATCCACCATTTGAACACTTGAACAGCTGTCTTGAACAAAGTAAAGACCTAATGATGCAATATATGTTACCTTAGCCTTTGCTATCAATTTTTGACCAATCTCTGCAAGAATCAGGCCCAGTAGTACTGGTATAAACATGTGAAGGGCTCTGGGAGCTGAATTTTATCTTCTCCAGATGTGATTACTAAAAGTAATCAAGCAAGCCTATTCTATCTGCATTTATCATCTCCATTCATTTTTTTCTTGGGAAATGAGAGCCCAAATTGCTCATTGCAGCTGGGTCAGACATGATAAAAGTAGAGTATCAGGCACCGTATCATCAGAACCGTAAGTTATTCATTATCTTAATAGTATATGCAGCTCCTGCTTTAATGTAAATGATAGGCACTCCTCCCCCTAGCCCTGGTTTAATGGGGAGAATACCAGAAGTGGCTTTATTCAATGTTCAGGTCTTTGTAGTAGCAACTGGATCTGCTGCTCAATTAGACAACAAAGCAAGAGGAGTGCTGTTGCGAGAGACGGTCCAGGCACACGGTCTCATTTGAACGTGTGCCTGCCTGGACCAATTTACTTTTGTTTTACTGCAATTTGGGGATAAATGCATGAGCAGGAAGATTTACACCCATGCCAGAGGAAAGCCAACAGCAGCAGGACACTTGTGGAGGGACAGCCATCAGCAGGAGGGTGGGCGCCTGGAGAGAGGTCGGGAGACATGGGCTTGTTTTCCTGCGCGTACGCTGGACACTCACTGTCTGTAGTTGTAGGCGATATCTGCAAACTCCTTCCTCCGGGCTCGGTACACAGGATCTTTGAACCCCTGGAGAGAAGCAGAGACAGTCGGTTGCTGTGTAAGTACATCTGGTGAGCAGTGTGTCTCTCACCAGGCTCTCTCGGACACAGCGGGAGGGATCCTAGGGAGCAGAAAGCTGATGAGGACCCAAAATAAGTTCTGGAGTAACTGGAGGAGTCACCCAGGCACAGCCTCCTAACGCATTCCAGCCCCCGTCACCTTCATGTTTCCACTTGCTACGAGAAAGGGACTCAGGCTCCTTTTCATTACAGGCCAAGTGCTCCGAAGAAAGCAACCTGCTGCATTAACAGTATTCAGACGACCAGCGGCTTCTTACATGAAACTTGTTGCAGTTTCTAACATAGCTGATCTGGTCTAGAAGAGTTAAACCATGCTAGAAACACTCTCAAGAACTCTGTCAGACTCTGTAAGTGTTTTTTCAGCATGAACCATGTTCAGAGGTGTTCATTTTTTAATGTCTTAGGAGAACAACAAGCATTTAGAAAGATTAAAAGCCTCATTTATACTACAAATTTATTGGGATTTAATTTGACAGAAGTTGGAATAGACTTTGTGATTGGCATCCTGGCCTCTGCAGTTAAATATCTGTATGATTGGGGAGAAAAGAAATACAATCTCTTGATCTTCACACGGGATAACTGTTCTCCTGCCCTAATGTGCCCTTTACTTAGACTGTAAGTTCCTCGGGGCTAAGAGTGCCCTTTACCACCTACAGTAGTGAAATGTCCTTCCAACAAGGAGGTTTTTTTACAGTGCAAATAACAATAACTCAGTGGGCACAGATGCAGTCTGGAGATACCTGACTTGGAGGTACATTGCAGAACTGGACTGAGTAACAGCATAACCCTACCAAATGCATGTGACAGCTGAATTTAGAGTGCAGATCTAAGAGTTTGTTAGGCATAGATAGATTAAAAAAATGCTGTCCCAGATTAACCTGGCATAGAGTTATTCATGATTAAATCCAAAAATACTTAACTACTAAAAGCACAGGTTTCTTTCATTTATTTCTTCTTTCTGTCATGTTCTTCTGTCATGTTTATTTACCCCAGTACACATCCTGTTGGACTTTTTTTAAGGTCCAGCAGGATGTGTGCTGGGGTAAATAAACTGCTGGATAAAACTGCTTACTAACTAATGAATTCTAGGAACTGTTTGGAACTGGGACAGATTCTTCACGCCTCTCAAAATCCACTTTTTGTTTCTTTTCCTTTTTTTTTTCAGATTCACTCTTGGTCTATTCGCACATGACACACAAGGGGGCCATTGACTCGATATATCTTCTTTCATTCTGTTTTTAATATAATCACTCTGAATATCATGAATCATTGTACATGATACATAACACATCTCATATTAAGCAATAGGTAGTGAATGACTAATCACCCGATCTCAATTAAACTAATAGCAGCAATTTTTGTTGCACTGCATGCAATTTATTTATAATCACCCCATCTCAATTAAACTAATAACAGCAATTTTTGTTGCACTGCATGGAACTCAGTGTGTTTTGACAAATGAAAATAAGTTGTTTGCTTTGAAAAAGAATAGAGACAGAAGTATTCTTGTATCTGGGAGAGCTGAAAAACACTGTAGGATATTTTTTTTATCAACTGTACCAGTAAACAAAACTTTGTAACTGTACTAGTTAAATCACAAACTTTTTGAAGCAGGAGTATTTTATTTTGTTGTGTCTCACCATGCAAGAATTATGTCAGATTTAACAAGTACATAGCAACTCACTAAGCTCAGTTATATGTATGTGATCAAGGAGGGAAAAAAAACACTCGTATTACCTCCAAGCTGTAATATGCAGCTTCTTATTTTGTTGCTAGTAGTTCACAGAATGAGTCAGAAGTTACTGTATCAGAGTCAACCAGGAAAACCAGAGGTATCCTTGTGGTGTTTCCATGTTCCGATGGGCTCTGTAACTCTTTAGATCTGCTTAGATCTGCTGGTATTTTCTTAAATTAAAGCAACTTTTAGTCTGCCCTGGCTTATACTAGCATTTGGGGTGAATTCCAACTCTAGAAATGAGGCCCCCTTCTTGCCCTTAAGCCATACAAGGTGTAGTCTACTAGATTTGTCCCAAAGCATAGAAGTCCCAATAAGCACAGACAAATTAAAAATGTTTCTTACAGGATGGTCTGCATCCAGTTCAGCTCCATAGCTTAGGATTTGATTGGCAAATCTGTCCAGCTCCTGGATGCTTCTGGGAAACCATGGCACTGCAAAAAAAAAAAAAAAAAAAAAAAAGAAAGAAATCCATACTGTTTCATTTCTTTATGAAATAGTTTTGAAAATAAATCTACATTCTTAGTTATTTTTATTGCTTTGTTTTGTGTCTCCTTTTTTTTTTATCATAAAGAAACCTATGTAAGGGGCTAAATTCTTCAAACAACAAAATGGCTGTTCCGTGTAGTAGGAAGCAATCTTGCATGTTGTCTTGAATTTGTGGCTGTTCTGCACTGCTGGAAGAAAACAGCTCATCAAGAAAGTCCAGTCCTTGGCATACACTTGGTTTGTAGTATTTATGATTTTCTGTTTTTTATTCAAGTTTCTTGACTTACCAAACATGGAAATATTTCCAGAATATCCTTAACTTCACAGTAGCTAGCATCAGCCCTTGCAAAAGAACAGCAAGAAACGCCACTGCCAGAGGATATGGGATTCTTTCAAGAATTACGTGGCTCACATAAGCTAGGATGCTGCAGTAAAATGATAAATGGTACTCTGGTATATCTGACTGACCTTGTAATTCTGAACGCATTATATAATAATGCAGCTTTTATTTAAAATTTTGGGCCTAGTTCTTCATTGCTTTGCAACTGGCATACAATACTCACCTCCTACAGCACAGTCAGGATATGAAACGGGGCCACACTGACTACAGGGCACTCAGTGTCCACATGGCAGGGCATAAGGCGGATGGCAATACAGCTTTCCAGATGCAGTGTGCCCAGGCCAGAGGAAGCAGCGGACAGATGCCTTCATAGCAGCTGTGCTGTGAGGAGCAGCTCATTGTGGTTTGAGTGGGACCCAGAACAGCCACCCACTGCAAGACCTCCTTCGTGCAGTCATAAGCACAGGGGGTTCCCACTGTAGTTCAGGCAGATATCTGGCTGCTTAGCATATACGCAAATGTGATGAACTTTTCCCCATCAGTACAACTAATCGATCTCAAACCCCATATATGTGTTTGTCTCCAGGATACTCGGCAGCAGGGAGGTCTAACTTTTCATTCCATGTGATTTGTAAAGTTACTCCTTTTTCTAAATTTTCCAGCTTCCTGTCATATTCTCCCCTATACCATCTCTTATCCTGGCTGAAACTCCATCCCTGTACTTCTGGCACAAAAACATTGCCTACCTTTAAGCATTTTGCTCATTTTTCTCTTCCACTTCTACCACATTTTTTCTGAGTAAAGACCTCGACTAGGGAGGTATATAATGCTCCGGTCTGCATTTATGTCCCGTATTTACTCCACACCAGGCAGTCTCATGGACATCAAGGCTAATATCACCCCAAGGGCTGGACCTCCAGCGCTAAGGTTCTCAGCAGTCTGTCTATCAGCAAGATATTCACAGTTCATTTAGCATCTTTCTTGAAAGAATGGAGGGTGTTTGCTCAGCCAGCATCTGGAAATAAAGCTCATTCCCCGGTGCTGCTCTCTGCCTGGCAGGGAGCAATGCCCCTCAGCGGTTCCTCCCTGTCCGAGATTGCTCTTTGTGTGGAGTGAACCTGATGCTCAGGACGAGGATGTGAGGACGGAGCCGCGGCAAACTCATCCAGCAGCTGCTGCCCGCGCTCTCCCACAGCGCCTGGCTGATAGGGCTCAGCCCTGATCCGGCTGGACCACCTGCAGGATGAGAGGATCACTCTTTCTTCAGGTCTATTCAATCTTTCCATTGCAGCTAACAATAAAAGGGGCATTTGTCGTGCTGGGTTTAGGCGAGGCAAGGCACCTGCACGGAGGCAATGGAGGGACAAGGGCAGATTTTCGGGGCATGCTGAAGAAGCCTGTGGCTTAGCCCCATGCAGAGTGCTCACGGGGTGTCCCACCACCAGCCTGACTGCATCCAGTGTTCCCTGTGAGTTGCATTGCTCCTTTCCCTGGCCCAGGAGCACAGGCTGTGCATGCTTGCAGGGCTGGCATGGTGCATCAGGCCCTCACAGCCACTGCCACGGCTTCTCCTGCTGCAGGACACCCATCCAGCACGGACGACGGTGCTCCTCGTCACGCTGCTCACTCTCTCCAAACAGATGTGGACTTTGCTTCCCCCTTCTCAAGCTGCCCACCGACCACTTCCCTCCAAAAAGCAAACCAGAACAAGTCACTAGATGGCAGCAGCAGTCCCTGCTAAATCTTGCAAAAAAAATGACAAATTGCTGGTTTTGTTGCTAGTGCTGTAGTTTCTGTAGAAATACTTGCCCACTGCTCTGTTAGCAATTTCCCTGCACATGCAGCCCCTTGAGTTAAACAGGTCCAGGGGGCTGATTAAGAATGTTTATTTGCATCCCAGAGAGGAGTCTCTACTGACAGTATTTGAAGGGTGAGCCCACTCAGCTGTCCTGCCCGTATTTCCTCTACCTGCAGCCAAGGCATTCAGAAAACGGCTCTAGAGCTGAGACACAGCGCTTATCTGCCGGGTTTGCCACTTCTGTGAGGATGGAGGGAATGGCTTCACTCCTTCGGGCTTGACTCTCCCCAGCTGTCAGGTTGGGGTGAGGCAGCTGAGAAAACTGGGGGGATTTCAGGCTGGAAAAAGAGCAGCCTGGCACCCCTTTGGCTAAGTGGTTTTTGGTGCTGGAGTGAGGTGCAGGACAGCACCGTGACTTGAAGGGCTTGAGCTGTGCAGCACAAGGCAGTATATGAGCTGGGGGGTGTGAAGCCTTCAGGGGATTTCAACCATGTTGCCTATGGGGATTTGCCTCCCAGAATCAGAAAGGTTGGGGGAGTGCTGAATAGCTTCAGCTTCCAGAATCAATAAAACACAAGTATAATGATGACTTGCTTTCATTGGACACCTTTTATTCTCAGGTTTGCCCAAGCCCTTGGGGTACAGACCGCCATGAGCCCTGGGACAGACTCAGTCGCTGATGCAGCCTCCACCAAGGAAGGGAGGCCGGTGGCTTCTGCGTCCACTGCACAGGGGCAGCACCTGAGCTGCAACGGATGCAGCCCTATATGAGCCTGGCCCAACTCCAGCAGCTCTCTGAACCCGAATGGTGGCTGCAGCTAAGGAGACCCTGAGCTCACAGGGCTGTATGAAAGGGGCAATGTGTGAAAGGGAGCCCCTCAGATGCCTTCACACAGTTTGCTCCGGTGTAGCTGATATTGTCTGCTCCTGGAAAGTCTTGAGCCTTCTCAGCTCTCACGATGACAGAAATCAAAGGTGCTGAGCACAGCCCTAGGCCAGGTACCATGCCAAAGCTCTCATGCATGCCAAAGGCTCCTGGGCTCTCTGGCTGTGGTGCACAGGGAGGCTGTCCCCAGCCCTCCCAGCAACTATTAAAAAAAATCAAATCAAATTATCCTCTGGCTGAATCTGTCCCATATTTTGTTTGCAACCTCCTCCTCCAGTTCGTGCTCGCCAGACCCACTGTCTGTCTGCACGGCAATTAATGAATTGCCAGAGCAAGCTGTTGCAACACTGGCCCTCTGTGAAGGTCTGAGGAGCAAACGTGGGCTGATCAGTAATAAATATTGATTTGTCTGTAAGCGCAACAGCAGCTTTTATGGGTTGGACTGGACACCCAAGTAGTGACCAAATTACCATGGGGTCAAATGCGTAGCAGAATGCTAATAAGCCATTTATATGAGGGGCAGCAAAGCAGGGGCAGTGAGGAGTTTCTGCAGAACTTCTCCATTTGGACCATTGTGAGGAGGGTCAAAGACAGGTCTATGCAATTTATAGCCATTCGAGGCCCAGGTTTAGCCCCTTTTAAACAGTCCCAAATACTTTGGCCAGCCTCAGGGTTTAGCAAACAAGGCCCTTACAGAACCTCAGCCTCCAGCCTGTCTCATATATGCAATAAATTATCTGCATTTCACTAATGTTGCAACAGAATAAAACTTAATTCTTTTTATTTCTGGGCTCCAAGTGGTCTGCAGATACACAGCTCGTTTCCAAAAAGAGCCATGAAGAGATGCACTGTGTTTTCACAACAAGTCTTTCTATCTCTACAAAGGGCTTTTGGCTCATTGATTGCTAGCCTATCTCATGTGAAATTAACATTACCTCTGGCATTATGGCATTTTGCTGATTCACTTTCCGTTAAAAACACAATATGAATACAAACCTGCTATTTGTAACTGTTTAGGTGCAACCAAAATAATGTTTAGTATTTGGGAGAGGAAAAGTCTTAAAAACTGTTAGAGTATTCATATAAAAAACAAACAAACAAATAAATAAATAAATAAATAAAAGCTGTCCATACCTTGACCCAATAAAGCAAAATGCATATATTTAATAATTTTCTCTGACCTTTCACAGAGCACAGAACCATGAATGGCAGAGAGTGCTTCCTATGGGAAACTGAGTAAAATACTTTTCTTGCTAGAGCATCTGATTTTAGAAGGACATTCAATCACTGCTTAAAGAATGCAAAATATTTAAATATTCTGGTGTGCCCAGATCATCTCACTTCCAAGTGTGAGTTTTCTAGTCTGAATTTGCCAAATTTTCCCTTCCAGCTTGATGATTTTAAAGTTTTTTTGTCATCTGAAACCTTCTCTCCCAGGCATCTTACGGACCTTGATCTCACCAGTGCTGATGGTTCCTGTGGCTAAGCTGCAATGATACAACTGCAGCACATCTCTCATTCTGTGGCATGTTTTCCAATATTGACCTAATGTTCCTCTGCCAAGACTGGTACATTTGAATGAGAAATATAATTTTACTAGTACAGATGTCGTATTGATCATCAAGAAACAATGCAGAACAAGACTCTGAAAACACTTTTTCTAACCCAGGGGCCTTGCACAGAGCTCGCCACAAGCAAAATAAATCCTTAGCAAAGAAGATTTGAGAGTAGTGATGGCAGAATCAATACCAGAGATCCAACCACGAGACCCTGCAGTGCCTCCAGGAGAAGACATTCCCGCGCTTCACCTGGCAAAAGTGAAGGCCGTGACAATATCCCAGTGGACAATATATCAAGATTGCCCCCTGAAGGCATAATGCGCTCACTCTTCTGTGTTTTGGAAACAAAACTTAACAAACAGAAGCACATCTGTGGATTACGACCAGATTTGCCAGGAGGATATACACCTGGAAGGCAAGCTGACCTATAGAGCAGGGCCAGGGCCACTTGCTAACAACATCACAGATAAAGGACAAGGTCTTAGCGCTCATCCTACAACTAGTCCTGCTGACATTTCACTCTTCCCTCATGGCTGCCTCAGCCCAGGACTCACTCACTACACACAGTTCATCCCCTAAGCAGTGCTCATTTGGCCTTTCAAATCCATCTCTTTAGTTACACTGGATTCTCGAGTTATGCTGGACCCTTTAGCTATACTCACTACTCCCGAGAGCAGTTAAAATTAAAAACAGAATTAAAAAAAGAAAAATGAAAGGGTCAAAAGACATATCTTGGCTATGAGTTTCTCCAGCTTTTTCTGAGTTACTCAAACTAACAAATAAATGCAAGTTATCCCCTTGGACAGAAGGGGATCGAGTCCCTTTCTGCAGCATCGACAGGATAATTTAGCTCAAAAAATGCTTTGATCAACACAGTAACATGCAGGGAAATCCTAATCTTACAGAAGACCACAGCGGTTTTGACTTCTGTGAGGTCAGAATTTCACTCACATCTTGGGTGATATTTAGAGCTGTATCAGTATTTGACTCTGGCCTACACGTATCCACCCTTGACTTTTCTTAATAGTAATTAGATAAACAAAAGTAATAGCAAATCCTGCTAGGTTGTATAACTTTCTTCTGAAAAAATAAAATAAAATTGAAGAATTGAAGAGAAAATATCTTTGATTTGATGGGATCATAAATCACCCAATCAACCTTTTGTCCCTCTAGCTCATGAATGGAGAGAACAAACACTATATGCTTTCTTTCTTTCTTTTTTTTTTTTTTCATCTTCAAATGTAATGTCATGGATAGGGCACAAAGGAGATGGTAAAAGGATTACCACCACTGATCTCAGGAAGGTATTAATGTCCTTTCATGTGGTTCCTAGGAAGGAAGAGGAAGATCCAGGCCTAAAGTATTTAAAGTCTGAAATCCTATTAAAATCACATCTGTTATCTGAAGAGGCATTTAGGTATGTCCCAGACTGGATGCTGGGCAGCAACTGCAGTGCCGAGCAGCCTCGACACCAGCAAAAATGTTTGAGAGTTAGGAGAGTGGACAGCTTGCAAGATCTTTCCTATTTCTCCCCAAGAGCAGAATTACTACTGACTTCTCTGATATTTCTTCCCAGAACAGAGAGTTATTTTTGCTCCCACTCAATGGGCAGCAGAACCCCTAATTTCAACAGCAGAGGTGCAGGATATCCACGAGCCTAAAAGGTAGCTCATGTGCATGTGGGAGGGACAGCAGGGAAAGGGAGAAAGCGACCAGAGACACTTCTCCCTTCCCTCCCCTTCGCCCAAAACCTGGCTAAGGGCATAGAGAGGGAGAGGGCTGCAGCTGCCATGGCCCACGGGACAGAACTACAAAGTAAATGGGGGTGTTCAAATGGGTATACTGTTCGCCGGGAGCACAGGAGGATGCTTCACACCTGGGCTCCAGTCACATCAGCAACATCAAGTTCATCACAGAGTGATTTATGAGGTCCCAGAGGCATTTGGGAATGGGAAGGTCGTCGCACCTCTGTGGGAAGGCATTGCCACAGCCAGCACTTCACTGTTACTTGAGGAGAATCTAGAAAGTAGTTGAACTTTTTATGAAGTATCCATCGAAACCAGTTTGCAAAGAGTCAATAAATGAGCAATAATTGCTTAAAACATTGTTAATTAATCCTCCAACAGAACAATAGGGTTTTTATAGCTCTTAATTACCCCTACTTTTTTATCAAACCTGCTGGGGAAATTCCACAGAAGAGCAAGAACATAGGTCACAAGTCCAGAAATCAGAGGTTCTCTGAGCTTCAAGAAAGGATGAGCAAGGGTGGACATGATAGATCTGTCGAACACTGAAAAGGCTGGTATAAAGAGGAATAGTATCTTCTGTTTTCAATGTCTAATGTAGGCAGAATGAGGATGAATCAGCTCACAGGGAAGCAAAAGAGACTTGGTTAGACAACAGGAAAAACCTACTTGATGGTTAGTGCGGAGCAAAGGCAAACCTGAAGACGAGGGCTGTGAAACCCAGGAAATTTCCATTACTGAGGTACAAATAGAGATCAGGAGCGGATCAGTTGGTCCTGCCTTTTTGCTGAGAGATGGACCCCATAATCTCCCACAGGACTTTCCAGCCTGTCTTCTGATTCTAATTTTTAAATCTGTTTACAACACATTATATCACAGTCATATCATATTTGTCAGTGCTAGCCCTCTGTCGACCACCTCTGAGTAGGCCTGCTGTACATGATGACAAGTCTGGGCAAATTGATGGATAGTGCAAGCTCACAGGACCTATGTACCGCTAAAAGTGAACAAACTGCTTCTCTTTGAGTTCTGCCTGATAGAATTGTTCAAGAAATGGGTTTTCCTCTACCTGAAGTGCATAATGCATATGCATTTATGCTAATATCTCTTGGTGACCTCCCTGGGCACTCCCCGGAGCCATCCTTCCTTATCAAGGACAAAGGCATTCTTCCAGAAGTAGCATTTACCCCTAAAATGCCACAGAGGGATTTTGTTGGGCACTAAACAAGCACAGATTTATTTGGGTTTGGAGTAAAGGGCAAAAAGAGGTAGCTCTGGGTCTAGATTTCTTAGAGGATTTGATCTGCTATGTACAAGCCAAGTCCATGCATTCACCCACAGACTGTGCTGCACCTATTTGCCCTTTTAAACTGTACTTATGATTATTTTTAAATCAAAACAGGCAGTAACTTGGCAGAGATTGACTATACAGACACAATGTATCCCAAGTAGAGATCTTCACTTGTTTTACCACTTGTGTAGGCAGACTACGTAGGAAAAGGGTAGAAGTGTATAAGCCCCGAAGAGGTTTTCAGTGCTCAGTGTTCCAGAGGCTGCAGGATGGCAGTTAGAGGGGAGATGTCCCAGGGCTTGATATCTGCATTCAATACAGTGGTTTGGGTCCCACCAGAATCCCTGTTATTCTGACATGTTGCATGTTTGTGAAGAACAAGTTGTCACACTAAATGACTTGCCAAGAGCTGCAGATATAAATGTTGCTTGTTTGAACACAGAGATCGAGAGTAGAGAGGTGTACCTACAACTTTCTGCATTATTGTTTAGGGGTTTACAAGTTGGGCCCTTAACCCATAACTCTAAACATCCTTACATCCCCTGTTAACTTCTGCAGATACTGTAATGAGTTACTGCAATAACATTCTCTCTAAGGAACTGAGAGTGCTGCCAGACAGACAGTCAAGTGATATCATAACACCATAACATAGGTTCCCAGGCAACTTAGTAAAAAACAGGGTCAGCAACTAGGCACATTTCTGGTCCCTAAAAGCTTACGGCATAGACAGACCAGACAGATCAGACACAGAACCAAGTACTCTTGCTTATTCCTTTGCTAGAGGAAAAAGAAGTCATTTAAGTATATGACATGAATGGTTTTCATTAATAATCTTTTCCAATGTATCCTTACCAGTATCCTTCTTCTTTGTTCGTGAAAGCTCATGCACAGTTGCTCCAATATCATTTCTTAAGGACTTGATGATATTGTCCAGAGCTGGGACACTCTTGTCTTCCAAGTTAATGAAGAATTCATACTCATCCTTGTTGAGACGGGAAGGTCGGGATTCAATATGGGTCAGGTTTATGTCTTTTTCCTGTGAGAAAGAGAGATTTTGGTCTTATGGGGCTTGGGGGAAACAAATGTGATTTAAAGTTTAGCTCAAATTCATCTGTTAGTCCACAATTCATACTATACAATCCATATAACCCAAAACCACTGGACCAAAGGCCTTTACAACAAGGTGGTCCTGCACATGGTAATACAAGTGGTAAATGGGCTTTAAACTGTAAAAGGTAAATTTCATTCCCATATCACAAGCACATAATATGAGTTTGCCTATGTGGACAAAAACATTTTCCCAGGATCAACAAGGAAGAGTTTCATGCATAGAGAAAAAAAAAAAAAAAATAAGTGTTGTGTCTGTGAGTATCCTGAAACGAAAAGCAAAGAGCAGGCCATCCTGTGAGCCTGCTCCACAGGATCACACCACAAAGCCACCTGCACAGCTTCCAGTGTTGTGAGAAGATGTTTTGGGCAGAAATCCAACAGGTAATATAGATCTACACCAAAAGGCAGTTCAGGCTTGTGCAGTCTGTTCCAGTGTTCAACCACTCTCATGATAAAAAGCTTTTCTTTAGTGCAGAAGGTTACCTTTATCGCTGAAGATCTTCATTCACAAGCAATAGTGATTGCTAGCTCTTAAGAAAGCAAACACTGCCAACTATATTACTGACAATAATGACCAGATGGTACCTGAACTCAGATGTGCCACTGTGACAGTGAAAATAAAGCAGTAGGTAACTAAAAGCTCTATTTACTTAGTCACTTAAACACAAGTCCAGCAAAATCCCCTACAGATTAGCTGAACTGAGATTATTGCCTGAATACTGCAACTTGAATATGAAAATGTTCCCTTTTTGTTGTTTTCATGGTTGAATAATAATTTTGAACTTGTTTCAGTCAGTGATGAACTTTGGATGATTTGACCTTGCTGCCAGGCTCACCTGCAGACACAGTAACGCAGAGGCCAGGTCTGTGAGCCCGTCCCTTGGGAGGAACATAGGAACCCCAGGAAAAAAATTCAGCCTGAAGAGTAAATCCAAAACAGTCAGAGGAGCTGACACAAGGTGCTCATCAGCTCTGGAGAAGCTGTTCCTTTGCTGCATGATTTGAGGCTTAAGAAGACCCCTCCAGTCGTATCTCCTAACTATATGAGGTGAAACGCTGGCCCTATTGATGTTAGTGTCAGACCTCCTACTGCAGTGGGGTCAGGATTTCATACGAGAAGAAAAGCTGTGAGGATCTTTTTGTGACCTGTGGGAAAGAAGAACGTGAGTTGGGGGAGAGGAGGGAGGGGGACCTTGATTGCTTGGTCATTTTTGGGGGCAGAGGGGGCTTTTTTTTTTCTGTACCTTCCTCTACTTTGAGCTTCTTAGGCTCTTTAAGGTTTTATTTGCTCCTCTCAGTGCTTGCACAGTGCAGAGGGGCATCTGGCCATCAAAGGCAAAGGCTTCATTCACTCCACTACAAAAGGCAGTTGATTACTTGGTAGGAAACAGCATGCATGTCATTGCTCTGTTTCCTGAGTGTGGCACGCCACAGATGAACTTAAATTGTTTGGCTTGATACCAATACAATAAGTTGAAAAGGTCAAAAGCACATTCACCAACTGCTGCTCTTGAGAGATGCTGTCCTTGTGGAGCTGCCTGTGAGGACAGAATGGCTATCACTGTGCTGGGCCCAAGAACAATTTGTTTTAGGCCCCCAGAGCCCCATTTCACTAACAAACCATGCATTGTGCCCTCCACTTGGGAAGGCGCTAGGAGATGGAGTGGCCAAGAGTTAGACGTTAAAATTACTTGAGGCCAGCGCTTTTGACAGAGGCCAGGCACAAGGGGGTCCCGGCTCCTTCACCGCTGCAGCTCCACTAGGAACGGTGAAGCGATGGAGGGGGGGTTGCACCCATGGGACAAGGGGTAGGCCTGTCTCTAGCAAAGGTGGAGATCAGGTGTAAAACACGGCCATGTGCAAAGGCTCTGCTCATACACAGGTAAGGTGCTGTGTTACATTGAGTTTGCACTGATGCTGTGCTCTGTCTTTGTATCATTACAAGTGAATTAGATGCTGGACAGTGACAGAGCTGCCTAGGAAGTGCAAAGGCCACCTTGCTCTGGTCTTCACTAGCCTCCTGCTTCCCTACCCACAAATATTCATTCCTGCCTCAGCATTCATTTCCCATAGTAGCACATCTGTTCAAGAGATCAAACAGAAACCTAGAGTTCAGTCTTTTCTTTGGCCAGATGATTTTTCAGCTGCACCGTCTCTCCAACCTGGCTCAGCAGGAGACTGCATAAGCAGCAGGTGCCCACAAATGCGTGATGCAAGGGGAGAAGGTGAAGAAGGAGGGGATGTTGCAGGGCCTGGGAATGAACAGAGAAGCTGGGATACAGGCACAACACATGTTTAAGGCAGAAATGATTCCAAAAGTACCCCCACAACCTAAGAGAGAAGGAAGAAGGAAGAAAAAGCTTCCCATTCTCTCTTTGTTCTGAGAGCTTCAGGATCTCGTGGCAGAGAAGCTGAAGGGAGAACCCTTCTGGTGACTGTTTCTGAAGCAGGAATTCAGATGCAAAAATAAAAGTTGCTGAACTGACAGCCTTGTAGAAACAAGCTTTCATATGTTGTGCATTGCTAATAAGCCCCCAGTTTCAAAATATTTACAGTGGCTCTGTTACAAGAATTGCTTTGCAAATCCAAATTTCATCCTGGTCCAACTACTCCATCTAGTGTTTTATCTTCATAATTTCATACTAATGAAAACATTTTTGCATTCACAGTGTTGTCACATCTCACAGTTGCATCACAGTAGTTGATGCTTCCTTTAAAGCTCCACCTTCTGGAAGCAAGTGATCACCTGAGAAAGGAGACTGGGGGAATTGTTTGGCTTATTACTTAATTTTAAGTAGTTTTGAAAGTTAATTTATGCTGATGAAATATAATTCCTGGCTTTGGAATATCTGAGTTGTTAAACATTTTGGGTTTAATTACACTTCTTGATTGTTAACAATGTTTTTTCCTGCCTTTTCTATTTCAGAGCTAATAGGAATCATTTGAGCCCATTGCTTGAGATAAGAAGTGCCCTTTTAGCCCCATCATCCATCGCAACTGCAAAGAACATACAGCATGTAGGCGCATACCTTTTTCTCCTCGAGTTTATGGCCAGCATAAAGGATGAGTCTCTAGTACATAAGATGCATTTTCTGTTAGAACCACTTACCTGCTGGAGTGCTTCTGTGTCGGCCCAGAAGATGTAGATATTTGCCTTACATTTTTTCAAAGCAATGCATTTGGCTGTTTCTAATATAGTTGTTGACATGCGCCATCAAATTAGAACCAAATCTACCTAGAAGACTGAGGAAAGCATTTGATTTCAACATGTAACTAACTAACTGCCTCATTTTCTTGCTAGCCTCCTCCATCACTCCATTTTTCATGCAGTCTGTGCACTACCCTGCACCCCACCTTCTCCAGTTCTTCCTCGGCATGTCCAAGCACACCAAAACATCACCTCAGTCCATGCCCTATATCTGCCCTCCTCTTATGCCCTGGCCGCACTCTGTCTTCTCACCGAGCACAGGGGCCAAACAGAGAGAGGATCTGCAGACCTCTCCCTCCTGAAACACAAGCTCCTTTGGCTAAGCAGCCCCAGGAGCAGGACCACTGGACCCACGGCCGATGCAAAGATGTTTGTCATTTCTCTCACAGGGAGAAGCTGGTGCCTGCAAGTTGCCCCCATATCATGTATTTGTCAAAGTAACACTAGCTCCTAATGCGTTTTTCCAACTCGATTGGTCTCTTGATCAAGCTTTCTCCCACAGCAGCTGCAGACAAGAGAATCAAGCCAGTCAGTTATTAATCTATATCAGCAATCTTGCAGAGGGCACCAGTAGCAGAAGTTGGTCTTTCCCTTGGGCAGCTTGATGAGCTGACCATTGGAAAAGTTATGTTTTCACAGTTCCATGGAGAAGTGTTGAGCAGGGCCTGGTACTTTCTGGAAGATTTATTGGCTACTGCTTCCCATGGTGTTTACATGTTATTCTGTCTGCACATTACTAAATGCTCCTGTATATAGCTGCTAAAACTAAGGACAGCTGTGAAATCCAGCTGCAACTTGTTTTCATGAATGTTGTCATTAAGTAAGTTTGGTTTCATCAGGAGGTCCTACATTGTTACCAGATGAAGATATGGCAACAACATTGTTGCAGTTAATGAACATTTAATGAGAACTTGAATGAAATCTCCCAGAAACTTGCACTTTCCTGATACAAAAAAAAAGCCAGTGATGTGTTCTTTAACCCTCACTGCAAGTTACTTTAATACTTCATAAAAGAGGAGTCTTCCAGAAGCACAAACAGAAGTTCTGTATCTACTTTTCATGGGGAATCAGGGAAATTAGGAAGTTGCAGTAAAGATTTCAGCCATAGTTTCCCAAAGTAAAGACCAAGGTGGGCACCTTGTTCAGCTTTAATATGTGAGGATCTGCTTCTTGGCTGAAGGTGGTGATTCCCCATCCTCTGCAAAGTCTTCTTCGTATGACAAACTCCATGAGGCAGAACTCTTCTAGCATGAACCCAGTGGAGGTCCCTTACAGTGAAAGATCCTCAGAGAAGAGGCAATCTTTGAGCCATCTCTGTTGGTCACCAAGCACTTCTGCTCCCCGACACAAGCCTAGTTGTGGTTACAGGCCAAAGCCTCATCCACAAAGATCGATACAAGGCCTTCAACACGATGCAAGCAAGAAACATGAGGTGTGAGACAGACACCCTGAATTATGATATAGTGATAAAGTGATAACTTTATCATGCCCATAATACCTTTAAACTCAGACTGGAATGAAGATCCTAGGCCTTCATCCCAATTCCAGTCTCTGTTGCTGGGCATTGCCCAAGTACTCGACAAGACAACCCCAAGAACCCCCACTCTCCTAGCCCTAGAAAGAGAGGCACTCAGCATGCCTGCAGCCTAGACCAACACATATGCCCTCAGTACAGTAGCTCTTTGCACAAGCCCCTTTTGCTGCAAGATGGAGAGTTAATTTCCATACAATCATGACTGTAGGTCTTGGGCATGAGAGGGCATGGTGTTCAAGATTGCTTGGGAGGAAGGCAGAAAGAGGAGTACATGGTCCCCCGGAAAGAAGAAATTTGTGTTTCAGCCTGCTCCCCCTCTTCGCAGCCTAGGGCAAAGGCAGAAACTGAGCCTAGGGGGTGCAGTCTTCTCCCCAAGCTTCTCTCTGGATGGGAAAAGCCATTTGTAAGCCTGAGCTCCAGTGTAATAAAGAAGGCTTGTAACTCTACATAGGCGTACTGTGGTGGAAAAGAAGATTATTAGAAGAGCCATTCAAGCCCACTCACCTATCAGTGCAAACACCCCTTCCACACCCCCTGATTGTGCAGCCTGCAGCAGAATCAAACATTGTGGAAATGTACCCTGGCCAAAGGGACTACCTGCTGCTACTGATCTGGAAACAGTCCAAAATGCTGCAGAGCCAATATCTTCCCGATGGCCACAGAGATAACAGGCGTTCTGGACTTTCTGTTGAATAAAGTGAGCTCCTAAGCAGAAAAAGAGCACAGTCATCTTTGCTGGCTCTGAAAGCATGGGAGCCCATTTAGTGCAGCCCATCCCAATGGATATCCCAACCAGTCCTTCCACGGGGTAGGAACTCACTCTGGGGGTAACCATGCAAACCATGCCTGCGAGCTAGAACCAGGGACCTGTTACGGGAGCTCTGCTCTGTATTTCGGGAAGTCATGCTGGTGAAGAAAAGAGGGAAGGCTCCCAGAAAAGAGTGGGATGAGCAAACTTGCAACAATTTCCAAACCGCTGTTTGCAGCATACTACAGCTCTGTTTTCTACTGTTTGTAAATCTGTCAAGCAAAGGACTTGAGAAAGGATTCACGTATTTACAAATTCAGATTTAAGCCTATTTAAAAGTTGGAATGTTTCATTCTGATAGTTTTAATAATGAGTTTAACTTTGGAAATTCCAACCATTTTTGACTTTTTTTTTAACTTTCTCTGTTTCAGAATAGAAATTCTGTTGTTTAAAAAGTGATCTTGTGCTTTTTAAAGGGTAAAAAGAAACTTTTTGAAATAGACTTATATGACTGCAGAGAAAGTAAACAGGTCAAGTGTAACACTTGGCTTAGCCTCAAAATGATCTGTTTTGCTTTTCAAGTATTGATAAGCCTGAGAGGTCTTTTTCTGACCTGAACTTATACCTTGTACCTTTCTGATTTGCCCAGTGAACTAAAATGAAACATAAACATTCTGGCTACGTGATTTTAAATGTAGTATTTGGCCTATGTGCAATATTCTATTTCAGACTGAAATATTTATTCTAGTTTTGGTTTCCTAGCTGTCTTCTGCAATGACAGGAGCCAGATGTGCAGCATATGGCAGCACCAAGCAATACTGTACTGTACAGAGGATCCTGTGAAAATGAAGTGAAAAGGCTGTTGGTGAGTTTATGCTTCTCTGTGGCCACCCTCTAGCCCGCAGTGAAGCAAGAGGGGTTGCCCAAGCAGACCCCAAAGGGAAGCTGCATGCAAGCAGGGAGGGATAAAGATTATGTACAAACAGGCTTTTGAAGTGAAAACAATTGTTTCTGACCATTTAAAACAAAAAGAGAATCTTTACCATATCCATATACACACAGCGTAACTAGCGGGGAAGCCAGTGTTAACTATTTGTTTAGTGCGGGACGTGGCTGAGCTGAGCTGCTGCTGCAGAACATCCCAGGCGTGAGTCCAACCCTGTGGACATTTGTTGTCTACAGGGAAGATGGAGATGGGCCAACATGGGGCCATAGAGCAGCCCTGGGTGCAGAGCAACCTAGGAAGGGCTATAGGGGAGACAAGGATTAAGGCGGTAGAAGAGCTGAGGAATTTGCTGGGACCTGGCATTCGGGGCTTTTGCTGAGGGCTGCTCATTTCTGTGTATGGGAAAGAACTTTTCCCCCACACAAGTGCCTTCCTCGCAAATGGGCATTGAATGCCACTGTAGGCATGGCCTGGATTTGCTTTTGAGGACAAAGATTTTCAGCTTAAAGAGCTAGACAGACTCTCTTGAAATATACGCCAGTCTCTCTGAGGGTGCATCCCCTCCTTTGTACAGACAGCTTGTTCTCTTTGGAGCTTGCACATCAGCCTTGCGCTGAAAGGCATTAGCGGGGATATAAACCAAACGTAAGAACAAGGGAAAAGCAGCTCCTACCCAAGCATGGCTTGGGGATAAAGTCAGCAGACACGAAGAGCTGAGTTTGTAGCAGAGATTCCTCAGGAAAAAACAAATCTTAATGCTGCTCTGGAAAAGCGACAGTATTCACTGTAGCAACCTGCTCAGGCCTGCAACTGGGAGGTGTGCAGAAAACAAGAGGCTGGGTCTGCAAGCAAAGAACGGGCATGAGAGCGTGTGGCAGTCTGTCGACACCACAAGTAACTCCTAGGAATGTTTGAGTAGGACAAGTATGAAAAGATTATTCCTCCAAACACACTGAATTTCCCTGAAACTGGGTGTCACAGTGAAGGGGTGTGTTTCTGCCCCTCGAGCATGTTCTCTTCAGGGACTGGCCTTGTTCCTTCGGCTACATGGATAGTGGGGGGTCTCCGGCCTTCAGTCCATCTTGGGCCTTCAAAGGGGCTTGCTCTGGTGGAGATAGCTAGACTATGTCAGTTCTTCTCCCGGGAGGTCTGCTGCCAGGGTGAACGAGGGTAATACCTAGAACATGGTGCAGCTGCGGTGCTCCACGTGCCTGCAGCCCTGCTGCCGCTGTGATGCTGACGCCGAGTCAGGCTGACGCGCAGCACAGCTCGCTTCAGGCTCGTATGGCCCACGGGAAGCAAGCCATGGTGGTGGCTAGGGTATGGACAGGTATTATCCCAGTGTGAAATCAGGATATGCATAGCATGTGCAACCGGGTGCTTGAAAGTGTTCCTGAATCCCTGGCATGGGCAATGGAGTGACCTAACAATCCTCCTAAAACAGCAAGCATTTATCTCAGAAATTTTTTTCCCGCTGTTAGACAAAGGAAAGGATGAACATCCACACAGGCATTCATCTTACTGAAAAATAGGTCAGCTGCTGACAACACGTTGCGAGCTGTTGTTTCATTAGGTAGCCCCTCGGTGCCTCTTTCTGGATCTTGCGTTCCTGCCTTCTTCCTTCTCTTGAGAGAGGTTTTTTTTTTTCCCAAGACTTTCATATTTATGACTCTTTTAATCCCTTGCTTTCCCCCTTCATGGTCCAGAATGGTTTTATATGTTGGCTGGAGAAATGGCAAAATCCTCAAAGACGGTGCTGGAGGCATGGTCCTTTAATAACTTCCAAGTGCTAGCTGGAAGGAGAGGTTTGGGCCACACTTTCTTCCCATTCCCACAGTTGCCTGATGATTTAAATGAGCACAATTACCCAGACAAGACCTCAAAAAATTAGGCCAGCATTTGGCATCAGTAAGTTATCTCGGAGGAGCTCTGAATGCATCATGCTTGGCCATGCATCCGCAGTAGGAACGGTGCTGTGAGGTACGGCACTCAGCAAGGATCAGCACTGCTTCAGCTCCAGGGCACAGTCTGATCATATTTTGTGGCTTTTGTGTTTTCCTTTTTCCTAATTCATGTGGCTGAGCAAGGCATCAACAGCCAGAACAGCCACCCCCACACTTCTCCCATACACAGTCTCCTCTAAGAAGATCTCGCTGTTCCTTGTTGCCCCATCCTTCTCTTTTCACAGCCAACAGGGCATCACCTAGCTCATTAGCTTCCACATCTTTGTTATGAGGATGTCCCTGAGCGCAAATTGTGATTCTCAGTCTCCATGAATATGACCAAGGTGGGAAAGACAGAGGTTATTTCAGCTGTGAAGGCCAACAACCTGGGCTGCTGAGCAAGAACAGCCCAAGGGCTGCTCTGGCTTACACATTTCAACGTGCCCACATTCCCTAATGACAGCCCTGAGGAGCTGAAGCTGCAGGTCAGACTCAGCAAATCTCTTTTCTCCAGCCACCCTTTCTATTGCCCCGTTAGGTTTCCGACAGTATGGAAAAATAGCATAAGGACAGGCATACCAGGACTCTTATCAAACCTGGTGCTGAAGAAGATCACATGTTTGCATAGAAAGAATCTGCCTTGTTGGGATGGGAATCCACCCAGCCAACAAGTTTCTATCATCTGAGCTACTGTCCCCGAAGCAACCTTCAGAGGCACTGCAGAGAACCACATTCAACCCACCTGGTTCAGATATCCATTTTAGTGCAAGAAGAAGCACATCCTAGAAACATCTACTTCATCGTCTAGTTTCCTTGCAGGTTATGTTTAAAGGTGATAATAGCTTGGTTAGTGGACGCTAATGCATTTTCACCAGAGAACGTTAACAGGCCTCCTTAGTTTACTTATAGATGCATTGCTGACCTGTGGAAATTGTGCAGGTTTGTATTACAATGGTCATTTCACAAATTTAGACTAGCTCTGCTGTTGGTATGAATTTCCTTCATCTTAATGAATCAAGTGTGTTTTACGACTTTTAGAATTATTTTTCATTTGTGCTAACACCACACAATCCTTTCATTTATGAGTCAATTCAATTTGCAAATGGAAAATATGCAGGCCACAACTTATTACAGTGTTCTATAGAAAGAATTGCTTTGGGGCACAACTATTACATGTTGATGTTCTTAAAAACATGTCCAAAAATGATATAACAAAGTGGATTTGCTTGAGAACACAGAGTTCACAGCTGTATGTGTTGCAACACAAGTATCCTGAATTTCAAGGGTTCCACGCTTTTTAAATACCCTTTGTGACATCTGGGAAATATTTCTACATAAACAAATAGGCACACAATGCTCTTAAAGGTATGTGTCTTCTTGTTTCCCCAAAAGCTTTCCAAATCAGTCTGTAAAAGCTGCTGAGTTTCTTGTAGGAGTCATGAACTGTGAACGAAGGGCAAGACATGCCATGTTTTACCTGTATTTGTAGCTCTTCTGTACAAGTCCTAGTGGTGGGAGATGATGGTCTTAATTATCCGGGTATACTACGTATATGATTTATTGAGGTGGAAAAGGGCTAAGAGGATAGTGCCTCCCCCAGGAGAACCACTTCATGCAACATGCGCTCCCAATGTTGCACGACTGACATGAAGGTTATGTTTGCTTCTCTGTAGTATGTCTACATGGGATTACGTTTGCTTTTCTATAATATACATACAAACACTGATATCAGTCATGTATCAGTACACAGCCTGACTCATCCTTCCTCTTAAAGGAGTAGGTGCAGCATAATACTTACTTTTTAAAAGGAAAAAATGCACTTTTTTCACTCTCACAACAGATAAAGATGGCCAGAGAAAAAGAAATGCACACTGCTTTCCCCCAATATGGCAATGAAATGGAATTTCAAATGTAACCCTAAGTACTCTAAACCAATGTTGCTGCAAAGTAAAAATACAAAGAAACAGCCAGGTCTCCTAAAAAAAAATATTTACCTCAAATGTGCGAAGAACTTTCGCCAATGCCCCAACTTCTTCTTTCAGAGAGAAAATCAAAGAAATCATACCATTTTTATTTGCATGTTCCTCGATATACACAGATTCCTGGGGAAAAAAAAAAAAGAAAAGAAAAAAAAAAAAAGTGTGAGGGAAATCTTTAAAATCACCCCAGAAATCAGTTTCATTTTGCTGTACTTCCCTTTTGCATTACATTAACAATATAAAAAAGATATCAAGTTATTTTACGCAGGTACCTGAGAACTACCCCAGCGAAAAGACAACCTAAGCCAGAATCAAGGCAACTGTTTTTGCCAGAATAAGAAGAGCAGCCCCGTGGCTACTCTGACTTACATGTTAGGAAAACAACATCCTTCCCCTCAACCTGGAGCTCATGTGGGAGGTAGGTAGAAAAATAATCCAATACTATTTCCGCCCCACTTGACCTTTCAACTACACCAAGCTCGGTGAAGATTGGCATCATTAGCGTACATCAGTTTTACCTCCCCTTCTGTTCTGTTTTCATTAATGTTCAGCATTAAACACAGCAACATAAATTAGTCTGTGCAGAGATGCAGGATATCACCTGTGTTTCACTTCAGTTTTGCTTGTATCTCTCAGGTAGCACAGAAGGGGTGATATTCATGCAAGGAGTATGGGAAGGGATTTAAAAACAAAAGTAAGAACATAAAACCACAACCATGGACAAGTGTTGTTGCAAATATTAAAATCTTCTGTGAAAAAACAAAGTGAGTAAAGACTCAGTTATGGCAAGACATGTTTTCATTTATATTTGTTCCTGACTTACTGATTCCAAAACAAAATTCCTAGTACTCCCAAGCAAGGGGAATGTTTATTTTTATTATTACCGTGGTTTGTGTTAGTAGAATGCCTTAGCATGTCTCAATACATGTATTTCTTTTCACAAAACCCTTGTGATGCAACAAAGAGCTATTTTCCTGTTTTAGAAATGGGAAACTGAGTCATGGATTGGGGCAGATTTTCAAAACTATCTTATACCTAACATATTGGTACTATATACCTATATACCTACATACCTATATACATATACCTAACATGTTGCTAAGTGTCTACCGAGATTCCCAGAAGGGCTTAACTCTTATCAGAATTGGACTAGATTTGATGCCCAGCTGTTACAAATCTTTGGAAGTCACATCAAGGCCTTATTTGTGTTTTTAACACCTATGGTCCCTGAATAAATCATAATTGCTCACTAATTCAAAAATCAAACAGGGCATCTGCAACAAGGATGGGTATTCATGTAACAACTCCCAGATCAAGAATTAAATCAAGGGATCCATCCATTTTATTTCTCTCCATTAAGAATGGTATTTTCAGAGAGAACCTGTATTTACTAAGGCCACTGCTAAATTTAACATACAAAGCTTCTCAGCTGCCGAATATTGTCCCTAGAAATAGCAACAGTAGACTTTGTAGCAGAAGGATTAATGATCAAGACCATAAGGCTATTGGTGGGACTGCATTTTCTGAGACAGAGCTATATAGAACTGCCTTCTTTTGCAAATTAAATGATCGTTGATTCTTCAGGCTGTCTTTGGGCTGCCTGAACATTCATTGCCAGAGACTAAGAACAGATTTTTCTACCTGGCTCCATTGCCTAAAGGCCACACATTATCCAAACAGTCTCCATCCTGCTGGGGAATCTCTCATGGGAGCTGCAGTGAGGAGTTCCCTACTGCAGCCTGGCCATGCAGCCCGTGCATCTGTCCTCTGGGGCAGCAGTGTTTCCCTTTGGTGCCCATGCAGCACCCAACAACATATGTCAAAGCTCCCAGGCATTGCTGTACCACTAGTAAAAAGCAGTAGTGCATCTCTGAGATTTTCCAGGGGTTGCATAGATATCATTACAGAAAAAAAAAAAAAAAAAAGAAAAAAAGAAAGGGAGAAAGTCTGCTATTGGAATTAAAGTTTAGATTTATATTTGAATTACTCTGATTTCTCAGGTATTTAGAGCTAGTTTGAATGCATTTCAAATGTATTTCAGAATCAATTTATCTTTTTATAAGTGCCATTTTCACTAGGTATATGAGGGTGATTCTCCATATGCCTTCCACATGATCATTGCCAATTGTGCATAGTAGTAGAAATATCTTGAATTATCCACTTCTGACAGACTTATTTACACAGCACCAGTATATAATCAGTTTAAAGATACAATAGTATAAATGAGACCCATTAGGTTGAAATACTATGAAAAGTTTACATAATTAAAAGTTAATCTGTTATATATTTTCTATGGAAGAGCTCAGCTTTCTATATATCTAAAGATCTTCTAAAATTGCAATTAAAATAAGATGCTCTGTTTAGACTAATTTAATGGAAGAAGAATTAGTATGATGACAACTCCTGAGCCAAGAAAAATTTAGCTGCAGAGATGTGACCACCCATGTACCTCCTGTCATTTAATCACAATTTCCAGTTTTGCACCACACAAATTAGTCTGACTCTCATCCTTCAAGCTTTATCATAAATATTAGACATAAAGGATATTAAATGTGCTAGAAATTATGATAATAGAAGCTGGCAACACTTGTGCTTGAGCAGAGCTGTGTGACTGATTTTGTCACACAAACAAGTTGCTGGCTTGAAAGCCTCCTTTCTGAGGTACCATGTTGAGCAAGTAAGAAGAGAATTTGTTGATTCTTTCATTTAAGAATAATTATTTTTAACATAAAGAACTTTACTTCATATTGATCATCCCCTTTTAATGACACTTTATCCAGCAGAGAGTTAATTATTGGAAGAAATAGCTGAATGTCTAGGAAAGTAAATGCCTTGTAGTGTGGATTTAGCAATGTACATAAGTGGTTGCCCATTCATAAGCGGTGGACCATTTTTTCATTGGTCTGTGTTTTAGGTTTAACCTTGATGTGATGTAAACACATATAACTTTATGCTTGGTTTGATCACATGACTGAAAAAATTAGCATTACTTCAAGCATTCAAGCATTTCAAGCTTCCAGCATTGTTCCTATATCTTAATCAGACACTTTTATGAAAGAAGCAAAGTCATGGTCACTTATGTCATGTTTAGTAAATGGAGTTTGTTCCTATTTACCTCATATAAAGTCCAATTCTAAATTTTTAGACTGTAATTCTCTTGAAATATTCTTGGAATTTCAAATTAAAATTATATCCATCCTCTGCAATAATGAGTCTTTCGTAAACTTAGCTACATTCTAGCTCTGCAGCTTTTGCAATGCATTTTTGACTTGTTATGTGAAGCTAGATTTGAGTAATAGTAGGAACTGTAACATGAATACCTATCTGACTTTCTCTTAAAAGACAAATCAATCCTAGTGTAGGCAGGACTCATATAGGAATGCCAATGACAAGGAATATGTCATTTGAGGTGGCTGTAGTCTTCATTTTTAGATTTAGGATTTTGCTGTTAGGTTACTAGAATTTAAAACAATATTATCTTCTACTGATACAATCTAGACATTTTTTTTCCTCCTTGCAAACAGAGAAGATAACATACTATGTTCCGTAGAGGAAGTGGAATTACTCTTAAATGCAGCTGATTTGTACTGGCCTTTTTGCTGAATGTCATTCATCAGAATTATCATTAAAACCACATAAATTCTACTTTCTACAAGATATTTTGTTATGTAGGAGGTTGGTGAGCATCACTGATCAAATTAATCTCCAATGCTGCATAGATCAGCATGGTTTGTTTATTTATGCTGCATGACATCACTGGAGTTTTCCTAATTTGTGACTAGCTATTCAACTATTGCTATTATTGTTCATCTATGAGAACATACATGCATGTATTGTTCATACATGCAAAGAAACTCTTTCATAGAGTAACACAAGCCCTAGAAGTTTTGTCACACCTAATACAAGTAGATCGTAAATGTGCACAGGATTTGATCTGCCACAGGCTACAGAAACGTGAACAGATGTCGCAAAGTTTAAGACAACCTCTAATCTTCATTCTAAGCAATACTTTCATGGTACTTCTGCAGAGATCTTGTTCTTCATTCTCCTTTTCTCCATCATGTGGGCGAGGAAAGCCTGACTTGCGGCCTCTTTCCCCTCTGCTTTCCTTCCCTGTCAGTTGAATGACACAACTGTCACAGTCACATTTTTTTCCCTTCCAGATGCAGAAAATTCACTGAGGCCAGCAGGTTTAATATTTCAGTTACCTGTCAATCTCCATATGTCCTTCACTGCTTTCATTTCATACTGTATTTAGTGGTATTGTTTGCATTTACTGGTCATTTATTTTTATTTAAACCACAGGAGTATAGAAAAGGCTAGATTACCTTTTGTTTTTTGCAGTTCAGGGGACCCTGATGTATTGATTAGTCTCATAATGGATTCTGCATTCTGCATCAGACATTAATATGCTAGATTACAAATATATAGGAATTTGATATGATTGCTATTCCTATATTACTATAATCTCTATACACCATTGTGACTATAAATACATTAGCTATTAAACAGGGCTAATTAACTCTCACATACCTTGGATTAGCTGTGCTCTGCTCTTAAAAATAATAGGGAAGGCAACTGTTCCCTATTCTGTCTTTAATACAAGCAAAACATTTCTGTCACACTCGTCCTGTGTTTTTTTATCATATGTGACACAGTTGGAGTGTGACAAATATCACAGATAAGTCCAGATAGAAATATAATTCTAACTGATGGTCTTCATTAAAAAGATCTCAGGTTTTCTTTTTGAGGGACTAATAGAGCTGTCCATAAATATATTTTTTCATATATACTTAAATAGACTGAGATGTAATGATTTAAAAAATTCTTTTGTTATCTTCACTTCATAAAGAAAAATAATCAACAAAGCACTGGTCAAATGAGTTTTCTTACTGTTAGGTACACATATGCAAAACATATCTTAAATCTTATAAACGGGATTCTAATTATGTCGTTTACCAAAAAAAAAGAGGAGACTTAGAAGGTATAGATTTTTTATTATTCTCTTTAAATAATGTTCTAGAAGAAATGAGCAAAATTCTTTTGAATCTATTCTGATAAAATAGGTTACAGCAAAAGGACTCTCAAGAGGCTGAACGACCTTTAGCTAAAGTATAGGTCATTTTATTCTATAAGTGCTGGTTACTTACTTTAAAAAAAAAAATTCTTGCTTTGTATAATTCAAATTCCTACTTCTCTTTTCTGCTGTTCTGCATTTCCACCTGGATTCCAAACAGAGATGCTACAAAAACATCATGCTGTGATCACTTTCAGTGCTGATAGGGAATTCTTATACATGCTGACAACTCACCACTTTGGGCCACTTTAGCTGCTTGTGTCTGATTTGAAAACGGAACTACATTCTTTTTTTATTTTGTCACCTCATGAAGATTTAAGTTCTGCAGTCGTGAGCAGAACATGACTGCTCCACGGTGGCTCTGTTTCTGAAACCTCCCTATTTGTGCTTATGCTGCAGCTGCTGTTAAACACAATGTACACTAAATTGAATACTTCTGAAAATATAGGTTCTACAGCCATCTTTCTTTTTAGTATTGTATTTTGAGTCTTACATGGGCCACAAGGTATGTGTCAAAATCATGACTTAAACCATTGTTGAAATATGAAGCATATTGAAGAGGCTGTGGTTATTTCCACAAAAGAAAAAAAAAAGTGTTTGTTTCATTCTCCTAAATAAAACAAGTAAACTGTGGTAAGAAGAAAATCATAAAAATTACAGAATCTGAAATGTTTTCTTTCATGCAATAATTTTTATTCACCTAACTAGTTGTTAGGTTGTTGTTTAGTTGTTCCTTATATTATTTTAATTTTGTTCTCCATGAAAAAAAGAAGTGTTTCCAATCTGATACAGTCACAATTTTTGATTTAGACTATTAAGACAGCGAAATTAGCTTAAAATGTATGTCTTAAATTCTCCTCCAAAATCCTGAAAAACAGAAGTCGCAGAATCACATAGAATCACAGAATGGTTGAGGTTGGAAAGGGCCTCTAAGAAAAGACCTCCAACCTCCCTGCTCAAGCAGGAACACCTAGAGATCCAGAGCATGTTTTACAGGGTGGCATCCAGGCGGGTTTGGTAGATCTTCAGAGAAGACTGCACAACTTCTCTGAGTAGCCTGTTCTGGGGCTCTGTCACCTTCATAGTAGAAAAGGTCTTCATCATATATGAATTTTATTTTAGCTAACAAATTCATATGGCCAACTGAAATGTTTACATAGCCCCTATCTCCAGAGTCAGATTTCCACAAGAATAGAAATTGTTTGGTGTCTCAATCTAGGTACATTATTTTTCATCCCAAATTAACTTGTTTTTTCTGCCTTAAGCACAGGAGAAAGATGGCTTGATAAAATAAAAGTATAGTTAGCTCCCATTCTTCTTGCACAAACATGGTAAACGGTAAGGCTACTGAAAGATATCATGTGTTACCATCAGATGGAAAAAATATGATGGTGTTAATCTGAATAACACTTTGTATTTGGTTATATTAGGCAAGTGGTAAGTTTAGCCTTTTATTTTTGTCTGAATGATCATTTCCATAAGTGCATCAGTTAAGAATAGTTTTGAATTCACATTCCCCTTTGTTTCTCTCCTTGTTACAGACCATTTCAATGCCGAAGTGTAATGCAAGATAAAGGTAGTCAGGTAGAAGTTTGGTTAAGTGGATGAGGAATAAGCAGAGAATGTTAACAGGACGTTCTGATTTGGGGGGATTATTCCATTGTTCCATGTGTTCTCAGTGGACCTACAAAATATACTGATGATGCTGGATAACTGAACTCCCAGTCCTATATTCCAGATGTTCTTAACAGGAAATAATTAACCCAATTCATTTAGTATTTTGCTAGTAACCTATACTTACTGTTGCATGCAACTTTAGATACACATTTGCTGCAGATGTCTACTAAAGCTTAATGCAATATAGCTAGCTAATCTCCAGCTTTAAAGAACTTCAAGCCTTATTGTTTGCACTCTGAAGAGCTTAATCTCATTGGGTTTCTCTTGCGTTTCACTTCAAAGTATCTTTCATCAGAATAAAGCAACAAACATGGCAGCCAATGGCTTTTGAAAGATTTTCCTACTAAGAATGGCAAACTGTGTTTAAGAGATGTTATAATGTGCCACTGAGATAGGTGAATTTGACTAATTTGGAAGTTCTGGTCGCATAAGCACCTGATTATCATTAATGTTAATATTTCACATTGTGCAATATACTGTTGTCGGTCCATTATGATGAGTTACATACAGAACTCATATGCTGGTAGTTGTTCAAAGTGAAGAACAATGAGACTTCATTTATGGAAATCTACATAAATAAATTTAATCAGAAGACTTTTTATTGAACTATTTTATTGTCTACGACCCTTAGAACACTAACCCTACAAGGCATTTCCTCTGCCGTTTCTATGTTGTATAGTTAATAAGGTTTTCTTTCTTTCTTTCTGGCCATTTAATTTCATTTCAGAAAAAAGTGTGAAATTGTATGCAAAGGGAAATATTATACTGTAATATTAAGACAGTTTTTTTATATATTGCTTTGAGCGAGCAGGATTCTCACTTACTGATGGCACTGTTGTTGCCTCACAGCTATTTTACTTACATATTAGATGATTTTTTTAAAAAAATTTCTTTTTGGTAGTGACTGTGTGATGTGTGATACAATGCATTCTGCATATATGTTCATGAATCCTGATCTCTTCCTAATTTGCCCACATTGTGAGGGTTATATCACCCCTCTCCATCTCTCCCTTTGATTTTAGACTTAAAACAATTGAATGTGCAGTAAAGGTGAATAAGCAGTTTAAATAGTTTTGCAGATCTTTTAAAACTTCTCTTATGGAGCTTATTATTTCAAAATATATACATATGTTTGAATTAAAAATCAACATTAAATAGCATTAGTAAAATTTCATGTACACAGCACAAAGATAAACTTCAAATTGATTTGGAAATAGAAAAGATAGTTACATTGTAACCCAGATTAAGAAGGCAATTTTTGTATTTCAGATAGATTGTTTTAAACAAGTTAATTCATAAATTTAGTGCAAATAAATTATCATAATACTTCCATTCAAAACTATTTTGTTATTATCCTCAGATCATAGTTACCTGAAAAACATTAAAATCCAAATTCTTGATCTACAATTCCATTTTTTTGAAAAACATGTATATATTTTAGAGAAAAAATAATCTTTGAATCTTTTGAATAAGTAATCTTTGAATCTTTCCACGGGTAAAAGGTGTTTATAATTCCCATAGCTATTATGAGAGAATTATTATGATTTTTATGGGGGGACTGACAGGTACCAGTACTATGCCCAGTTGTATTAATACTAGGGCTCCCTCCAATGGTGACAAATAATTTCACATACAATTTATTGCTGTGCAAGAATGAAACAGGCAGTAATGTCACTGTTAAAAGAATATAGGAAAGTTTTTTTTTTTTTTTTTATTTTCATTAAGATAATTTTAATACACGCATTAGTTCCCCACAGCTAGACCATGGTAGTACCTTTAATTTCAGATTTCCTGAATATGGTCGACAGTAGCAAGGGAAGAAAGAGAGAAAGAAAAGAGATATTTGAGCAAACAATAACACTGCTTTTTATCAACCTCAACTCTTTTAAGGACGTGACAAATTAGAGACAGATCTCTGCTGGGTAGCAATTCAAGAATCCTAGATTCATATCCTGTCTAACATATTCCTGTTTAGTAAATGGGATATTTGAGCCCTGCAAATTCTTCTGTTTCTGTTCACTTATTTTTTAAACAAAACAAAAAGCCTTCAGTATTAGTATGAAAAAATAACCAAAATAACAAACAAGCGAACAAACAAATGCAAATAACCAAAACCACAAAGACAGAAAGAAATTCCTTTCTCTAGTGCTGGGTGTCTTTACAAATGTTGGTTGTCTTCTTTCATAAAACACCTGTTAAGTTTGGTCATGATATAATTTAGGAACCTGTGAGAAGAAGGTTGAATGCTCATCAGCATGGTCTCCAAGCCAGCTGTGACTCATGGCTCACTGCTTCCTAGGAGCAGAAGTTTAGGAAAACATGCTAGAAGTGCTGGAGGATTATATGAGGTCCAGAGAGTTTATCCATGAGATTAGAACTGAAATGAAAAGTCCGAAGACAGGAGATAGACTCTTTCGGCAAGTAAAAGAGGATGAAGAAAGGACCACAAAGGGAATATGGACAGTAACAATTTAATATCAATTAATATTCAGGGAGTATTCAAAAGAGATTATATCTCTGATGTATATTGCACTATCCAGTTTTCTTCATGAACATTGGATATGGTGATCCTATTAGTCCATGAGGAAAGGAAGGGAGACTGAAAG
Organism: Crypturellus tataupa; assembly: GCA_034781795.1. NCBI lineage: Eukaryota > Metazoa > Chordata > Aves > Tinamiformes > Tinamidae > Crypturellus > Crypturellus tataupa. Next base: position 2,994,172 of record JAWLRI010000401.1, read on the forward strand.
GTACTAATCTTACTGAGGTTGCACAGTAATTTTAGTATGGTATCGGATTATGAATTCTACTTTTCTGCCAGAAATAAAATAAAATAAAAATAAAAACATTAAAAAAATATAATTCATAATTATGACCCAAAAATATCTTTATGAAAATTCAGTATGATTTATAATATAAAATCACATAGGACAATTAAAGTCACCAGTGAAACCTCCAGTTTCACAGCACTTGTTTAGAGGACACAAGTATCTCTTTTGTATCTGGTCAGAGTAACAAATAACTTTTGTTGTTATAAGTATTAAAAAGCTCTATCTCATACCTACACAATTCTTCTTTTGTGCGCAGTATTTAGCCATTCAGTTCTGCTTTGTGGTTTGATACATCACTGTCAGGAAAAGTGAGGGAGTGAAAAAAGTCTGTCAAAAAGTCACAGATGATGAACTCTGTGTAAGAAGGATGGCACTAATAGTGTTATTGAGCTTGTCCATCTGATGGCTGCGTAATTTTGCAAAGGTGCAATGTCATGTTCAAAATGTAATGTCAATATTAATGTACTCCTTACATTAGCATTAGCAAATTTAGTTTACAAACCAATAGTATAAAGAAATGAGATTGCTGGCATGAGACCCAGCTGGGAGAATCTACAGAGATGTCTATCATGAAGCAAAGTACTTTCCGAATTTCACCTGTTGCTAACATGAATGCATCTCATTTTCAGTATTCATTAAAAATTAAAGGAACATCAGGCTTACACCTTACACATTTTTACTGCCAAAGAGGAAATTGCAGTGACTTAAGTCCATCAGATAGCACACTTTTATATAGCTATGTCCTTTTTCATAGCTGCTGAACATTTAATCACTTTCTTCTGGATTTTTTTCTGAGAATTGGTGATAATGACACTATGCTTTCAACTGTTGTGAAGTTTGTAAAGTTCTCATGAGTTTTATTTTTTCTTTTTATTTAATAAAATGTGTGTATATTCATACACTTTTTAGTTCAGTTTCTTTCAAGATCAGGTACTTCCTTTTAGTTAATATTATAACTGAAACAGATTCATTGCGTATATAAATGCAATTATGTACAATTACCTGTGTGATGTTTTTAGGAGGATATTGCCAGCAAACAAAGTACATATGTAGAATGAAAAATGATATGGTGTAAAATACATTCCAGTTGACTGGTAGAATAAATTTCATGACTTTCTGATTCCATTATTTTGTGCCTGAATTTTAAAAAATTTGACTTATTTTGATTTTGATGTTCAACTGTCCTCTAGCATTTTTAACTGGGAGAAACAACTTGAGTTCACAACTTCATGGGAAAAAAATAGTTTTAAATAATATTCTAAAGAAGAGAATGTAAAGAACACAATGTACAAGTTTGAAGACAAATGGGTATGGTTAATAAATACAGTAATAATGTAATTCACTGGATGATTGATCATCATACTGATCTTTTAATTTCATGGTGTTCTCCTTGTATCCCTCACTCTCTTCTGTCTTTCATGCTGTGATTTTTAAAAATGTCTTTGCTTTTTAAAATCCTGGAAAACATCTGGAATACTACTATATTGCTTTAACTTGACAAAATTATAGGAAAAAAATCCTTTTTCCTATAGGAAAAAAGGTCTGGATAGGTTAGTGACAGCACCATGTATGGCTATAAACTAGGTAATACAAACATGAATATAGAGAGCCTTGGCTATAAAAGGTAAGAGAAGAAAGTAGCAGCATACAAGAGCGTTAGTTAGAGGGTAATACTGGTTAAATAGTTAAATGTGATAAAATATTCCCCAATATTGCCATGTACATTAAAAGACACTAAGGAAAATTCTACATAAAAAGCTATGTTGCTCTGGAGCATTTCAGTGAATTCTTTGGGTTACTGAATATTTTCAAAAATATATAGTAGCTAGTTTTATTTCTGCAGAAGGTTTACACTCACCTCTTGCTTTTCAGTCTCCTACACGAAAATAATTTACTAAGCAGTGTTCTATAATGAGCAGAGACACAGTTTAGTAAGTTCTTATGGAGAGAAGCCACACAAGACAACTAAGACAATGTAATCTTTAATTAAATAAATCCCTTCTCTATATTTTGGCTCATCATGTATAAAACCATTAGTAATGCAGTTTCAAAATAAATAGTGTTTTGAAACCTTCTGAGGAGTACTCAATAGTCCATTTTTAGCATGTGTAATTTTAATGATAATCAGAGGTGACTAGCAATTAAATGAGATGTGTATTGCTTGTAGCAAGTGAAATGATCTTCTGTACAGAGAAAAAAAGTAGTATTTTCAATGATAGAAGTTATAAGAATGTTATTTTGAATTCTTGTTTTAAAGGTAGAATAAATTTTGTTTTAATGGTAAATTCTCTGATGCAATAAATGCTAAATTAAAAGACATTTAAGAAATAATGATGTTGAAAGGTATTCCTTAAAACATTCTTAATGGACTGTGAAAACACAAAGTGAATAATATAATTATAGATGAAAAGGTCTTTGAAATCTCTTCTTTCAGAGGATTTACTGTTTCAATGATGTTTTAGTTGTTGTTTTCTATTTTTTCAGAGGATTGTATTTAAAGAGAACAGTGCTGTGAACTGAATTGCTCCATTAGCATTAGGTGATGAAGCCAGTATATTACATATACTTGAAATCTATTTAACAAGAATGTTAGAAAAACCTATATAATGCAAAACCACAGCAAAACAAAAAGAGTGAAACCAAAGTCTACTGCAATATAAAGAAGTTGACAGATTGAGGATACAACTGAAAGAAAGAGCAAACATGACATCTGTGTGCATGACATCAATATATCTGCCATTTTACTGATGTGGCTAGCCAGCTATTTTTCTTTTGATGATAAGACAACTACTGAGGATGCAGATGATGTAAATGCATTGAAACTTGGAGGTTAGAAGTAGAAGATGTGACAAGCAGTAGACATTGACTAGAATAGCAGTTTGTATCTGCTTTTTTGTTAAGTTTTCTCTAGGTTGATCATGAACCATCCTCCTATTTCAAGAAGTTTTTGATCAGTTGGGTTTATGAATATGTGCAACACCAAATGTTTTTCCAGTTAAGATTAGTCTACTGTAGTGTGACTGTATCTTCAAACTGTTCAAAGACAAAACACATTGAAAAATACAACATGTCCTTTACTGAACGGGGTTTCTCAGTATGATACTACTGCCAGTTTATTATAGCTGACAAATATGTCAGTTTTTAGATAAAATATTGATTACAACCAATAAAGCTCTAAATAATTTTGGATCATCGTATCCTTTCAGTCATTTTTTCCCTGTCATAAATCCAAAATGGAGAACAAGTAAAGGAGACGTTTATCTCATACAGTGTTTTCTTAGCAGATTGAAGGACTTTTACACTCATTTTTTCACTTTATATAAACAGCCTGCATTTGTCAACTTGTGGTCAGTCTTTGGTAGCTGTTCAAAGGCTCGAAAATAACTTCCCACAGTTGTGATGCAATGAGGAGGGAGAGTCTGACTGGTTGGATTTCTGTAAAGTCAATATTTTATTGATATTAATTATGTTATGTGCCTTGATAGTTCTTTTGTTTCATAGATCTAAATAGATAAGCTAGAATATGAGCTTTGATATGTTTTTATGTTAATTTTAGTAGTAAAATTCATTATCTGTATGAAGAAGCTGGAGATACCAAAAAGAACTGCAAGCTTAAATTGGTGAGGGTTTTTTTTTAATATTTTTTCTATTTGAGTGATTCAAAATATGTACATATATTAACATATGCACATTTTTATATTTTTATTTTTATATATTTATTTTTACTCTTCATATCTTCTATATTTAAATCAGTACATGGAATATATCACAGTCTTTTTGCAAGGAAATTCTTTCGTATAATGTTATTAAGCCAGTGTACCAGACTGAAATTATTACTTTTTAATAAGGTCCTATATAAAGAATAACAGCAAGTATTTTTAAAAATACTACAGTGCTTTCATCATCTCTTTTCTGCACTATATTTTATAGAATGAGGCATGATGCAGATTGAAATAAAGAACGTCCCATTAAACTTATCTTGATGTAAGTTTGCCTTGACAGCCTTTCTGAGAGTGGTGATGCTGTTCTCCACAGCGGTTTGTGGGTTGTTATTGCAGTCTGAAGACTGCTCTTGGGTGATAAACGGATTAATAACAGAATAAATGGAATAATTCTGTCTTCAAAGTAGGGTTAAATAGCTTGCAGTACCTGGGGTTTGAATCTGAATAGAGAGGTTAAAAAAAATCTTTGACGGTTTCTTTGCTCTTTGACATTCAGTCAGTCATTTAATATTTCTTCTTTGTGACATAAACTAGGACATGAAAAGCTTGTTTCTGTGACTACACTACTGAGTGTCTCTACTTAAAGGTTAAACTGTGGTAAAGGGTTTCCATGCCTCAAAAAAAGCATTCCTTAAAAAAGATAGCATGTTTTCTTGTAATTGAAAAGCTGTAGAGTATACCAAAGAGCTACAACTGAGTTTCAGTAGGCAGTTCTATCGGAGCATTCAACTTTACAGTCCTATTAATATTTATGCAAACACAATGCTTATTATTTGCAATGTTTGTATTAACCAAGGGTTATACTGGATGTTTTTAATTATCTGATATCTATGCAGGTTATGAGGACTCTGCTTCCTGCATAATCCAGCATAGTGACATGGTCTCCATAAGTGATTTAGCATGCGAATAAAAACATCTAAATAGCCTTAAGAAGGGATATGAATGGGAAGAAGCTTATTATAAGCCTCTAATGATGTTTAAATATTTATTGTATTTGACTATAAAACAACAGTGGCATCTAATGTGTAAACAGGGTTGTACTGTTTCTTTAAAAGTGTGTTGTTTTCTGTCATAGGCTTTGGATATACCTTTCATGAATGCAGTCAACAGGTAAAACTGTCTGATTGCCTTTTTTTTCTCTTTCTTGTGAAAAGCATAAAACTGGGGAAAAAGAAGTCTCTGTATCTTAACCCTTAAAATGTATAAACTCGGGCAAAGACAGCCATTTAATATTTAATTGATGTACTTTAGAATCTGTTCCTTCTTCATAAAAGTTTTGTAACATGACAGCTAGAAAATACAGATTTCTAAATTGACCATTTTGAATGGTTTGAATAGCAGCCTGAATTACTTTTAGACTATTAGTGGAATCAAAAATCTAACTTTTAAGTTAAGAACACATGGCTCAAGTATGCTCTCGGAAAAAAAAAAAAAAAAAAAGGCCATTTGCATTCTATATTCAAAAATTAACTACTAATTTTCATGAGGTGGTTGTCTTCAGAAAATGGTCTCAGGAATCTTAGTTGAACCTTTCATTTTCTCACAGTGTTCAAACTTCTGGGACCCAGGTTCTGGTTCAGTCAGTAAACTAATTGGCACATTCACTAGCAGTTTTATTTGTTTTCAGACTTAAAATAAGAATTTTAAAGGAGGAGATATGTGCAGAGATTCACCCTGAAAACAGCACCGTTTCTCCTGTGCTTGTTTTAGGATGTCTCCAAATCCACCAGCAGGGATAGTGAGCTTAGAAAATATGAAGCTGAAAGTGGGGTGGACATTTAGAGCCATTAACTTTCATTGCTTATTACTAGCTTAATAGGTCTGCTCTAGTGAGCATAATTGCTACTGTTTTGGTGCTTTGTTTTGTTTTTCATATTGAACACTTTCAGATTAGAATGTATTTGAAATACATTCTTCCTGGAATATCCAGGAACTTCCTGTGTTTCCACTTAACACCTGTTAACGCCTTGTCCTGTCACTGGCCACCACGGAGAACAGCCATCCTCCCCACATTCACCATTCAGACACTTGAACATGTTGATCAAATCTCCTCTCAGCCTTCTCTTCTCCAGACTAAACAAGCCCAGCTTGCATAGTCTTTCTTCATAAGATAGATGTTTGCTCTCTTAAAGTCTGGGGTTGCAATCCTACTTCTTGTCCAGCTTCCTCCTCACAGCTTCCATCATCTCATTGTCACTGCAGTGAAGGCTGCACTCAGGCTTCACATTTCCCACTAGACCATCTCTGTTTGTTAGTATCAGGTCTAGCAGTGCCTCTCCTCTTCTTGGCTCATTCACCACCTGCATCAAGAAGTTATCTGCAATGCTCTGCAGGAACCTCCTGGACTGTCTACTCCTAGCTGTGTGATTATCCCAATAGACATCAGGGTGGTTGAAGTCGCTCATAAGGACCAGGGCCTGGGATTGTGAGGTTTCTTGAAGCTGCCTGTAGAAGGTCTCATCCACTTCCACTCCCTGGACAGCGTGTCTGTAGTAATCTCCCATGACAGTGTCACCCCTATTGTCCTGTCCTTTAATCCTCACCCCTCAGGCTCTCAACCAGCACTTTGTCCTCCTCTGCACGGAGCTCCATACATTACAGTTGCTCTCTCACGTAAAGAGCAACTCCGCCACCTTGCCTTCCTGAAAAGCTTAAAGCCATCCATGGCCACGTTCCAGTCATGAGAGCTGCCCCGCCATGTCTCAGTAATCGCAATGAAATCATGACCATGCAATTGCACATGCATCTCCAGTTTGGCTTGTTTATTCCCCATGCTGCGTGAGTTTACATAGAGCCATTTGAGCTGGGCATCCAGTATGCCTCTCTTTCTAGCTGGGGCAGCTGGAACTTGACCATGCAGGCTTTCTGAAGTTCTCTTGTTTTCCCATCTCACTTCTGCAGGCTTAGGACGCCCTACACAGGCTATGGATTTAAGCAGCATGTTTAACCAAGGAGCCATGGTTATGGTTCCATACCTCCATGGAGGTGTGGAACATGTCCTCCTATTTCTTTCTATATTGCTGCCTTTACTGGGAAGAATGGAAGAGAATACGACCTGCACACCTGAGTTCCTAATTGTCTGCCCCAGTTCCCTAAAGTCTCTTTTGATTGCTCTCAGACTGCGCATTGCCACTTCTCCTCCCACATGTAGGACCATCAATGGATAATAGTCAGTGGGTCTAACCAGGCTGGGAAGTATCCATATGACATCCTTAACGCAGGCCCCAGGAAGGCAGCAGACCTCTCTTAGGGGAGGGTGGCACCTAGACAGCAGACCCTCCATGCCCTGAATTGAGGAATCACCCACAACTATAACCCATCTTTTCTCCCTCATACCTGTAGTGACAATACACAGGGTTCATCTTTCTGATTGTGTTCCTATTTTTGGAGGAGAGGGATTCTCGCCTACCCTATCTACTGAGTGCCCTTCCTCCTCCAGAGCCTTGTATCTGTTGGCCAGGGGTACTAGAATGGGTAAGATGGGAGGTTTTTTTTCTTTTTACGATGAGCCTGGACTTTAATCCATCCATTGTGGGGTTACTTTCTTCCCTCTTGTGTTAGCTGGGGGATAGGGTCTGTGGTCAATCGTTGTGGTACCTGTCCCTATTTCTCCCTCTCTGACTTACAAATACTTCTTAGCCTTTCCACCTCCTCTCATAGCTCCACTACTATAGTAAGCAGAACTTCCACTGCTTACACCTCACACAGCTGCACAGGAAGTGTCAGGTTGTAGCACTCCTTGCAGCCTGACACCTGGACAGCCTCATGCTTTATCAGTCGATGAGTCTGCGGGCTCGTCTCCTTCTTAGTAAGTGCTGACATGGCCCTCCGGACGAGTAATTGCCATGGTAGATGCCCCAGGGAGCAGCCTCCCTGCACGAACTGCCACGTGCCAATTGCAGCGCTCCTGGTGACTCGCACTCTCTGAGGGCAGCTCAGAGAGTAGGCGCAGGGCTTAAGTCGTCCACTCCCCTGTGTGGGCGCTGCCTGGGGCTAGAGGTGCCTCGCTCTCCCCCTGCTCTGTGGCTTGCTCTTCACTATACGTCTTCTGGCCACCGATTTAGGTCCATTCAGAAGGGTCTCATACTCCTGTGATTGCCTAGGTAGGTCTCATACTCCTAAATACAACATACTCCTGTAGTACTACATGTGTGGCTCATAGATATAGCAACAGTTTTGTTCATATGTCTAGAAATGTATAGTCTTTAATTCTGTTAGTCAAAACATTTCAGAGAGCAACTTCTGTCTAATTTATGGGGTGTTTAAGCTCCTAAATGTTTGAACAATTTATTTCTGCTACACATATCACAAACAGGCAATGAGAAAAATCTATATCCCTATACCATCAAAGTCAGAAATCAATATTCAGTCTTTAGGATGTCAAAGTTCATGACTCATAATATTAATGTTCAAAGTGCTTTACTTATCTCTTTTCCTTATCTAATGAAAACAAAAATAATATTATGGTTTAAATTTTGTAAAAAAATCTATATTATATTATTTTAAATATTTTCTTATCTCTTGCCTAGAAATGATATTTTAAATGATATTTCTTTTCAACAAAACTCAGAATTAAAATCTGTTCATAATATACTGGCTTCTATAGCTGGAAGCCAGATTCCTTCCAATTCATGGCCCATGATTATGAAGAGAACTTCTTGGATTCAGCACACTCCACACTAAAGGACAAGCTTGTACAGAAATTTTATTTTAAGAAGAAACATAAGAAGAAATCATAGAGCTCACACTATTGTTTTAAAGGAGAATATTAAATGGTACAATATGTTGAAATAAAAGTTTTCTGCATACTTTGATAGTGGAATGCTTTCTTCTGAAACAATACTTCATTAGCTTCATTCTGAAGCAATAATTTACTTAAGTTTTAGAAGAATGAAAATATTCTTGCATGTGGTCTCAATTCTAAATAGACAGATAGTTAAACCATTGGTCTTGATGAAGAATCAAGACTGAATGATCTGCTATTCTTCTAAAAATTAGAGAGGCTAGATGCACAAAGAATTCCCATGCTTAACTGTTTGACAGATGAGGACATAAGTTGAAAATATCAGCAGTACTTCCATAAATATCTGTATTCACTTTATAAGCGGTTGATAGCTTTTTGTTTGTTTGTTTATGTTTTTTTGTTTTGTTTTCTTTTTTTTAGGCCTTTTCTGGAAATACAAATGCAGACAGTGTTGTATACTATAAGCTCCAGCATTCTATTAAAGCAAGATTTCTCCGTTTTGTGCCTTTGGACTGGAATCCCAATGGCAGAATTGGAATGCGCATTGAAGTCTATGGATGTATATCTAGTAAGTGTTTTGCTGAAGCAACTGAATGAAATGTCTATTTATCATTGTCTTTTGATACCTAAATTACACTTAAGTAGATTTATAAGCTTAATTTTATTAGTGAATATTACTGACTCAATACTTTCCTGTGAGGAATGTGCTACTTCTTCATCTGACAATATTTGGTGCTTATTTTCCAGCTTTTTCTGTGTTGGAATGAACAAAATTTGTTCATATAACATTTACATCAAACTCTTTATGTTTTTTAATACTAAAAAAATCAACTATCCCTTGACACTTAAAAAGTGAACTTAGAAATGTCTTTGGCATGCCCTTTTCTCAATTCATTACAACCCTTCCTTGTTCAGTCCCTCTGAAAGACAGTAATGACAGCTACAACCAGAAAAAAAGTAATGACTGGTCCATATGACAAGCAGAAAGATGCATTCAAATGGAAAAATCACCATAGTATATGATTATAGAAGAAAGGTAACTGCAAGTGAACACTACTAGATGCTAACACTTCACCATAGATAATGTAAGAATAAAAAAAAATACCTCTGCCAATGTCCTGGCTCTAATATTGTTAAATGAGCTTGATAAGGCCTTGTAAGCATTCTATTTGCAGATGAAATGGATAAAATCAATAATAAAACTAGATAGCTGAAGAAAAGATTTTCCCACACAATTTACATATGGGACAGTATGCTTTCAAGGGCTTGGTGTGACTGTGATCATAAAAGTTAATTTTAGATGTGTCTGACTATGAATATTCTTAATATAGTGTATTTTTAAAAAGCTTTGGTTTGAGTAGTCCTGGTTTACCTAACTTTTCTGAACTCCATGCGCCTTTGCAGGTTTACTTTCTCCAAAACTTTGTCATCCTATAATATAGTAAGTCTTTAATCAGGATAGCTAGAAACAAGAGAAAAAAAATAGAATTGTTGAATTTTTTTTTTCCCATAAAGCCTTCATTGAATAAATATAGTAGATGACGAGGTCAGCAAAAATCACATCAATGTTTTTCAAACAAATATATTGCAGCTAAAGTTTTTCTTCTAGATTTCTAGAATTATTGATCCTACAGTGTATGAATGGCCTCCAGATTGTTCAGAGTTATTTATTCACCTCCAGAGATATTTTCATAGTATATTAATATTATTTGAGAATAGGCAAATCTCTGTGATAATAATTGTGAAATATAAGATATGAATACATAAAAGAAATCAATACTTTTTATTATTATTTTCCTTATTTATAACAGCTGACTAGAGAACAAAAACCTTGGGGACCGATATTCAGGACCAGCTCCATATTAGGAGCTGATCATAAGTGACAAAAAATGAAGATGGAAAACATTATAATACCCTGAGTATTTGAGCTCATATCTTCTATCCTGATAAATCGTTAGGAAACCCTACTTTATTTTTCACAACTTTATATATTTATAATTTTAGTGCATAACTGAGGAAGATAGAACCTGGATGAGAAACTTTATAAAAGTTTTGATTAATAGCTGCAGTCCTTTTGTAGGGAAAAAAGGTTATTTTTGTTTATTTTCCAAATTTGGACAGAGTAGGTTTTGCTGCTTAGAAAATAATACTGCAAGAGAGTGAAAGACATGCTGGAGAGCAGCGAACAATATCTTTCATTCTTGAATACTAACCTTCTCAGTAACTAATAGCAAGAGGATGCTCTTAATTAGACATTATGCTTTTTCTGTCCATATACATTCAGTGATGTAATGAAGTAAAATGTCAACCTAGGATTCCTTTCTAGGTACAATGTAATATGTATTCCTTGTACACTTGGTAAATAAATTCTTTGTAAGTTCAAAGGACATTAGCGGATAGGTGAAAAATAAAAAAAAAAATGCATTTAAAAACATAGCTGAATGCACTTGACAAGAGTTTTTGAAAATGGAATATAAATGACAAACTTTAAATAATATAGTTAGTTTTAATTGAGCTCTTTTCTATGCCAAAAATAGATATTTTTGGTGAAATTAAATAAAGTTCGTAATAGATAATGGGTGACGACTGACTTGGAAGATGTCAACCAGTCAGTTGAAAAATAACTTTGTATTTTACTGAGTGTCCTTTACATCTTCATTTATTTCACAAATGTATCTTTCAAGGGCAATTATCTTTTTCTTCTTTACTTATCAACTGTGAATACTCTATGAGCTTTTCACAGTGTTATCAGTTCCTTTGTGTGTGTCTTGTTCAATCTGCACTGATTTTGACAGATATTCTTTTATATTACTGGACTGATTTTGACAGATATTCTTGTATATTACTGGACTAAAATAAGTTATTTCTCCAGGTAAAGTAAATGTATGTGACCTTGAAAGAAACTAGATAAAACACTGTCAGAAATAGAAAGTAGATTTCCCTGAGGTATTGTCATGCAGTTTATAAGATGGTACTTTTCAATATACCCGTGGAAAGTAAGCACATGACAGAGTAAGTGAGGAAGCATGTAAGCACAAGCATGCACATTATATATAATTAAAATTGCCTAGTGTTTTCAGCTGTTGAACTTCACAGTTTAATATTTTGTTTATTGTCATATGGAATCAAGGTCCCTTCTGTTCCTTTCCCTGCTGTGGAAAATGAAGGCCCCATCTACTGACATGATGTTTAGGGAAGAGAACAGCCCTAGCATCATCCCTAACTGTCCCCATCTGTCTAAGGAAGTTTATACTCGCTGGGGCTCAGATTAAGGACACTGAGGCGAGACTGGCAGGAATGATCCGTCCTTCAGGCTGTCCCCTCCCACACAGGCACCAGTGATACAGCAGAGGAGATTATATCAAGCTTAACTGGGAAAAGCAATAGAAATTGGCACTCCCCTCAGTGTGCCTGTGCGTTAAAACACACAGCATGAGAATCATAGAATCGTTAAGGTTGGAAGGGACCGTTAGACATCATCTAGTGTAATCCTCCTGTACATGCAGGGTCACCTAAAACAAGTGGCACAGGACTGCGTCCAAGATTTTGAAGATCTCCAGAGAAGGAGATTCCACAACATCTTTTGGCAACCTGTTCCAGTGCTCTGTCACCCTCACTGTCAAGAAGTATTTTATTAAGTTCCTGTGGAATTTTTGGTGCTTCAGTTTGTGGCTATTTCCTCTTGTCCTATCACTGGCCATCACTGAAAAGAGGCTGGCCCCATCCTCCTCACTCTCTCCCTTAAGGTATTTATAGACATTGATTAGATCCCCTCTCAGCCTTCTCTTCTCCAGGCTGAACAGGTCCAGCTTTCTCAATCTTTCCTCATAGTGCAGATGTTCCAGGCCGCTGATTACCCTCATAGCCCTGCGCAGGACTCTCTCCAGTAGATCCACATCCCACTTGTACTGTGGGGCTCAGAACTGGACACAATACTCAAGATGTGGCCTCACCAGAGCTGAGTAGAGGGGCAGGATCATCTCCCTCGATCTGCTGGAGATGCCCTTCTTGATGTATCCCAGGATGCCATTGGCTTTCTTGACCACAAATGGACACTGCTGCCTTATGGTCAATTTGTCTCCACCATGACACCCAGGTCCTTCTCTGTAGAGCTGTTCTCCAGCAGGTCAGTTCCCAGCCTGTACTAATGTATGGAGTTTTTCTTTCCCAGGTCCAGGACCTTGCACTTGTTCTTGTTGAACTTCATGAGATTTCTCACCACTCAGTTGTCCAATAAGAAATAAGGAAAGAAATTACAGATCTGTGGGAAGCTGAATGGCTAGAAAGAGATGGAGCATGGATGGACTTTGTCTCTTTGGGAAAGAAAGGGCAGCATATTGAGGAAGCAGAGGCTTACTGATTTGAAAGCACCACAGGGATGCATGGAGCTCTGCAAGCAGGGATGAGTGATGAGGTAGTTGAGAATTTGTGGAGTAGGATTAGAGGGTCAGCCAACATGGATGACTGCCGTGGGCTGGTTCTTGAGACTCGCCACCAGCAGGAGTGGAATCCACAGAGCTGATTTCTAGCTGCAGCGGCAAAACCACCCAGCTGCTGCTTTCTCCAAGTCATCCGAGTCTCAAGGCCGCAGTAATGTTATCTTCGAGTCTCAGGGTCGACCTGTCTTCTGGGGGGAGGGTTTGGGGAAGAAATACAGCTGACCCAATACAAGTAATAAGGCAAGACTTCAATTATTGCCGGTGCATACAGGCATTATATACTTTTACAATTGCTGCTAAAGCCACACCTTCTTATACTATTGGTTAACTATTCATACCCCACTATACCATTGGTTAGCTATTTTTATTCCACTACTTATTCTCTGTATCACATCCGGGTGTTTGCACATTCTCAGCATTGTTTCTCACCTATTCTTGGACTGTGCTGCAGTTCTCATGGTGCAACCCGAGGGCCTAACTTGTGCTAAGAGCCTAAGTTACTTATGCTAAGAGCCTAGGGCCTAACTTATGCTAAGAGC